>VWZL01002339.1:0-80542 GCA_013396915.1 Stercorarius parasiticus | reverse complement strand
TTTTTTGGTGGGTTTTTGGTTTTTTTTTTTTTTTTTTTTTTTTTTTTTTTTTTTAAAAAAAAAAAAAACACTCAAAATCTACCCAAACACCTTCGCATAGCTAACAAGTTTGCATTACTAAAATATCATGAGTATAAGACATTTTCTAGAAGAGTCCCCTGGGCAAAATAGGCATTCCTGTAAGGATATTTTCACTGTTCCTTTTTCAGAAATGGCACCGACTTCAGTGAGGTTACACCAGGGATTAATTTGACCCACTCTCTTTGATACACTCAAAGCAAATCAATCTTTCATGGGTCTCAAGCTGTGAATACCTGCTCAAATAATTAAAACACTCAGCAGGGAACCTATTCAAAAGGTCATCTTTTAACAAAGATTAATTCAATTTTATCTCATACCCATAAAATTGGAGACAAAAATAACAGAAAGCAATGGATTACCCCATGTATCCCTCATGTTGGCATTAAAAAAAAATACTATTTATTTATGCAAGGAGTTAGAAGGAAATTGTACGTGTACCTTAAACTCATCTCTCATGTAAAATTAATGCAGGATATTGCACTTCTAGTCCCTCAGCGGAGGATAAATAAAAGGATTTTACTTATTTATTTGTAACTGAATCTATATGAACGAAAGCAGTTTTTATGATGCAGCATGTTTAAATTCTGCATATCCCTAGGTGCAAATAGAGGATTATATGGTACTAATTTAAGCCTTTCTTTTGCAAAGCTTTTGTGGAGGTGTCCAGCTTTCAAACCAAAGGAAGTCCGTTTTCACACAGCAAATAGTTACACTCTGCAGCGTGGAAGATCCCCCTCTCATTTCTCTTTCCTTAAAGATTTCCCAGGCAAGTAGAAACGTACATAATATCTAATAAACTAATTCAAGAACAGGGAAAGTTTTCACAGAATTGAATTGGAACAAGGGCAAACCCTTCATCCGAATGGGGTTGAAGTCTGCGAATCTGAATGACGTTCTTTGGGCACTCAATAACTGTCCAAAGAAATAAAATTTAGTTTGCCAGTCTTATTTATGATCTGTACCTCAAATCACGGATTGCCATCCTTCATTGCCTCAAAAATTACATAGTTTGTCTAAACAAACTGATTTATTCAAACTAATCCAGTTAATTTACCATGAAGGTCTTAATTTCATCATATAACAGGCAAGAAACTGATGGTTGAAAAAAATCAATACCCGAAAAGCAAAAAGTGCCTATTTCTGGAAGTAGATTATTTTTAAGACCTTTAGGTTCCAGGATTTTTATTTCTCCTTTCTCTGCATAGGCAAATCCATACATCTGTTTAGAAAAGTTTTCAAGACTTGACAATATTTGGACTTTCCTTTTAATTCTTATGAACTTAAAGAAAAAAAAAGTCCTTCTAAAAGTGAACGTGAAGTCTCACATCTGACATTCACAATTATCTGATGATTACATTGAAAATCCAGTTCCAAAATACTGGCAAATTGTGTGTTGCTGCATTTATCACAGATCGGAGATTTACACCCCCATGTCTTTATGCTAAGTGCTTCTAATTGGTATCTCACACTGGAATTTGGTTTCAAAGGGTTTGAAGATGTAAAACAAGAATCCATATTTCCAGTATCAAGCTTTCCTCATTCAATTCAAACAGTGGTGAAGTTATGGACTCTCAGAGAGAGATGGGCTTTCATTTTTTGTGGGAGTGAGATCTCAGGAGATGAGATTTTGATTTCCCAACCTGCGTCTCAAAAAGAAAGAGAGAAAGAGAAAGATTCCGCATCTAAATTTAATTCCACTCTTCAGAAAGGCTACGGATTTCATGCAGGAAAAAAAAATGCCCTGAAAATGAAGCGACGTTAGCAGAAACTGAAATAGATATTAATATACTTGTCTCCAAGATTAAAAACAAACTCTAACAAGAGCTAAAGAGTGGCTGAACCAAGACAAGATGCTAGTTGTTCAGCGCTGTATGTCAGTAGCGATCACTGAACCAATGAGAAATTCACCTAAAGTATTGCAGAATACCACGCCAAGTTATGAAATATTACAATGTAAGACACAAAATGAAACAGGATCCTTGTAAAATTAGTTAGTCAGCCCCTACCCAAAAACCAAACAAAACCAAAAAAAAAAAAAGAAATTTAATAAAAAAGCAGCACAGTTGCTTTTGCCAACCACCAAATGCCAGTGTTTATGAGCCCAGTTAAAAGTTATTCTTTTCTCACCGAAGCCATAAACTGGAAGGACTCATCTCAATTTGTAAAAGCGCTGAGCAGTAGAAACAACATCGCTGTCTTTTCCATTTAGTAGACAATGCACATTTGTGTAAGTTGGCTGAGGGGAGAAAAAAAAAAAAAGAGGGAGCTAGAGTATATATTTTCATTGGTCTTAATTTGTGACTTTTACCCAAAATTTGGCTTATAGTCCATACCATTGTTCATCAAATAACTGCAGAGTTCAAGCCATAGTCTCGCAAAATGAAATCACCATACACATGGTAGAACAAATAAAGCCCAAATCTAGGGGAATCTCTTCCTTTCCTTGCTAGACTGACTGTCAGAGCAGCAGCTTACAATTAACAGTAAGGTGAAATTTAAATTACCACATTATTTTTTATTAATCAAAGGAACGAAACAAGTCACAATACAGCAGAAAATGTCAGGAGACACCAGTTTGGTTCCTACTAATTCCCTAAAAATAAGCAAATTACTTCAGCAATATCTTTTCATGTCTCTGAATTATTCTGAGCTGTTCCCTACTGTAACGGAAAAGAACTTTGCATTGATGCAACACTTGAAGGAAAACTTCAAGTAGGTGGAGATCTCCAACAGGTTTTAGCACGTCAACTTAAGAAGGTGAAAGGCTAAAACTTGAGGTTATTTAGTATTTACACTTAGGCTTAAAGAAATCCAGTTCTTTTACTGGAAAGGAATAACATGAGGGGTTTTTTTGGACTGTTTCTCCTCTAGGAAGAAAATACTCCCCAGTGGCATTCACTTGTAGGAGAAGGAAATCTGCTGTCAGACAGCTAGTCCTTAGTATCTCAGACATCCACCTTTTGCAATGACAAGGCGTGTTCCTTTGGAATCCATAAAACTGACATGCCGCTTCTAATGGGAGGAAAAACCCCAAAGACCACAGGTGTTTTTAGAGAATATATCAGTAAGGTAATGTTAAAAAAAAAGGGGCGGGGGGGCGCAATTAATCAGAATAAATCAAGAAGAGACCATTGCAAGTATAGCAAAGGCCAAACACCAAAATTCAGTACTGACTGTTTTGGCAAACAAAGTTTTAAAATATGGATCTACTTTTTCTACGGTCTTGCGACTCAATGTACGAGCATTAAAGGCTCATTCTTTTCTGTAAAATAAACATACACAACACATTTCCACAGCAAATTATTTTTAGGGTTGTTTTCGTTTTCCTTTTAAAAGACTACTTTAAAAACAAAATATTTTTTTTTTCCAGAAGTTACTGTCTTAGATATGCTGCATGGGTCGTGTGTGTCATCCCCCCACCCCACCCCTTTTTTTAATATATTCAGCTCAGAGATAACACTTCAGTTACACCACTTCTCTTGTTCTGCACGTAACAAGCTGTGGTCTGCAACTGTACCCTCATAATTAACAAAACAAAAAAAAAATCTTTTTCTTGAAGAGGAGAAAAGATAGATGATGGGAGAAATGCTGCTAGGTCAAGATTAACGAGCAGAGGCAGAGAGAGTACTGAGGTGTTTGCAAAAACCAAACATTCCCTTCACAGAGTGTATTTCGTTGTCTGAGATCCAAACCTCTTCTCAACCTGACCTTTAACAAATTTCTGAAACTCGCGGGGTCACAACTCTTGCCATCATCTACCAGTCCTCCCTTACTGCAACCACAGGAATCTACCACTTTGTGAGATGAATGGTGGAGAGCAAAACTCAGCAGCTCATCTGAGAAGGGTAAATTTTATTCCTTTAATAATGGATGGGAACTATTTTTCCCCTCTCCCCCCACTTTATTCATCTCTGTTGCCATGCAAGAACTCCAGGGAGGAAGCTAGGCTCGGTATTTCCCAGAGCCGCCCTCCTCTCACAGCACCCACATACACAGGCTCTGCGATGATTTTGATGTGCTTTTAGAGAAGCATCAGTCACATTGAAAACTTCTGGTCATTGTGTGAGTTTCAAAATTATTCTATATTGATCCTAAGATACTACATCAGACACAAGAGAAAGCAACAGTGAACTCCGGCAAAGGCTAAATCAACATACAGTCAAAGCATCAACACCAAATGGTGTTCCATGACGCTTTATAACCCAGTTGAACTCATGAAAGCAGACGTGATCATTTACTTGAAATTAAGGACAGTACACTACTTGATGGAAACTGATATCGTTGTAGCTAAGCTGAAGACTCCATGAAGGACTAAGGAAGAGAATAAACTCCCTTCTTCAGGGCCTATTGACTTGTAAGATTCCTAATCACAATTTCAAGATATGTCAAAACATGCAGTGAATACAATATGGAATACAATATACCATTGGAATATTTGTGGACTCTGTGTGTTGTAAAAATTCAAGAGATAATAGACAGTAGGCTAACACAGGAACAGGACAGTTATCAAATCAGAACCCCTTATTGTTTCATGAATTTTGGTCATTTTGGATTTATTTTGCATAAAGTGAAAACTAAGTTCACTTCAGGAAAAATAAGAAAAGCAGTGACAATTATTGTTGGACTAGAACAGAGGACCAATGATGAGAGGTTGATCAAACTGAGGAGGAAAGCAGAAACTTCTGGAGGTAAGACAAAAAGGGAAGGATGCAATAACTCCTTCGAAGGAAAAGAATTTGTTCTACATCTCTGTCCATTGGGGACAAGACAAAAGTATTTGACTTTGCATTTAACTTAACATTTCTGGCAATAGTAGTGATATATTGGAAAATTCTGTCTGGGAATCACGTGGAAATCATCAGCGGAGTCTAGATCGACATCAGTGTGGGAAAACATCAGAAGACCTGGAGGTGCAAGGGGATCTCTGGTCTGGGACCCCGTGGTCTGTCCCACCTTGCAGGCTATTCAAGTCATGATGCACATCATTGTTTTATGTTGGGCGCGGTGAAACAGAGATGCTGTAGAAGATACTCACATACGTGCAAAATCTATCTGAAGGGCTTCCCATTTTTAGGGTGAATGTTCTTTTCTGTAGAAACTGTTAACATTGACAGTCTAAAATTAGACAGTGTGAACAGAACCTCAGACTTGATCAAAACTGAATTCCTATTAAAAAATAGATACATACTCGTTCTGTTTACATTCACATGACATTTTATATTACATCTTCAGAAGAATAAAAAGAAAAGCTTTTCTTTTAACTAGGTGAGTTGAAGGTTTCAGACAAGGTGTGATAACTGTGTTTATTCTACGTAATAAATGAAATGCACGTGTTATTCTATGATTAGCCTTTAGGTGCTAACTATGCTTCACCCCTGTGGTTGTAATATTCTTGCTACTTGGGGATGTGCTATCAATGCTTTCAACTCTAGGAAAGGTATCTAATGGTTTCCTTACGTTACCTGTTTATTTTCGTTGCTTGTCAGCATTCTCAGCACTTGAACCTAACATAATTAGGAAGTTACCTCAAAAATGTAAACAAAGCCCATTTGTTTCTAACTAATTCAATACATTTGGCACACTTTCCTTTGAAAAATCATACTCTCCTCGGCAGCAGCTTAGGAGACTAATTATAGATAGACTAGTCATCAAAAATGATACCTTTCCTGTAGTCCCAGGAACAAAACACACTCTCGGAGGCAAACCATTTCAGGAGATATAATTTTCTCCAACTGTCATCCTTTCTTGCTCCTCCCCTGCACCTCTGAACATGCCTAGCAGTCTGTCCACATCCATGCTCTCAACCTGGATACGCTCCTCAGCCTGGCTTATGCCTACTCCACAACACATAACCGACCCCAAAGCCTGGCATTACCTCCCCCAAAATTGATCTCAAAGCCTATTTTTCAGCCTCATCCTCCTCTTTCTCTAGTATCTCTCCATTGTTATTGAGCATTTACTCTTGCCTAGAGCAGGCTGCTCTGCTACCCATTCCCCTCCTTCCCAATTGCTCCCAACTTCCATCACTCTTCGATGGTTTTAACCTCAATCACATCTGTATATGGCTTGGAAGCTACGGCGATAAACACCATATACGCAGGCAAAAAAGTGATTCCCAAACAAACCCTGCCCTCTCCCATCTTCTGCAGTACAGCATCACAGCCCATATTGTCCACGTGATAGCTCACCTCTTGCCAGATCGTCAGTTTTTCAGGCAGGGAGCAAGTCCATCTACATGACTAGGTTGTAGATAAAACACCACAGAAAATGCTGCAAGATAAGTGCACTAAAAATAAAGCCCTTCTTGAAAACAAACAACTCAGCAAAAAGGCTGGGTTGCTACTCTGTATCTGATAGCTTCAGTAAGTCACGCTATCAGATGAAGTCTGTTCACCTTCAGTCTGAGGTTTCCAGTCTATAAGTCATATCACTGCAACAAGTCAGGAGATAATTCTGAGTATTTATAAGAGATGAAGCTTTCAGAGATGCTGAAGGCAGAGAAAAAAAAAAAAACTTCTCACCCAAAAGTGTTCCATGTACAGTGACCGATCTGCAGAGTTTTGCAGATCACACTCAGGAATATTTTTCCTGGTTTTAGACTTTTGATATCACACAGTTTGTGAAAAGTCGCCATTCAACCAGTGGTTGATGTGAAACATTTATGGAAAAAAAATAAAGAAAACATAAGCATTTAAACAGAAAATTTAATTCAGCCATGAGCCCTGCTATGCCCACCGGCTCTGGAAGAAAGCATAGCTGCGATTCCACCGCTGTTGCGGGGCACAGATTATGTAGATCACCTAACATAAAACGTGCCTCGGAGCTTTGCTAAGTAGAGGGATAAGCAGAGGCTTAATTGGAGCCCAAGAGAATCGATTGAGCACATCCTAACCGTTGTTTGACCAATCTTTGCGGAGCACGCCCACACTGCTGAAACCTGATGTTCCTTAATCAGCCCGGACCGGTCTAAGTAAATTTTCCATAATTACTATAGAAGCCATTGAGACCACATCTGTGCTAGAACCAGTATGATAAATCCAACTGTACAATTTAGGGTGGGTGGTGGGAAAGCACAGGAATACATTTTTCCTAGTGTAGTGTCTATTATCTTCCAATTTACAGCTGTGTACATATAGGATTATAAATAACTATAAAAAGGTATTTATAAATCCACTGGAATTATAATAATTGATTATATTACGCATTATGAATATGTAAAGGATACAGGCAACCTTTTCTAAAACACACAGGTAAAATAGACATATCCCTTTAACTAAAGCAGGATTAATATTTGGATCAAATTGTTGCTTTATTTTGAAATATTATATACAATTAAAAAAAAACCACCTTAATGCAGCAGAGACCATGTCACCACAGTTCTTTCAATGCAGCAAATGACTGAATTTTTCAGATTTCACTAAACAGGAATGAACCATTTCTAGCATTTGTGTTACAGAAGCGTGAACACAAGATAGCACTGCTCTATATAAGGAACCTTCTTCAGAAGGTCTCTTGCCTCCTCACTATGCCCCTGCATTCAGTCATCCCAGTCTACCTCAGGCTATGTTTAAAGTCAAATTAAGCTCTTCTTGTTGATTGCCCCTTTATACATTCAGATAACATGGAATGAAACTACCTAAAAGCAGATTGTTAGCCCTTCTGACAGAAATCATTCCCAGAGAAGTTCTTTGCCCTTCTAGCATCCCTCTGAGGAAGATGAATCTCTTCTTCCTTCCCTTTTAAATCTTCCCACTAAAACAGAGCAGTAGGTAAGATAGTAATGCCTCTTCTTTCAGTTTTAACTGAGGACAAGAACACCGTCCTCTTCATTTGTGTTTCATATTCTTATCCTTTATTTCTATGTTAAAAAAAAAAATCCGTTTTCTTTTTTGCTTCAATTTTCCTTAAGCTTTTTCCTTTCAGGCTAACTGTCTTCTGCTATCACATAGATCAGAGCCCTTGGTAAAGCTGCTCTGGTGCCTGCACTTTTGTCAAGTGTAGGCTACCTCCTAGGAAAATCTAAATAAAAGTTAAAACTGTTAATCCCTTTTTCCCCCCGTAACTTATTTAAGGACTTTGGTCCCTTTCTCATTGTACTGATATCATCTGAAGCAGCAATAAAGACTTCATTCTACAAGAACTTATTGGGAACTTCTCGTGAACTGAACCAGCAAGTTCAGTCACTTACCACAAAATAAACACAGTTCACAAGTCTGAGTATTTGAGCATTATGTTTTCTGTCTGTAGTCCCGACAGCCAACAGGACACGTGTCCTTGCTATTCCAGAGACAATAAGTTCAGTAGCCCTTATCTGGCAGACAGAAAGCCACTCATTTAACCAGTCGTCTAACACCAAGCCATCAAAAACCGTAAAAACCCTATTGCTGAGCATTTATTACCACAGCCACAGATACAGGGGCATAAAATAATACCTGTGTGGTTTATTTAAGAAGAGCTTTGATTTTACAGCAGTCATTTTTATTGAAAGCTATACACAAGTTGTGCAGCAGTACCACGATACGTTCAGATAATGAGTCATACAGTGACAGTAAACTTCTTTAGCCTTTGTTTACACTATGAAGAAGGGTTTTCTATGAATTACATGTGGAAAAGTTGCTGTGAAGCCTCAAGAAAAGTACAGGTGCTGTGGGTTATGCAAATTAACCATAAAATTCTAGAGAAGTCAAAGTTATGTCACTGTCTTGATGGATAGAAGAGTGTTTAGGGCTGACAGGCAATCTGGAAATTACCATTACATCTCATTTCCTCTTCTGAGAGTTTTTGTTCTTATCGAATGAGGAGGATCTTGAATATCCTGATCAAACAGCAGAAATTGGCTGCCATCTTCTGACACTTCACGGCTAATGTACTCTAGTTTTGCTGAAGTAATTGTCCCGATTCCATTGTAGAAAAGCCCTTTCTAACTTCCACAGGAGAATGAAAGATTAGTCAGGACATGCGATATGATTGGTAACGGCCTTAAGAAAATTACAGCACAAAATCCTTCAGTACCCACAAAATCACCTAAAGTTTCCAAAGCGAAGAGACCCACTGAAAACAAAGTAAAACATGCAAGAAAGGCTGCGACACTGAAATCTCAAGAGCGCAAGGAGGTTGGATTCATTTTGTGGCATTTTGAGTTTATATTACAATTTTACACTAAAAAAAAAATAAGCTGTTAGATTTTTCTATGTCCAATACAATCCACAATAAATGCTATGCTTTCTTGTTCCAACTCTTCTTGTATAGCTCTGAAAACAATTCAAATGCTCCGGGCATTAATTTACCTGTGTAGACACAAGGTTAAAGGAGTCTTGCATCGTCACAACATACATCTTTCTCTTTCACGCCTCGAGACAGAGGTGTGCAGCGCAACAGCCTGCCAATACAATACCCGCTTGTCCACACAGAGCGCAACAGAACTATAAAACTAGGATTAACTTAAGCCTAGAGTTTTGGTTTGCTTAATTTTGCATTAAGGAAAATTAGGCAGCACAAGCACTAATAGATTGAGTAACAGCATCCCTTGGGGAAGGATGAAAGTAAAGAGTCACTTAAACATTTAGTAGAGGAAGATCTATATTATTATTATTGCGAAGGCTAATCCTGCAGTTACAGGACAACAGGCGGCTTAGAGGGACATTTCCTTCTGTCTCTGACTTCTGTCAGCAATCAAGGAACCCAAGGCCTGGCAAACCTCCATATAGCTAGGTCACTGGGTGTGCAGGTACGCGCAAGAGGATAGTATCTGTTGATCCCAGGAGAGCACAAACAACGGGATGAGCTGCAAGAAGTATTTACTACGCAGAGGCCAGATATTTGGTCGGGATTTTACCTGTATTTTTATCCCATTGATATACACCTTAAAAACTAGCTTTTTAAAATTAAGGTTATATTACTGCAATCAACAGGAATGTAATTACAACCATCTATAACCATACACATGTGTTAAAAAGTCAGATTTCTCATTGCAAATATTGCTTCAGCCACAAGTCAGGTAAGAATCTCATCCTGTACCAAGAGCTTTCATTCACCATAGTAGCTCAGCTGCAATAGTAAGTATTGATAAATCCTTTAAATCTTTTTATATATCATCCCTCTCCCTGCTGACCGCACCAGAGCAAGCAGTTTCGCTGACGGTCTTCTTTGCTCATCCACACAGCCTGTTGCGCGTGGACTGAGAAACAGACCATCTATTCCAGATATTAATCCAAGACAAACAAACATATTTTGGAAAGAAAATAGAGGCTGAAATAAAAGATTTGTTATGGTATTGGAGGAGTAACTTTTTGTTGTTGCAGTGGGATTTGCAGGTTTTTTTAACAGTTTGAGGGGAGGGGGCTAAATTATAAGTAATAGAAATGTCAAAATTACCCACGGATGAGCTCACATTAAATCAAGCAAATTTATGTCCACGTATTCTGAATTTTACTTTGTTTTGATGGAACAGAAAAGAGGCAAGGAGAAGAAGGTGGTCTATGCGTGAGCCACACATAGCCCAGTCAGGCATACTGTACTCTCGTGCACACAAAAATGAACATCTGGGAGCAACAAAAATGGAGTTTTGTAAAGAAAAAATAAGAAAAGGAGAAAAATAGAAGGAAGAGAGCATACAGTAGAAAAAATATAAATAAGCACCCTGGAATGCACTTTTATACATACATACGCATCCACAACTGTATTTTATATTTCAGCGAGGTGACTTGCACCTCAGCCATCAGTTGTTACACTTTGAAAATGTCGACTTTGTCTCCACAGTTATTTCTTTAGATTTCTAGGAAAGCACACAAACCAAGCATCTCACCCAGGTGTTGTACTCAACCTCCTCCCTGGCACTTA
The DNA here is from genome assembly GCA_013396915.1 of Stercorarius parasiticus. NCBI lineage: Eukaryota > Metazoa > Chordata > Aves > Charadriiformes > Stercorariidae > Stercorarius > Stercorarius parasiticus. Next base: position 69,622 of record VWZL01002339.1, on the reverse strand, counting down.
TCTACTCTACTCCTGAAAGCCCAAGCAAGCATACCGAGATTGCTGGGGAGGGTGAGCTATTTGGAATTTTCCAAAAGATGAAAAGTTTTCACATAGAGAGGGAAGCAGAAGGAAATTCTCTAATAAAGAGTAGGGTTCGGTTCAATTTGCATTCTCTGACTGAAATCCTGTGTATGCTTACAGAGGAAATGCATTAATTATCTTGTTTACCAAACTGTTCCAGTTTCTCGAGCTCTTTTGTTTTGCTTCCTGATTTTATAGCTAGAGTCTTGAAATGATGGTGTGATAACACACCCTGCAAAATCTATCAAGAGGCTCCAAACAACACAACAATTCCCTAACACAAGGCTTGCTCTCTTTTGGCTTTGCATAAGGAGTTCTTTGTCATAACCAGAGTAGGCAGCTTTGTCAGCCAGTTTGGGGTCAGGAGGCTGCATCTCGGTGCTAAATGCGTTTTTTCTAACGTATGTTTTGGGGTTTTTTTTACCTTTAGTAGCATCACTTAGTCTATATAAAAATGTGTTGATTAAAATCGATATCGTTAAAATACTGCTCGTTTTAATGCACACAACCCCTATCTTACTGCCTCAAAAGTTTCTTGCAGTTAAGCATAACTCCGGTGCTGCCCCAGGAGCATTTCAGGGCCCGGACCCCCCTGCGACTGCAGCCAGCTCCTGCATTGCCCACCTGCAAATCAAGCAACATTGAAGTTAATCAAGATATTTGTTACAGTCTGTTGATTATTAAAAAAGTTATTATATTCCTGCTCCTCATAAGCTCCAATACACGCAGAAAAAACACTCCAAAGAGATACCGGTGTACAATAGCTGAAAATATTGAGACTATATATTCGTTCTACACCATATTTATTCAAACACTTTGAGTTTGACATACAGAGTTATAAGGCTAGTTTATTGTCTCTTGAAAAATATATTTAAAAAAATATATCTTGAATACAACTTGCATTGACACAAAGTAGGAAGATCCAGCGTGCTTTAAATAATTTAAACCCCAGGTCTTACAGAGCATTAACTTGTATCAGGAGGCACACACACACAAATAAAAAATAAGACAGACACCTTTATTGGGTATTAACCAGCTCCAGGGAGGTGTGAAATGAAGAGACTTATGTGACATGAAACAAAGATTTACATAATTAACCCATATGAAGTAGATGAAGTAGAGACAAACAACCCGTAAAAGTTAAAACATAGAGAAATGGCATTATATATTTTGAGTGAATTAACCCACAATGACAAAGTCAAAGAGGAAAAGGACATACAGGAGATGTTAACTCACACCAGAGAGTCATGAAATATCTTTTTTAAAGCATTCTAAACCTTTTAGAAGCTGTTACTATACACACAAACAAAAAAAAAAAAACCATCACAAACTACTGTTTACAAGAAAGTTAACTGGCCTTGCAAAGTTGTGTGGGTACAGAGCACATAATTACTGCCCGAGTTTAAATAAAACTTAACTATAAAAGTTTATTCTTTTCCACCTCAAGAATTTATCTGCAGAGAGAAAGCAGCTTAGAAAAACTCGGATGTAAAGGGCCCCCTCAGCATCTGGTGGGAAGGAGACAGAATGGAAGGCTTGCCCAACTCTGACAAACGTTTGCTCAGGGTACGCGGAGCAGGTTGGGAGGGGGGCTACCAGAATTGGCCATCGATAACCAAAATATGAATAAATTCATGCAAGTAGAAAGCGCAGCATTGGTCCTGCTTTTGAAAACAGATGGGGGCTTTGGAGAAAGAGGCTATGAATAGCACAGACCTTGGAAGGAATTATTTGAAGTTCTGCTTCTTGTCCATAATCATCTCGTCCCCCCCCCCACCCCCCACCAATTCGTCTTAAAAAGGTACTTTTTTAAACAGGCAGTCGTGTTCCCAGCTATTTCACATACAGTGGCCTTTCTGTAGCAGTTAATTACATAGTTAATCTAAATCCTTCTGTTATTATGCAAATAGTTGTTAACAGGATCACCTGTGTACTTTGACTGTACTCTATTTGCAGCCTTTGTCACTAGGACAGCACAGACCATAGTTCTGTTTCTTACATTTATTTCCATGTGTCTTCTAGACAACTCTCTGGCTAGTTTCAAGCCTACTTTATCCCACCAGGAAGCCAAGAAACTTTGAATAAAGACATTTTCTTCAGAAACTTAAAGAATAATATTATACAACAGTGCTAATTCATAAATACAGACAGACACAGCTGCCTTTGCTATTTTTTCAAATTCTTTCACCCTTGCAGGGAGTTGTAAGAGAGCAATAAGGTCTCCCCCTCAGCCTCCTTTTCTCCAGGATAAACAACCCCAGCTCCCTCAGCTGCTCCTCGTATCAAGACTATACATTTCAGTGAAAATTTAGGTGGTGGTAAGCCAGCAAGAGGTTAATACTGTAAGATGGACAAGGGGTGTTGATTCCCCCCTTTATACAAACAATTATACAGAATTATATCAAACACTGGGGGCAAAAGCCTGCCCTGATCACCGCTGGAGCTATCTCTTACTCTGCATGCAGGCAGCTCCCCAGCCTCGACGGGAGCTCCCCACGGGGAAGCAGGGCAGAATACAAAGCAGAGATCTGCAGCACGGAGACGAGTGCTGCAGTGAGGACAGAGGAGGGTTTTGCAGCAATAGAAGACAGTATTCTGAAAGCTGGGAGAAATCAGCTGACTTTGGCACACTCTGGGGGAATCTATGTTCCGTGTGCTTTCAGTGCAAGTGGGTTCACAGCCAGGAAAATCAAACTTTGAGTTTGCAGAAGAAAAAAAAACAACAGTCATTAGATAAGGGGCTCGTACAGTATATAAGATGGGCATCACAAACCAAAAGCAACTGCCCTCTGAGCAAGTTAAAATATACCTTTTCATATTTTTAGAAAAAAAATACTGCAAACATCAGGAACCTCTTCGTGTGTCTAGCTGAAAAAACATACGACTTCTGACTCACCAGGAGTGCATCTCCAGCCTTCTGTTTGGCCTTTACTCTTAATGCCTTTTTTTAAACATTAATTTTTAGGGTAGTTGTCATACTGCTGATGGACTGACCCTTGAACCGAAGTATCTCAGAATACCTGTGGACATCTCAAATGACTTGCGACATTTCCAAGCTCAGAGTCATTAGACACGTTTCGGGATACACCTGGATGCCTTTGTATAAGAGAAATCAGCTACCAGCACAGCTGGTGGTGTCCTGTTTGCTCTAAGGACTAACACCTCACCAAGACAATCCTTTAATTCCTTACACAGGTACTGGTTTATTTCATCTGAATTACTCAATGTGATAATTACATTGACCTGATCATCTGGCACTTTCTTGTTATTATTTTTTTGCTTTGTTTGTGTTTTGGCTTACTACATAAGAAGTTCATGAAAGTCATCTGGGTGGTTTCCGCACTTATCCTTGCAACCAGCATTCGGATGCTGAGGAGACGCTGAACGAACAGGAGGCTCCTTTGCGACTAGCTTGCAGCACTCTGCAAAAATACCTTCTCATAATTTATACTAAAACCTTCACATTTGGATTTTGAGTCAAAGGCAATGCAGATTTCTTTGACTACGTAACAAAGCCAATACCAACTGGTCAGTTCAAAGTCTGAGGGACACGAGTCTATTTCTCACAGTGTCAGCGCCATAAAACTAAAGCACCAACAAGCTCTGAGGATGAGAGCGTTAAATTTCACGCAAGATTATGTTCTCTAGGAGGTCAGAAAGCTGCAGGAAAGCCAGACAGCAAACCTAGGCAGAAACCTGCATTTGTGACAACCTAATCACGTCAAATTGGTTGGGTTATTTTTTTTTTGTCAGGTTTGTATCTTGGTTTTGTTTTAATGAGAAAAAAAAATAAAGTATTCATACACTTCAGCAAGGAGTAACTGAGATGCTCCTCCAGAGAGCATCCTACACTGCTCTCCAGCATGTTGTAAAGCACTCCTCTCTCCAACCCGAGCAGGAGCCTCTGAAAACGTGACAGGGCTGTGAGGCTTGACATCGCTGAAGAGCTACCGAGAAGGGTGAGGCTTCTTGTTCCCTCATACCTATACAGTCCCAACAACAGGAACCTGAAACCGCGGTCTAATATTCCTAACACTTCTCAGAGGTATCGCTTACTGCCTCACTGTTTCATTATTTAAGTCTTTATTATGCCACCGCACAGCTTTGCTTGCGCAAAAATTATCACTATAAAGGAGCTGCTTTCAGACTCCAGATACGCATTAATTTTTGAAGGCTCTATATTAGGAGCTTCAAGTGCAGAACCCCACTCGTGCTACTCACCCAAGTAGTCCCCATGGGTTCAAGTGGTGAGAAAACGCCTGTTGGTTTGGTTTTTTGGGGTTTTTTTGTTTGGTTGTGTTTTTTTTTTTCCTTTGAGGGCACAAAATTTAGGCTAATTTGGGAAGGTTAGGCTTTGAGCTAAGAGAAATCTGAAGACCAGGGTCTGAGTTTTGCTATTTTCTGCTCCGAAGCTTTCCTCAGCTGAGCAGACAGTATCCAAGGATGGAGACACATTGATTTAGAATTCAAGAGAATTCCATTTTCAGGAGAAAGATGACTTTTGTGTGTCGTGCCCCCTCCCCGGTTTCTTTTTTCGTTTGGTTTGGGTTTTTTTTTTCAAAATCAGCTTACTTTGAAGGCCAATGCAAATATCTTGAATGTATGCTCATGTGTCTGTCCTACTTCTGCAACCTATTTTAAGCATTAAGCAATTCTAAACAGTCTGTGATTCATCTCAGGTTATTAAGGAGGGAGGCGCAGGAAACAAGACAGAAGAGGTATGGTCCCTAACATCCGATTTAGTTTTGATAACTTTAATTCTTTGTTTTATATATGTAATAACAAGTAGTTGCTATGATTTTGTGATGATTCTGAAAAGAATCACTCGGGTTTCTAGTATTTATCAGGATTTATGCAAATTCACATAATTTAAATGCAATATGATGATTAAGACAGAATTTTCGATTTATTTCCCCAAGTATGTGAAAGTCCTTTCTCTTTATGCAAATTACCAGGACTACTCAGTACAGTTCTTTTTAGATCACCACTTTTCCCAAAATAAAATACTTCAAGTACACACAATGGCAGTCAAGTCTTACCTGCAGTTTTGCAGGTCTGAGTAAACAGGTGGCTTTTAGCTGTAGTCCAACCACCATTTTTCCCCCAACAGCTTCCTCTTCATATAAACAAAGATGAAGAAAATAGAAATGAGAATATCCACGAAACCACAGCGGTCAATTTGTCAAGTCTGATAAATGTAGTGCCTGCATCTAAAATAAATGCCTCACTGCTTTGTGCCCTTGCATCAATTAACATTTAATTTGACTTTTTACAACCTCACTTATCACCAGTTTTCCTTCCTTTGAAGCTAGCAAATGTTAGCTTTTCAAGTCTGTCAGTTTATGATTACTTATAACAAACGCAATTTCAGTTTGAATGTAAGAAGAGCTTAACGTAACACAAGTGCAATGCTCCTACAGTATTTGAAAATGAAAAGAAATTCAAAGCAAAAAAAAAAAGAGACTATATGATCCTGCTGGCTGTTTTCTGACAAATAAATACATTTGATGACAAACTAAACCAAAAGCAGCTGCAGAAACACATTGTGCCTTTATCAGTTTAAACATTATCTGGGCCTTTTGGGGAAAAATGGACTATTTCACTTTCCTATTTACACTGCAACAGATCAAAGTAGCAGCTAATTAAATCACAAAACAGTCTTAAAGAATTGCAATACATATTCAGACTGCCCACCAGTCCGTAACTGTTCCGTGAAACGTTAACACGAGATCTATGTAAATAAACCAGTGACACCACCATGGCTTTATCAGGATTAGAAGAGGAGATTAGATGGAGGTTTGTAAAACTGAGTAGAGATAACCCCTCTCCTGTGAGGGTACGCCCTAACCACTAACTGATCTCAGCACGAAGGAAGTGTGAACACAGATGGTATTTCATAACCGTCCACCTTGACATTTCTTCTCCCTTCCGCAGGTTTCTTGACGTGCTGCTCTCAGCAGATTCACAACCTACCTACAAAGCGCCACCTTCTCGCCTCACCACAGATATACGTGGAACAGACCAGAGTCGTCAGCATCTCAGTAGATACCAATTGCTTTATTCCAACTGAGTGAATAAATAACCACAAAATATCCCATATTCCCGCTTCTTTAAACATGAGTTTTCAGATGAGGAGAGCCAACGTGGCACAGCTGTACCTCTCCCATGTACTCACAAAAGCTCAACCACAGGTTAGAAATGGAGTTCCTGTTTTCCCAGCTCAGTACCTTGAAGTACCCATCCTTGCAACAAATCAAGATTCTCTGTAAGGGACTGGATGCAAACACACTTGTGTGCATCCATATCTCCAGTCTTCAGAACAAATCACAGGTGGACAAAAAACAGGTTCATAAGCTGAATCTGAGGAGGCTCCAAGCCACTCTACTTTCCTCTTTAACTTTGTGTTGCAGCCAGGGGAAGGGACCAGGTGGGGCCCTACGATGAGGGAAAGGAAACCACATATGGCATGTGATGCCATGGAAAGTAGAAGATGCAACCATAGGCCATCGCCTGGGACAGATGTTTTCTAGGCACAGACACCCAAAACACGCTCATACCTGCCACCCTGCGTCCTCCTGTCCAGCCAGAACACAGGGACAGGAGAGCCCAGAGGTGAACTGCAGGGACAGAGTGTGCCAGGGAAAAAAACACACATTTCCCTGCAGTTCAGCTACTAAGTCTTTTCTTTATATAGCAAAAGAGTCCCGCTTATGGAAAACTGAGGCTTCCTCATAAATGGTGGCTTATTGAAAGGAATGAGCCTCCTTATAATTCTTTGATTCTTCTGATGCTGTGTAGAAAGACCACCTGCATCCATCTTTCTTTTGCCTTCTGATGTCTTAGCAGCCTCTACCAACCAAGTGAGATTGCTTCATAGCGGAGAAAGCTGTAAAAGAAAGAAAAAGAAATTCCAACTCCGTCCTCTTCCTAGGGATTTGCTCGATACGATATGTCAATTAAGAAAGAGGACATACAAACCTCTAGTTAGCTGTTCTGATGAAGTAAAGTGATCTCAGTTGAGCAGCTGGTTCTGAACTATGAATAATTTTTTGCTATCCCCCACCAAGTGGTGCGCCAGACTTCCCCCGAGGAGCTCGCTGCAGGTTGGCTGCCAGCAGCACAGATGATGACTAAAACGTACAAGAGATTGCTTAGGAGGTGACCAAGTCCCAAAGGATGCACTTGACCGCAGAGCAGCATTACCGAAGAGTTGGTTGCCAATTAAAGATTCATTTCATCTTCACAAACTATATGCGAATAAACGAGACCTCTCTAAACTCTCTCCTTTCTTCTGCTTTCTTTGGGGCACTTCAGCTGTCTGGAGGTGTCCCCTAAGATTTCCATGAAAATGAAATGTGACAAAGAAATGTAAGCACGTTAACATCTGGAAATTCAGCAAGATACTCAGAGATGCCCAAATTAAATTACCACAGAACTATAGTGCTCTTGAATCATCTTTCCTTTCCAGCTACAGTCTACACTAATTGAAATACCTGTTTTAAAGACAGTGACAGGAAGAAAGGTAGAGGAGAGTGCTTTGATCTATAAAAACATTGAAAGGAACATGTTATAGTGTCAGAAGGAAGAAAGACAAAGAGGAAGACGACCTCAGAGAACTACGGATAAATCAAGCATAATACGGCCTTAAAAAAAAAGAATTAAACGTCAGAGAAAATTGGTGAATGGAAGCCTCAAGGATAACTTCGTGCAACGCCTTTTAATCTTGGAAAATTTCAACACCTATGAGATAAAATCTGAAGCATCAAAACAGCCACCGAGACAAAAATAAATACATTCCCATGCTTGGAAAAAGCGACAAACTGATTGTGCCAGGCAGAGTTTATCATACTCAGATTTTTCCTGCAGAAGATGTGCATTTTCAGCAATTAAGTTATTCTAAACTCGGCCAACACCAGCCAGAGCTTTCAGCTCCTACTTTTAATAAAACACAAACACTGTCTACATTCCCTCCAAATACAGACATTTTGCAAGTTAAAATCAGATAGATAAATAACAATGGGTATGACCCTCTGGACAAGAAATATTTCCATGAATAGAATTTTCTTCCCATTATTTACAATTGCTTCTTCTCAATGCAATGGCATCAGCTCTTATTTATAGTGATGTTTTCGCAAGGCAGATTTAGGTCTTATTCATCCATAAAAACCCCAGTGTTTTCATCAAAAGATTCATCTAAGCACACTTTAATACAAGTCACTTATGAAGCATCCAGCAAGATGTAAAGCTAGGGAGCTCTACTACTCTTTTAAGCTTCAAAAGCTAGGAAAATTATATTTGCAGCAAAAGCCATAATATTATGAAAACTAACTTTAGGGAAATAAATACAGACTTCTAGCAGAGGCATGTAACAAACCATTCCAAAAGGATAGGGTTTTTTATTTTTCAGAAATTAAAATTTGTTTGGGACTCCAACCAAAAATCCACAGAAGTCAATTCAAAGCTTTTCAAGGACAGAAGATCTGATCCTTTTTGTCTGACGACCCAAATCCCACACAAAGCCGGTAAGACCGCTTTGCTGGCAAGGGACAACACAAAAGAAAAACACTAGCTGGGATACAAAAAGAGTCCTATAAACCAGGAATAAACATGTCAGTGTTTTTCTCTTCATCTACCTTTGTACTGATTTCCTGATGTTGCTTGAACTTAGCCCAAGCACGAAGTCAGCCTCCATCTGTTCTCGCAGGCAAGGAAGCAAACTGAAGATTGCTAAGTGACCCCGAGAGCTCCCGCGGATGCTGGGCTGGCTTGAGAGAAGCAAAGAAATCTCCCAAAACTCTTGAATACAAATATACCGCTTGTCCTCAAACTGTCTTATACCAAAGGGTAACAAGTTATTGCATTTTTTTAACCAAGTAGAGAGAATCCCTTGTGTTTCCTATGGCGAGGTGGGGCCTAAATTTTCTTATTTCTCTGTATTTCCTGATATATTTGGGTGTACAACACATGCCAGCAGAGCATTGCACAGCTTGGCAGCAGCTCCTAGACTAGAAAATAGTCTCATGTGCAAAAGCTAAATTAATGAAAAGTCACCGAAAACTTTCTTATCTTCTACTCTCCAAAGAGAAAATACTCCTTCAGTCTGTCTATGCAACATATAGCATCACGACACGCTCTTACCTCAGCTGTATCACAGCTAAGGACCAAGATTTGTGTCAGCCCTGCTTTGTGGGAGCTGTCGAGGAAGGGAATATTTGTCTAAACGGCATAAGTGACAGAAGAATGGGACACGAGCCACCAGCTGGGCAACCTGGGGCTAGGGCAGGCGAGGTGAGATCAGCCCCAGGCAAGACCTCAGCAGCGGAAAAGTGTATTTGTCTGTGGTTTAAAGTTTAATTGCAACAGTTCCTGTAAAAGCACCAGCACAACAGTATGCAAGCAAGGGGTTGTTTTACTTCACAAAAATTACTGGTTGGGAAAAATTGATTACTAAAAAAACCCCCACAGTTTACACAACATTTGCATTATTAATGCACACTTCACTTAATACATTCTACGCCCTAATTCATTAAAAAAATATCCCCCACGTTTCCCGAACTATATATTATATTTAGTTGAGACATTAGGCTCTGCTGTTCAAATTACTCAACCGACCATCAGGTTTGGTTTGGCAATGAATCCCCAACACCAGGCAGATGTTACCAGCTCAGAGCTCTTGGAAATACGAAGCTCTTCAATGCAGCTACTCCTATTATTAAAATTCCCCCCTTAAGGAAATAAGAGACCGAACAAAAGGCTTAGTCAAGGATGCTTAGAAGTTCATGCATATGCTGTTGGAGCTATCAAAAGGTGCATTAACCAACTTCCAACAGGAACGCACCCATCTGTTTTATGTTGTCTTGCAGACAGTTAGTCTAATTAAGCCTCCTAGGCAGGGCACGGGTCCCCAGTGGGGTCTGAACTCTGTTTAAATTTAGAATAATCTCAAAATCCTCAAGCCTTTGATTGATGTCCCGGTTACTTTGTGACCATTCAAGGGATTCCTCTGCTTGCCTTTATATTTTAGTTAGATAACTAATTACTGCATACTCCATATCAATTAACACTGATGTTAGCAGTTAAGACTGCAAGCGCTAACTATGTCTGAAACGCAATAGTACTTCAGGCTTGATAATCAAGAGGAGGGGAAAAAAAAAATAATTGTGTTACATATTCCTTAACAGACAATAATTCTGAATTTCTGCACACAAATCTCAAGAAAAACATGCTAAAATGTATGCAGATCTTCACAAGAGTTCACAGCCAATAAAAAAATGTGATGCTGGGGCATGCCATATGGACCATTGCGTGACTGCGGCAGTGGGGCACACCATGGGGAAACACCACAGCATTAAGTAGGTGAAGATCAGCAATAGAGTGATATTTCCCTCCCCCTCAAGGACTAACTGCTCAGAAATTGAAGGAAAAAGTGTTGCTTTTATGACACTCCTGGTTTTTGCTTAAAGATTTCTAATCTAAAGATCCTGAACAGACATAAAAATATATCCAGTTGTCCTGAATATACCCTCCAAAATTTAATACTCTTTAATATACTCAGTTAAATGAACATCCACCAAAAAATATATACCCTCCACAATTTAATTCCAGAAAAGTAAACATTTCTTAGACTAGGTCCAGAATTACCTCTGAAGTACAAACATTGTCGTGTTCAATATGCCAGAAGCCAACTCACCGCTGGTATGGATTTCTGAAGTCTGTGGAGCTGTCTGCACTTAAGCCAAACATTGAATTCATCTCAATGTCTACTTCTCCTTCACAAGTTCAACAAGGTCCACACTAACACAGAGGTCAATGGCATAAAAAAATGTCAATTTCCTGTGTTTCTGTTAAATACGCATTATTTAAACCTGCACAAAGAAAATAAAGCTCAATCTCTTAAAAACCATCAGGAACACACAGGTATCTATGTTAAAACAGACAGTTGGTGGGCTAATTCAGAGGAAGTTGGGGTGGGGGGGAGTGATAAAAGAGCAAATATACGTTTTAATTCTTTAGGGATGGAATTTGCAAAGTTTTCCAGCACTGCCCTCGTCCTTCCCACCAAAGGTTTCTGGTTTAGAATGCTCAGAGCTGCAATTCCCACCGGGCAGGCACCGGGGTAAGCTTTGCACTTAGGTGTAAAGATCCCACACAGGTGTAATCTCGGCAGTTTACAGGTGGTGTTTATTAGAACTACAGGTATCATAGTCAGGTGTTCTGGTTAAACCAATTTACAATAAAAAATTCATCTTTTTATTTACAACTATCACGCATCAGACAAGTTCTCTGGTAGGATCCACTGAGAAACCGTGGTTGAGATGTGAAGAAAGTTTATGTAAGTGCTGAATTTTTTATACCTGAAGGAACATGAACAAATCTCGGCTTCAGAGCTTCACACAGTGTTAGTATTTTCCATACCAATGTCAAAAAAGATAAAGCCGATATTTTCCCCATAAAGATTTTGAAATTACTGTATTTAAATGTCAAACAGCACAACAGTATTTTCATGGACTAGATGTTGCCAAATATCAGCCTGTCCTCAGTAACGTGCACACTACCCACAACTGCAGAAAAATTCTCAATGAAGCCAGAAAAGTTTTCTGCTGATCAGAATGCATTTTGATTCTTCCCTGTCCATCAAAATAAAAGGTTTTAAAGGGAATATTCTTTCCCTTTAATCTGCTGGGGTGTAGATAGCAGTAACCAGGACCAGGCTCTCCAGCTCAACCCGTTCACTGCCTGCTACCAGACAGCCCCCAAACACCTAGGAAGAACATGTCCTAAAAGCAGTATTTATTTTACATTTGTAGTAATTCTTCTTCTAAATGATCCATTATGTGTCAAACAATATCTTTCCGCTTCACATGTAAAACAGTGTCAGGAGATTTGGCTAAAATTAAAGTCCCATCTCTTAGCTCAGATGGCTAGTAAAGCAATTGACCTCCGGAAGAAAAAAACCTCTCATTAAGAAATTCCCATCTCAGAAGAGAGCAGTAGCTGAAACCGCACTCCACAGAAAAATGAAGAAAATCACTGTTTCATGAGACTAAATCATGTTATGAGGAAAAAAAAAAAATTATTTTCCATTATGAGTTGCCATATAAATAAGGAATGTATAATTATTTCTCACAGCTCTCTGCATGTTCCAGAATATTATTTTTGTCAGAAGTATAATTGAAATGACTCTCCCTGACACTTGGGCTTCATTAAATATGAATTCATAGCTTTTACTAAAGGATATCGGAAAATATTAGACACTTCGCATGCTATCATTAGGCTTCCAGGAACACGTTGCTGTTACAGACAAGGATGGCGGTGAGCTACAGAGAAACGAACAAATATGTTATCCCACCCAGCCGGGTAAGTTATGGATAACAAGATTATTTCACAATAGTTGACCTAAATTAAAGATAAAGGATTAAAAAGCCATCACTCTGGATATTGGTATCCTCTAACTTTTCCCCCCCTTGAAGCTGTTCTGAAATATTGACTTTGTAAGGGTATCATCATCACTTTTTCAAACTAAACTGGATTTGAGCCCACATAAATAAAGCAAAGAATAGTGTCCTAGACATCCCCAAGAAAATATCAATTATTTCTTTGAAAGGCAAAGCAGGCCCACAGTTATTACACCTGTTCAGAGACAGGCACCTGAGCTGCTACATTTCACACGTTATAAAACAAGATAGAAGACTAATATGCATTGCTGCCAAATTTTATGACATTTTTTGTGAGACTTCCGATGTAAATTACAAAGCTAGATTTTATATCATGAAGCATAGGTATATAGGCATGTACACAGGCAGCATGCTCTGCCCTGGACAAGATGACAAGGAGAGCACAGGGTGGCACGAGGGAGCCCACAGGTGCCCATGCTGAGGCTGAGCTCACCACAAGGGAGCTCAAGGAAGCAGCACCTTGGGTTGGCCAACATTGCCCCTTGGGTTCACCCACCTTGCCCCTTGGGTTGGCCTTGGTGGTGCTTGTGGAAGACCAGAGGGATAAGAACATGGTGCAGATCACAGGAGCAAAATAATCAGCCCTGCCATGTCTGTGCCAGAGGCAAGTCACTGGTTGCAGCAACCCCATTAAAACAAAGCTTTTAGAAGGTCATGCTGAAAGCCGAGTACTCAGACCAAAAAGGTTGGGTCTCAGGTCTCCTGGAGACCTTCAATTCCCATCAGATTTCTTGGCTCCTCTTTCGCAAGGGGAGACTCACAACATAAAAAAGCTCAGACTTTTTTAGTCTCTTTTTTTTTTTAACCTCCTACTAAAAAACAGACCAGTAGAAATTCTTGGAAAGAGAGCTGAGAAAGGGGATGAGCTTTTCTGCTTTCAAGACAGAGCACTGCTCGACAAAGATGTGAACTGCGCCAGCAAAACAGCTTCTCCTAGAGGAGCTCACCAGGAAAACAGGCTGCCAGAAATCCCCGAGTCCGATGGGGTGTCTCCATCCAGGGATAACACATGGATTAAAGACAAAATGGTCCAAGGTGCCCAGCAGACCCTGAGCTCTGTGCAGATAGATGGGCAGAACAGCAATAAACTGTTGGTAACCAAAAGCTGACAGTTTTGGTTTAGACCTCTAGAGGAAAAGTTAAAAAGAAACAGGTAAACAAAACCCAACTTGCTGCTATACTATTCACTCGCGCGTGGAAGCAAGTCTGTAATACCGAAACCCAGATCCCAAAATCCAGGTGACACAGGAGACATCTGCCAGAGTGCCACAGGTTTGATTGCACATGGTGGCTCTGGTCCACTGCCAAGCTCTGCCTCCATCGGTGCAGACCCAGCAGCTCCAGGTGGGAGGAGGAGACAAGAAATACAGTAATTTCCATTCCCCAGTTCATTGTCGGCCAGTTCAGCAGAAGCAGCTCTGTTCCCTAACCTGCTAATTAGCCGAGGGATCAAAGGGGCCATCAAGCACCTTCTTAATCGTAGCAGAGCAACTTTTTTAAACAAGCTGGATCCAATTTCAGCAAGAGGGTTTCGTTATATTGAGTAATGGTAAAGTTGGAAGCTCCCCCATCACACTACGGCTTTGATCAGACAAGTGGCCAAGGAGGAGGAAATAACAGCAGCATAGCTCAGATTAATTCCTCTTTGCACAGGAGATAACAAGGGCTATCAAATGTCAAGGTGAAGGTAAAAGACCACCCAAACACTGATTGGAGTTAGTGGCAGCTTTAACATTTCAATGAGAAAGATTTGCCCTTCTGTGATAGCAGAAGGCAGCAGCAGAGATAGGTTTGTATTACAAAAATTGCAATCTGACTTGCATTCAGGATTTTAAATCCCCTACGTTTATAAGCATTTGATTCTTGTGGTGCAAAATGCATTCACAGAGAGCCTGTTACACACTTTAGATGTAGCGTGAATTTTAAATGTCCTCACAAGTTTTGCGATACAGGCTCAAGCCTCCTCAAGGTCATGATTTAATTGTATGAAACTATTGGAAACCTGCATAATAGTTAAAGTGATATAGGAATAGTCCACCTCTGTCCCAAAAGTGAATTTATTAATCTAGATTACAAAAAAAAACCCAAAAAGTTAAGAATGGGGAGTGATAACGATAAGATCATACGGATGCAAGATTTTAATTATTTATGTTTAAATAAGTTGTACCAGCAGAAGTTTTCAAGGGAGTTTAAAGGAAACTGGCTTCAAAGTTGCTTTAAAATTCAGGATCTTTTGAAAGTCTCACCTATCATTAATATCAGTAACTCCTGCTGGCCAGAAATAGTCTGGAAATAAATATGCAATGCATCAAGAAGAACCAAAGAGAAGTAATCAGATAAGTACCTGCTTCCCACACTATGCTTCCAGCCTCCTACTCAAGAAGGAGCTCAACTTCAGGGTTAATTACTAGCCAGAAGATAAGAGCATCTTCCCTGTTTGATGCACAGTGCACATACTGTCCTTGGCAGCCGAGAGCAGCGAATGTAAGACAGCAAGAGAGCAAGCGCAGGCTGTTCCCACCTCCTCTGCTTCTCCAGCTCTTCTGGAAGATTGTCGGGTTTGAGACCTCCACACATTTTGACTCTCCTACCCGCCCCACATACGAGAATGCACTTTGGTGAATCCCTAGGGGGAAAAAACAGAAGAAAAAAAAAAAAAACAAGAAAAACCCGCTCACTTTAAAGTGGTTTCTCTTTGGTGCACAACAGCCACCCCAAGAACAGATCTCCAATGGTCAGCTGCAGAGGGGACAGAAGGTCCCCAGCCAAGAGTTTGCTGCATTTACCAGATTTCAGTGCTTTTTGTTGTTTTGTCTTTCACTATCAACTGTTGACTTGTTTTATCTTCAGAAGCGATACTCTGTAAGGGCATTCCATGGGCTATGTCATGCAAAGGTTATAAAAAAAAAAAATCAGCACCCTCATGAACCTGGAGGTCACCCACCACAGACCTGCTAGCTGTAATGGATTAGGTACACCTGTGTAGCTGAGACCTTTCTAAATCCATGTACTATAAAAATACCACATGAACACACAACATTTTGATTCTTTTTCGTAAGTTCAGTTTCAGTGGCTTTAGCAGGAAGAGGTATTAATACCAAACAAGGCAACCTGCCCTGGTTTTAAGGTCAGGATCAAAGCAGTCACATCATTCCAGGTTACCGTCCAACTTCCACTGTCAGATCCTGCTCAGCCACAAAAGACAAGTTACCACCAGAAAACAGACCAATTAAGACAGTATTAATAATCCAGCCATGTCTTCTTGGCCGTGAATAAATTACAACAGGAACATAAATTAAAACATAGAGTAACTGCTGAATACATGATATCTGCAAATTATTAGTCTGCTGTGAAAATAGGACACAATATTGCACAACAGAAGGGCATCTTAAATCCCTTGGCAATGCTTCTTGATCCTGTCCTTGAACTAAATCAGCACCCTAGATAGTTGTGCAACATCACGCATGTGTCCATATAAACACATACTCTTCGCCAAAACAAAAGTGGACCTCTAAAAAAAAAAAACGCAAATAAATTATTTCTGCTGCTGCAAAAAGTTCAGGGGTTGACAGACCTCTGCTCATATACCAGCAGTGACCTGACAATCCAAAGGCTGATATTTGCTCTCCTTCTGGGAAGGGTTCCATGGATCATTTTCCCGTGAGCACATCATCTCCTGCATGAAACAGCATCAGATATGCACAATGATTCAGGTCCGGATTTTGTACCAACACAAATTCCAGCACGTTTCTCTTAGGAAAAAACAGCACAGTCGCTTTGGTAAAAAATGAAACACGCACACTAAATGAGGAGAAAAAGCTACTTTCAATACAAAAATGCCTGCTTAAAGTAAGTGATGCTTACTTTAAGATGACAGGGGACATAAAGAGGCATTTGCAGCAAACTATGAGATATTCCAATACCCGTTTGCTTTGTGAAGCATTCCTCGTGCCCACCACGTCAGGAAGGGAAGCTCAGACATCCCACACGCAGGGCACGGGCTCACTCTGCCGGCAGAGTACCAGCTCGCGTCAGGGAGGGTTCAGAGGTCCATCACAGCACTGGTCCTACCCAACCAAGACCTCAAGCCGTGAGTGCTGCCAGCTGGAAACGCTGTGGGCAGCACTGTGGGAGCACCCCAGCAGCTGCACAGACAGCAAGGCTGTGTCTGGCTAGGATGGGTTACTATCCAGAGCCATACCAAAGCAGATAGCTTGCATCTACTCCAGGACAGCTTTCTCACATGTCTTTTTGTCTATGGAGAAGGTTTTAAAAAAAAAAAAAGTAAAATAAGTTCAGATAAGTTTGGTCATAAACACTTTCATGTATGACATCAAAAAGCATCTCTCCATAACAGTGACAGGACAAGGGGCAACGGGCACAAGCTGGAACACAGGAAATTCCATCTCAACATGAGAAAAAACTTCTTTACTGTGAGGGTGCCGGAGCACTGGCACAGGCTGCCCAGAGAAGTTGTGGAATCTCTTTCTCTGGAGATATTCAAAACCCGCGTGGACGCGTTCCTGTGCAACCTGCTCTGGGTGACCCTGCTCTGGCAGGGGGCGTTGGATGAGATGATCTCCAGAGGTCCCTTCCATTCCGCGATTAAAGTACTATACATTTCTCATTTTGGGAATACTCTACATTGAAAAAGAGTTTAAAAAAAAAAATGTTATAGCAATCTGGTATTCAGAGCCAGTCCTAGGAGTAGCCCCAACCTAACTGGCATGTGACAGCAGAAGATGGAGAGTTCAGCAAGCAGGGGTGAAGGCTGAAGAGCAGGGCAGACTTCAGAGGGGGGTTACCAGAAAACAGGTTCCCAGTCACACAGCGGGGAAAGAAATGCTTGTAACAGGAGATAAAACACAAGAGCAACATGGACCACAGAAGAAAATCCTCCCTAAAAAAAAAAATAAATATCAAGAGGAAAAAGTCTAAAGCAGAAAGAGCACATCCTAAAGAGCATCAAGGAAGTGCTGTGAAGTGCCTGCCCACTTAAAGCACTGCCACAGGGGAGGTCTGGGAGAAGATGCTGATAGTTCTCTGCATCCAGGAAGGTCAGCCTGCTCTGCTAGGCATCTTCACTAAGTGGCAGCAACTTTTTTTTTTGTTTGTGGGGTTGTGTAGGTGTATTTTATCCTGATCTGATGCTTGCTAATAGTGCCTTAAGGGGGTTAAAACTCTATCTAGGTAGACACATCTCATCCTTTAGGGTCAGACTGTCCAGTTCCCAGGGTCAGAGTGAGCCTGTAGCGTCGGGGATGTTCTCAGAGGCAGGTCATGGGTAGAACAGACAGTTAATGTGCACCTGATCATACTTCTCTGACATTTAGACCCCTACGCTCACTGTTCAATACTAGGTTAAGTTTTCCTCCATGTGTAAAGGAGTCACTGCAAGCTTAATTCCTCAGTCCTCAGACTCTTAGTCTGCCTATCCCAAGTACTGCTTTGAAGTAATTGATAATTTCAAGCCCAAAGCCAACCCAGTGTTTGGCAAGAAACCAAGAGGAGCAACAGACAAAACCAGCACGCTTAAACTTCAGATTAAATTATGCATTGCAGTCATTTTTATAAAATCGTTTTAAATACGTATTTTTCTCAGAGAAAACGCTGACATAGATTTTGTTAGTTTAAAAAAAAGGAAATTGGCATGTAAAAGAAAATTCATTAACAAAGTCAGCTGCCTTAAGTTTCACTTTAAAGAAAATTGACCAGAAGGAACTTTGCTCAAAAATTTTGTCCACGAGTCTGAATTTACTTGGATAGAGACCCAGCACTGCTGGAAAGGAGGGACATCATTGTGCTCCTCCCTTGTACCACACAAACCTCCTACGTGTGACCCTTCTGCAGGGTCCACAGAATGAAAGCAGAAGACTGGTGTCAACAACTAATCCGAAAGTCAGACATCTCTGCTATTAGCAGATGAGGCTCCCTTGCTGAAATAACTCCTGCTTCCCTGGAACCTTCCAAAGGACAGACAGCAAAAAATGAGTTTTAGCGTGGAGGAAAGCTGGTTCCACTGGTGCTACCTCTGAAGCAGCACAGATCCACTTCGAAGTCTTCTTGGGCAGGAGGTGAATCTTATTTTCCCCAGGAACTGCTAGACTTCAAAGGCCCTGCAGTCTAGCAACAGTACTTCGGATACAGTATTCACTATTGCAGATACAGGTACAGACAAGAACGGTATTGTGTTAAAGAACGGAATTAACACTACAATGTTTTGAGGTTTCTTTAACATCTATCAGAATTTTATTTCAGTGATTCCTCAGTATCCATGCTTTGTCCCTGTGCGCGTAAACTGCAGTTACGAGAATGAGATGAGTTTCCATCTGGGATGTCTGTCTTGACTTGATTTAGGAGAGCAGATTTAATAAGCGGTTATCAAACACTTTTGATTCGGCTTTTAGTGTAGCATGGACAGACATTTAAGAGTGTTGTTGATAAACTAGATGTGAGAGACAGAATGGGGTTTCTTTTTCAAACTACTTTTCAAATATCTTGTAAATATTGATAGACAAAATGAGGAGAATTAATGAAAACATAAAATAAATCCACCCCTTCCTATAAAACCTGATTAGATCTATTGATTATATAATAAAAGCCTACAGTTTGGTTTTAATAAGTTACAATGTGTCCAAAAGGAGGAGCATCCTCTTTGAAGTTGTTGGAGAAGATGCAACATTCTCCCTTTCCGAAGTCATTGTAACCCTGTTCAAGCCAATGGGATTGATAAAAGTTAAATCAAAGTCAGACCTTTAACTTACTTTGTTTTTCTAGTGATTAATGGTATTGAAAGAGCTCTCACCAGTTACAGCTGGCTTTGGGTCACATCCCAAGCCGAGCTCAAGGGTAAATCCATACTGGTGATTAAAGAAAGAGGCATTAACTGGATTTCAAGCACTTGCAACAAATTGTCCACAAGAAATCCATGGGCTAGGACACATTTAAAGAATATATTGAAAGCTAACACTGACTTCCAAACGAGCTCAAGAAAAATCTTGCAGTGTTCTCAGACAATTTGAAAAGGGAAAAACTTTTATTTCCTGCATAACTTCTTCACAACGCTTATGCATTCATCTCAAGTGACATTTTTAGAAGCAGATACGCTTAGGCTATAAGATAAAACAGGCATGTGCTTATACTGCGAGTACCTCTGCAGCGTCTCAGGAAAAATAATCCACCTTGGGTCAGCCTAGGGTCCATTGAGACTGAATAGTCAGCACAGGATTTTTCATGAGACAGTGCTAGATACCAAGAAAAAAAAAAAGGAATAAATGTAGAGACTGTGATAAAACTAGAATAGCAGGGAAGTCACCTGCAAATGACAAGTTGTTTGTAGCCCTCCAACCTTGTCTGCTCACTGTTCTTTGGTTAGCACGCAATTATAACAACTCCGGACACACTTAACGAAAACACAAAAAAAATTTTCACATCAGCAACACCACTGTATAGCAATTGCCGGAGGTTACATTTCCCAAAACAAGCAGTTTTAAGTCACAAGCACTAATTAGCATTCTAGCAAGAACAAAACCAGGAAACAGTAAGCAAGACTTGGGAGGACAGATCACATGAGTATTGTGAGGAGCGTAGAAGTCTCTACAGTCGTCATGCTAACTCCTGAAAAATGGGAGCTCTTAGAGAAGGTGGAAGTTTGGCCAAGGTAAACCAGCACGTTGGGAAAAAGGCTAGCAGTAGAGAAGCAATGAAATGGGAATTCCAGAAAGAATAAGGGGAAAAAGATTTTTGAATACTGAAGTCTAAAGTATTTACACCAATTAATGAAACAAAAGAGAACTATAGAAGAGATTCTAGCTTTAGGCTAACTTTATGAAGAACTGAATTCACCTTGTACTAATCAAGCTGGTCTGAACAATTAGACTATTGTCTAATGGTGAAGCCCTTAGAAATTATCCCGTTCCCATTTAGTTGCTGGTACCTTATCTAGTTAAACAGATCTCTGTTCTTTCCTGCTTTGTCATGCATTGTACAATTTTTAGGGATTGAGCAACCTGGGCTGGTGGGAGGTGTCCCTGCCCAGGGCAGGGGGGTGGAACTAGATGACCCTTAAGGTCCTTCCCAAACCAAACCATGCTGTGATTCTATGATCCTGGGTATAAGGTATTTAAGATATGCAAGATTTAACTATCACTTGTAAGTGCTTTGCACTAGTGATACAAATGACGTCAGATGCCAGAATATTCTGTCACTAGCTCAAAAAAAGGAGAGCTCATTATTAGAGCATTGCTACAATTTGACAGAGGTGACTGAAGACAAAGGGATACAGAAAGATGATGCACTGCGAGAGCTGTTATTTAACTACCTTATTAATCTTTAATCACTTTTTTTTGAAAGAGGTAAGCAAACAAAAATATTATTTGCAAATGGCACTAGCTGGATTTCTGGTGGTCCTACTCATGAGTGTAAGGAAGACTTTGATGGCAGAGGGAATCAATCATTGCCGTATCCCAACACTGACATTACGCTGAATGGGAGAACTGACATAATGTAAATCTTCTCTTCTTCAAAAATGTCATCCTTTGCATTTTGTTTCCCCCTCAGACTTCTCTGGTATTAAAAAGCTGACTCTGCTTGAGAGGAAGCAAACGGCACGAAGACACCTCCATTCACGGGAGCTTGAAGGGTTGTCAGTGGTGGGAACTGAAATAATCAGGAAGAGCAGAAAAACCACCATGTGGCAAGTTCCTGCTGCAAAGCAATAAAGAGCCCCTGTAATAGAAGATGAACTTCGGAAAGAAAAGTGTCAGGTTGAGAAAATGCTTTGACAAAAATAGTGCACAAATAAAAGGTAGAATGTTTGGGGAGAGGCAGCAGTGGAAAGGAAAAATAAAAACAATTTATACATAGCAAAGGCTTCAGTAAGTGCTCAAAGCATGAAGTAGACAAAGTTTCAAAACAGCTGCTGGAATGATAATACACAACCTAGCAAAACTGTGCTAAAATTAACCGACTTCAAATATGAGATCTGAATCCTCTTTACCTCTTTCCAACCTCCATTTCATGTCTGCAAGCTGCCTCTTCAGGGAAAAATGCAAACACAGAAAAAAAGAGGAATTGCACCGCTCTCACTTTCGTACTGTTTGCCCCAAGAGCAAGTAATTAATTTTTTTATAACTTTAAATTTGGTTGCAATTCTTATGTGACAGGGCAGATACCACAGGCCTGAAAGCAGCTCTGAATAAGTAATTTAAGGCTTGACCCCATACCCCGGTTAGGTCCAGGAAAAGACACCCATGAATATTTCTCACACCTTTCTGGGATCACCGGCATTTGTCAACATCAGCCAAGTATTTCAGAGGGAACGGTATGCTGCTTTGCACTAAAATGTTCAAGGTTTGTACAGAACATCAGCTCAGGGTGGACTAACACACAAAGCCAGCTACGGGCTTGCTCAGCTGCCTGCTCCTGCCAATGCAAACGCATCCTCAGAGCTTGGAATAGGCTGGAATTACAGGTTTTGTTAAACTCATTTATACAATGCAGTTCACAAGCCACTCCCAGCCCAATCCAGAGAGCCGGCATGTCAAACAGAACATATTTTTTTTCCACGCAGCACACAGAGAGAGCCATTCGCCACACTCCCTGCGGACAAGCCATATGCTCCTCGGCACTTCAGCCAGAGCTGCACGCAACCGACTCGTCCTCTTGCACAGCCCAGCGGTGACAGCTCGGAGAGACATGGAATCACCTTGTTGAGATCCAAAGGGGCTATTTCAGGGTCCCAACCATTCACATCCCACATCTCCACAACCCCCACCCAGCGACAACCCGGAGCACCTGAAGCCACTCACAGTACATGAGGTCTTACCTCCCCATATTATCCAAAAATTATCCCCAGATAAATCTTATTCTCCTTCTGCATCCTAGGTTCATTCAACATTGAGAGTAAAAGCTCCCACAGGGCTTTGGAGACCTCTTATAACACATTACACATGTGGAGAGGCTCGAAAGAACAATTTGAGCTACACCTGAACAAGACAGCTCAATTTGGCTCAAACCAGCTCCTTATTATCCCAAGGCACGGAATTGCAGATTTCTCTTCAATTGCATGTTTTACCACACACTCCCCAGAAGTTCGGGAGTTGCTCTACAGCTTTCTGCTGGAGAGAAAAATGGTTTTATTTCCATTGATTAATAAAGACTTGCTCAGATAATGGCATTTCTAGCATTTGCAAATTTGAAAACACTGTAAATCCCCAAAGCTTCCCTGCTCTAAGTCTTTTAAATCTCAGGCAGATTTGAAGTCGCTTTAAATCTCAAAGAAAGCGATTCGCCATAAATCCCAGCGCAGCCAGGGCGCATTAAACACATTTTGGCTGATAAGAATACCTTGGGAACGCACAGCTATCGAAACGGTTCCAGCACACCGATTCTACTCACGTCCACCGTAGACTTCATAGGAGGGGCTGGCAAAACAGTGAAGGGCTCCTAACATGTTATAGAAAGAAAAAAACATCATTTTCCAGGAGTATAATTTTTTTTTCTGCCCCACTAAACTTTTTAATGCTTTCAGCAGTGTTGATTTATTAGAATTGCTTTGGGAGACAGCACTCAGAAGCATCTTTTGCTGTAAAATCCCAATGATGGAGAATAACTTTTACATCTTGCAAACCATCCGCTGTGAGAGATTTTTTCATTTGGATGAAGGTGTTAGGGATTTTTCCGTGTAATATGGAATGATAACCCTTCTGAGAGCGTGCCTGGGCTTGGTTAGGAGCCTGTGAATGATTAAGTGCTCCAGGATGGACAAGTTACTGTGTTTCAATAGCAGATATTTCTCGATTTGAATTTAGTGAAGAAATCTTGCCACCAGCAACTCACCGTGTAAATCTCACCAGGATTTTTTTTTTTTCCTTGAACTGAGATCTGTAATAGTCATCAAGAAAGGCACAGAAAACTAATTAGCAGATCTCACATGCATACAGCATTTGCCATATCACACCTTCAACTTAAGGCAAAAGTGCTAACGTGGCAGCAACAGCTTCCACCGGAACACAGCACAGGGACTGCGCTGCAACCCCCCATCCCTGTGCCCTGGCACCTGAAGGTAATTCCATGATTGCTTTCTCAGGAAGCACATACACCCCAGGAAAGCCTGGATGGGCACATGGCACTGTCAAGGAGAACATCACCCTTCCCACCCTGTCCAAGAGCCCCCTGCCCCACCACACACAGGGCTTCTATAGAAAATTATTCTGAATTTTCAGTGATGAAGGGATATCTATAACTTTTAGACCAACTTTAAAAATTTTGCTTCGCGCATATTTGGCTTTTCTATAAAAAGAAGAAAAAAAAAATATTTTTTTTTCCATCAAAACTATGTACATAGCACACCAGGACATTGCTCAGGCCACTTGAGCAACCTGGTCTAGTGGGAGATGTCCCTGTCCACCGCAGGGGGTTGGAACTGGATGGCCTTTATGATTCTTTCCAGCCCAAACCATTCTATTATTTTCTTATCCAATATTGGTAAAAAGTATTTCTGTGTCCATTAACATCTTTTGGTAGTACATAAATGACACAACAGAAAATATTTTCTACCTTCATCAAAGCCCTTCCGGCGGGATTAAACAACTCCTTCGACAAACAAAGGCTCCACCAGGACCCCATCCATGGGGAGCGCACATCTGGAGCGCCACAGGCTGACAGCTGGCACATACGCTGCAGGCTTCAGTGTCAGGCTGCACACCTCTCGCTCCAGAGTGCTCGAGGAACTCTAAAGTACCCAGGAAATTAATAAGCATGTTATTATCTAGGGAAGCAAGTGTTGCCTCTTGAATAACTTCATTTGTAAACAAAAGGGGGGCTTACAGAGTTGAAATCTGAATGCTGTTTTCTGCACTGAATTCGTATCATTTCAGATACTGGTATCTGTGTGTTCACTTCAGATACTGGAGTTGTTGAGACTCCTCTAACTTCAAGTATATCTTGTTTACTCAGAATAAAACAGAAACGTGGACATAACTAACTTGATACGTGGTTTGACCAAGCTGACAGTTTGTTACTAAAAATTGTTGTTATTTTAAGTCACTTTTTTTGCTCGAGTGCTTCATTTTAGTTTTAAAATAACTTTCCAGTGCCTGAGATCTTTTTAGTTTTACTTCTTGACTACTTTTTTTGGCTGCCAGGAAATGCTATAACTCCAATTGGGTTGCAGATGAATTTAGACTCCATTGGGAACAGCAACTCTTACATGCGATTTGTTTTTTTTTCAGTTTTCAGGAAGGTTTTATGAACCGCTGAAAGAATATATTTAGATATATTTTTTTAAGTTATTTTCCTAAAAGCGCCCGAGTCAATTACAGCCAATTGAGTGGAAACATTTATACTGGAGTTAAACACGGATAACAACAGTGAATAAGAAATGGGAAGATATATTTGGGAAAAGCCAGAGAGACTGTATGATGGCTGTTTATAACTGTGATTACCGCTTTAATAGCTTGGGGTTCTTTTCTATTGTTATTCAACTGAAGTTAAGTTGTGCTCAGTTTCAACCAATAAAGTCTAATTTGGGAATAAGAGTCATGATTCGGCACAGTCGAGCCCAAGCCTTGGTGCATCATGGAGGTGTCCTCCTGCCCGCAGCCATCGCACTGGACCTTGCAGGGCTGGATCCAGACCAAAATTTCTGCTCCTTTTAAAGGGCATTGGTGCAAGTCTCGAGGGAGAGTTCTGGAAGTCAACAGCACTCAGCAGCCCCTTGCCTGCGCGGAGTTCGGAGAGGAGATAAAGCAGAATACAAAAGCTCTGTTCAAAAGGCACACGCAGAAGCTAATGGTATCAAGAGCAGAGCGCCTGCTAGCTGGGCATTCTCTTTTTCTGTGAAGGTTAAACAAAATCAATCCATTTCAGTTATTCTTTATGCTGTCTCAAGTGCAGGAAGGTAGGCTAAGCTTCTCATTTTGGCACTGGGGTCACACATTCAATAGGACTGTAAAGCACAGCTACATGGGAAGTTATTGGTCCGAATGACCTTTGATCATTAACATTCCAGATCAACAATGAAAACACAAGCTAGGATGTGCCTTCTAAGAGGGGAATACAGAAAAGTTGGGCTAACCCCCATCAGGCATCAATGCAGCTGTGCCACTTCCAGCTTGTGACCAGCATGGTGGCAGCCAGCATTGATGTCCCCAAGTTGTTTCACACAATACCTCTAATGGCTATGACTTGAGCCTGCAAAAAAAGTGTTTAAGCCAGGGAAAGACCCTCTGGCGTGAGTGAAATAAAGCCCATGAGTAACAGAGCAGAAGCTGCACATACACAGAAGCAGCACAGGATCAGCAACTGACATCCATACCATCGTCTTTAGTTAAACCCACAAGTCAAACAACCTGCTCCCTTTCAGAAAGGTAATTAGTCCTCCTGGGAAGGAGCAGTTACCCTTAATCTCAAAATAAGCATTAAAAATAGCACTGAAATGACCTGGGGAGAAAACTGCATTCATACACGAAGATCAGTGTGCTATACTATCAAGATGCACAGGAGGTTCTCCTAAAAGAAAGCACGTCACGCTTTACCATTCATTGCAAGCCTGTTTCTCCAGTTTTCTAGAGCTTTATACTGCATTTTGGAAGCATAAATTCCAAGTCTGATATTTATCACCGGTTTAGATGACAAGTCTGGGGGTGATTCCTGGTTAATACACTCCTCGGTGACCTCCTATCAGTGCACAAGAGGAAAGTTTTAAAAGTTTAAGATACCTTAATATCGTATCATTTGGCAGAGTTGTTATACTATGCAGAAAGGAGAACATGCACCACTCATGGGCCACAGCTGGATATTGAGTGTCCAACCCATTCATAAATACCATAGCTGCAATGGTAGGTCCAAACGTCTGCTGCAATGGCTGTAAACAACAGGGTGATCTGGCACATACCTTTATTCCAATTCCCCTCACACAGTTACAGAGCATTTCCAAACTACAGCTACTGGACTGTTTTTAAATAAACTCTCCATAAAACTAAAGTTGCAAAGTCTACCAAGCAAGGCTCTTAATCCTCAGTACTTTCATCCAGATTCCTCTCATCCGGAGTCCCCAGCAGGTAAACCTTACGCAGAAGCTTTCAATGCTGAATATACAATGTACTAAAGGTGATAAATACCATTTTATCTTCATGAGACTCTGGTATTCCAGAGCTCTGAGCTTTCAAACACTGTTTGTTGCACCTTGGTATCATTATACAATAGCAGCGCAAGTAAAGCTACAGCTGATAGAGCCTGTGACTTCTCACACGCTAAATCCACATGAATAAATCTTATTCAGCTTAAAGGCAAGTAGTTACTACACCTGTTTGATAGATTTATTATCCCCAAAACCTAGTGCACTGATGCAAAACACAGGTATGAATTGAATAGTTACACTGCACAAACAGCCAGCTATTAGTTATATTATGGAAACAAGAAGAACATCGATAAGATGCTCCATTGGGATATTTAACAAGCATCAAAGCCTAGATTGAAAGAGACATTTGTCTACAAGAGTCAATGAAGATATACGTCCTCATACCACAGCTAAGTTTCACTCATACAACAGGAAAACAAAAGGTAAAAAAGTGGTTCCCTCCCCTCCTTCTATTACGTTAATCAACTTTCTGTAGGTGGCACTACAGGACCCTGATGAAGCTACCACGGCTTTTAAGTGAACCTGCCTTGGTTGGGTGGTGGACCAATAGACCTCCACAGGTGTCTTCCACCAGCCTGCTGTGAACAGCCATTAGCCACAAGCCCTCACCAAAGCATCTGATAACCTGGGGGGTGGAGGTTCAGGGGAACATGCCAGACACCTCTCCCCTGCACAGGAAGCCCTCACTTAAAAGCACAGATTGAATTTTCTAGGAATAACAGAGAGGAGAGTTACAGTTCCTCATAAAGTTTCAGTTTTCAAGAATTCCCCCCTAAAATTGTCTGACATTTGACAGCTAGTGATTAAATACTGTAAAACAACCACCTCAGGGATGAAGAATACTCAGCTACCTTGTAGAAGTGGTCTTTCACTAAAGGTCACACTGTGTTATGCTACGCATATTTTAAAGCCTTGCTCAGCGTAAGTGATCCTTACATCTGGCTTCAGTCTATTCTACATGGCTTAATTTCTTTCCTCAGTGATGTTAATAACACTTTTGTCTTCCCTTCCATGCCCACGCTATTTATGTTCTGTCTCATAACAAGAGATTTTGCTGGTGTTACTCATTTGGGTGTCCTGACAAGACAGGATTTGTTCTTTCATACATATAAACTGTGTGAAAATCAGCTTTAAACCATTTGACTTTAAAGGCTATTTCCATTAAGCTATGCTGAATCAAAAAAACAAGATGTTCATCTCCTCTTATTCCCATCTGCTTCAGTACATTTCAGAGAACATTACCATATTAGAGATTTCTAGTGAAAAAAATTATTGCTATTCTAAAATAGCTTAGACTGGTGTGAACGTTACTGACAGTGTTTAAGAAATCATTGCATTGCAGCCTAATGAGAAAAGAAGTCTGTAGTATAAGAGGTGCTTTAGAAAGACACATCATTTTATGCTTGTGCGAAGCTTGGCGGTGTAGTAGGAATTAAAACCCTGGTATAGAGCTCTTCAGAGGCCAGAGTCCAGCCCAGATCCAAATTCTGCTTTTCTACAGTGTTTGTAATGGGCTGTTATTCCTGTGGTCAGCAGGCACTTGTCAGTTGTGAAAGATATGCAAAGAACTGATTTAGGAAATGTGATGAAATTGTATATTAATAATCATTTTGTCCAAGAGAATTTCCAAAATCCAGCTTACAGCTGAAGAGATTATAATGTGGATACCCAATTTTGATCCTCTTTCACTATGACTTTTTTTTTTTTAAACAAGGGTGCACAGTTATTGAAGCTGACAGCATAAGAGGAGGGCAGTGGGAGGGGACACAGGTATGGCATTGGGCAGCCTGCTGTTCCCCCCTACCCCAGAGTCTCATAGCATAAAAACAGCTTTTTGATTAATCTCACACCATCCAAAACCAGTCTGTCTTTGTCCAGCTCCGCCAGGGGAAATACCTTGTGAAAATGAGATTTGTAGCAAATGGGAAAGCTCCAAGGCAGAGCTTTTTTTAAGGGAGGCTTATGTCATCCTTCGCAGTGGAGGCAGTAGTTAAGGCCACAGCAGATTCAAATCCTGGTGCCTTCAAAAATTAGAACAGATCTTCTAAAACAAGAGCATGAAATTAAAGAGAGCTAATATATCCATCAAGTTAAGCGCTTACAGCGTTTGCAAGCTTTTCCTAAAGAATGGAAAGGATAATTATTTCCTAGTGCATCTTCCTGAAAAGCCTTCACTCTGTGTTGCAAACAAGATCTTTACTGGTTTACCCTTATTTTCCCAGCTGTCAGTCACTAAACCAGTCATGGTTGCCATTAAGTTATTGTTTTTCACTCTTCATTCAATAACTTCTGCTAACACCTCTGGGCCCTGGCAGGTTGCTCAGAGAGGATCCCATTTCCAGTCCAAGGGCTTGGCCATTGTATTCATGTGCCCTCACTATTCACAGCATCCATTTCTTTGGCTGGGTGAGAAAGCCAAGGCTTCAAATCTGCTTGCACCAACTCTTAGAAATACTAGTGGGTCCTTCAGCCCACAAAGCACAGAGAAGTTAAATGCTGATATTGCTTGGGTTTATTAGTTCAACCAAGAATTAAGCAAGGAGGAAAATAGACTTTTTTTTTAATATTAACTTTCCACAGTTTCCAGTGCTTTGAGCATGCATTAGTTATGAAATTAAGACACCCAGTAACAGCTCCTCAGTGCCAGCCAGGTGCATTTGAGGGCGTGCAGAACATGGGTCCTGACATGGTTTCATTTGCTTGGTAACCATAACCCTGTTCTTCAAAATAACTCCCACATTGCCCCTCTTCTCCCTGCTTTTCCATCCAAAATAAGCTCCAGTGCTAATGAGGCACGTGGGAAGCATCAGTACCTGCAAAGAAACTGAGAACATCTTTCCCTCGTTTTCCAGGCAGTAAAAGGGAAAACAGAAACATCTCTCACATTGAAAACCCACTGGATTTATTTATGCTTCAGGCTCCAAAAAGGCTAATGAACTTTTTTTTAAAGACCACCTGTAATTATGTACCAGTAATTTGCCATCCAAAAATCAATTGCAGGTGCAGATAAGAGCATTTGGATGCCTCATTAATTGATGAGTCTCACAAATCAAGTAGATGTCCAAGAGGTGTATATGTTGCACTCACAGCTTTTCTGCCTCCTTATTTCATGCATTTGGAGACACCAAAATTGTCTAGATTTAGGTTTTGGTCCATTTTAACCCAGGCTTTATATGCAAAAAAAAACCCCAAAACCAGAGTCCCCCGTGCATTCACACACTTCTTAAGACTCTGGACTGTAACTGTTGGTGAATAACACACATATTGCATGCTGAGGTTTGCACTCCAGCTCTCTGCATTCAGAGCTCTCCCCATGGACACGTATCCTCTGTAGTAAAACAATGTTTAATTCAAAATAAAAAGCAAAGCTAGGTTCAGGGATTTGATCAACATTTATGAGTTCTCAGCACAATCCCTCTTGAAGAGGCCTACATGTTTCTGCAGGCCATATATAGGTCTTCAGCATGACATGCCATGATGACAGGTGCCACTGAGTTTATTATATGGCTCCCAACTGGTAAGGCTGAGAGCAAGGAAGATGCTGGGAAGAAGGAACAGGTAGGCACAGAGGAAGCTAGCAGTAAACGTACAGGGAAATCCCATTCTTCATGCTCATAACAGCCCTAAAATCATAGAATGGTTTGGGTTGGAAGGGACCTTAAAGACCATCCAGTTCAAACCTCCTGCCACGGGCAGGGACACCTCCCACCAGACCAGGTTGCTCCAAGCCCCATCCAGCCTGGCCTTGAACACCTCCAGGGATGGGGCAGCCCCAGCTTCTCTGGGCAACCTGGGCCGGTGTCTCACCACCCTCACAGTAAAGAATTTCTTCCTCATATCTCATCTAAATCTCCCCTCTTTCAGCACAAAGCCCTTGTCTGCACCCACCCCCCTGCACCAAGGTCAGAACCAAAGGTAGGTCCTACACAGTAGCCGTCATCTTGTGGTTTTTTCAGGGGACTTTGTAAGGCCAGACCAGAATTTCCTCGAATTTGCCGGTCCATTTGTAGCACCACATTGCCATCTGCTGTCCCTCGCCTTCCCTGGCAGCCTTGCCAACAAGCAGGTGAAATACAGCGGCACAGCTAACGCAGTCTAAACAAAGCTGTTCAAAATGCAAACAGGTCTGCGATCCATCACATATTTAAATGGATTTGAACGTTTTAATTAACTATTTAAGAAATACAAGACAGGGGCTTGCAAGGACGCAGTCAGATGAAGTGTCACCAAAAAAAGCAGCGTACAATAGCAATGCAAGTATTAAATCTTGGCACATTAGGATCTGCACAGGTGTATCACTTCGAAAACAGCTTTTTTTATACTCCAGCAATTCAGTCATTCAAGACTAAATCATGCCTCTTCAGCTAATGTCTTGTTTTTAACATCTAAACATACAATAATATTTTTAACTGGTCCTCCAAATGATACACCAAGCTATTTCTGCAGATTTAACCTTCTGCTTAAATCCCGCGTGCAACCAGCTATCACTCCTCAGCTACGTCCTTTTGCAAACAGTCTTCATGGCCTGCTCATGGGCCTGCCTGCCTTTTTTTTTTTTTCCCTGCCTAAAGAATTTGCAGAAAGCTCTCTATTAAATGCAGGTTTAAGCAGTGTCTTTGGCACAAAGCTAACCAGACTCAGGGGAGGGAACCTAGGTCTTAATTATGGTGGGAAATTGAAGAATATTCTTTTTCAGAAAGTTCCTTGGACATGAAGAGTGAGAAAATAAATCTAGCAAAGGAGGCTCGTTCCTCAGCAGCCAGAAACATCAACACAAACACAGAAAGAACAAGGCATGAGGCTGTTCCTTACTAATTCTGACTAGCCTAACTTGCATGCCTGCTATATATACGTTAATCCTTTTTGCTGCTCGCAGTGCAAGCTCAGGAGGAAGCAAACAGATGGACAATGACTTATTGTTGGAGAGACTTGGATCAGCAACTTAGAAATTCAGACTTATATGGGAAAAGCAAGTTAGTCATCCAAACAAATAGATATGCCCTGGGGAGAAGAAAAATCTGGATAGCAATGGAACTAAAATAAAACCTTAAGAAAAATAAAGACTATGAGTGTGCAGAAGACAGAAACAGATACAAAGGGAATATAAAGAGAAAAGAAGCAAGGCAACACAAAGCAGGCATATACAACTGTCTGCTAAATGCTCATTTCTTGTGTGACTGCATTTATAACACATTGAAAGAAAGACCGAGATCTTAAAAGCACTAAGTATACCAGCCTTTGTAACATACAGGTCCATATATTGGTGTTTTCTCAAACACTTTAACACTTCCTGACCCCAAGTGTTGCTGAGGAAGACTGAGGCTGTCGGGTTCCCAGATGTGCCCAGCTGTGCACACAAGAATCCCTTCCAGCACACCTGGAGAACCTCCCCAGCTCTGCAGGCACCCTACACCCACCACGTCCGGCCGGCGCCACACATTGACATCGCAGAGTGATTGGGGCACATCCTACAAGCCTCAGGTAGCCCAGGCAAGGGGTGACCCAGCAACATACGTGTGATGCACCCAGTGTGTGCCATCAGCAGCAGACTCCCTGCACAGGCACCGGGCAGCACATACTCACCTTCTGCACATCAGCAGCTAGATGCGATGGGATATTCAAGATATATTAATGTCCAGGATTTAAGATTAAAATTATTGGGGGGTGGGAGAGGGGAGGGAGGTCACAGAGCAGGATCTCTTAGGCAATAAAGATCATCTCTGAAGTAATTTTCTTAGAAATATTCTAGAGGAAGCAGCCTTGCCAAGGCAGAAGATGGTCTGGATGATCTAATCATCTCTCATGTCAGGGCTGTGTCATTACCTTCAGTTTGCATTACAGATTACATGTAATACACGGTGTCCAGAAATAGCATATGCACAGCAGGTTATTCTCCTGGACCCTGTTGCTTTCCACCTGTCCAGAAATTGCTTGCCAGATCCACAGATGCAAATTCCGGTAAGTCAGAGGCTATCATCTTGTTCAGCAAGAGGACATAGGGGTAAAGAGCTGAGATACTGTTGGTATTTACCCTTCACAGAAGGCAGGAGAAAAAAAAAGAAAAGAAAAAGAAAAATCAGAGCCACTGGCGTATTAAGTATTCTCTCCAGGAGCACGTCAGACATCTGGATTACACTTAGCAGCAAAAGACAGTTACGCTAGTCCTTGCCTTGTTTCCGTCTCCTTGGTAAATTAACAGGGATGGGCTACTTATTACTCTGGCTGCTGTTCCCCACTTCTCCGTACAGCGATAGCATCAGAACAGCAACGCAGGCTTTGCCTGGGAAAGTAACCCAAGGAGAGGCCCAAACCAAAATCCACATGGGCAGCATTCGATTAGAGCAGGAGATGTCTAAGGGTTTTATCTTCAGATATTTCCAGGTGGAAGCTGAGATAATTAAAGCAAATTTATAGTTTTGCTAAACATGTCATTGATATTTGGTGTCTCAAAGGGAATATTAGTCAAAGTATATGTTTTTAAAAAAAAATACAACCCGCAACCTGTATTGACCAGACTGGGCTCCAGCCTTTCTCCATCAATAAGAATTTTTGTGTTTTCCTCTTAAATTCTGTAGAGTTGGCTACCTAAAGATTTTAGGCACTTGAGAAACCAAAGAAGTAGGTAACACAGGTAAGGGAACCCCACACTTTTGCTCTGACAAGAGGCAGAGAGATCCTGACATTTCAGCCTGCCTCCATCAACCTTTATTTCCCCCGATGCCACAGAGCTGTGCTGGAGTGGGGATCGCAGGGGCAGAGATATCACAAGACAGCCAAAGAGGAAGAGCACCAAAAACATTAGAAGTATTTCAGTTCTGAAATTGCTTCCAGCCCAAGCATCATGACTCGATACCAAACATTTTTGGCTTCAAGAACAGTTATTTCAATTTAACTGAAAGATATATTTTTTTTAAATACTTGAATAGTTTGAGCAGAAACATTTGAAATCTTCCCATCGCCAAGGGTCTACAAAAAACCCACCTATTTCATACACTTTGTGGGAGGCTCTGTCACTCAGTGACATCCCTTTAGCTCACCAAGAGAGATGAGTAAAGAACAGAGCAGTCTAAAGGTGCAGTTTGCTTATCATCGATGTGAGACATACCCATCCACCTTTCAGTTATATTTAGCATGGCAGAGAGGTGGGAACCTCCAGTTACAGCTGCGTCAGCCCTGGCAAAGCTGTTGGGGAATTAATAGTTGCTCACTCTTTCCCTCTAGTCATTGTTACAGGCAGAAGTTAAGTAACATACGCATCAACTCCCTTCTCCCCATTTATTATCCAGGAGAAGCAGAACTAATTAAATATCAGCCTCAAAACAGCCCATTCTTTCAGCATGAGGGAGATTGTGAAAAATCACATTCTGCCATTAGCTTCCCATGCAGTACCAGAAGAGCTAAGTTAGAAACCCACCAGCCTGAAGACATTTTCTCCTCCAATTTACATTTTAATGGGAGAGCAGAGGACTTATTGCTAAGTGCCAGGAGCTAATAGAGCTGTGCACATTCTGAGGGTCTAATAAATGCACTGACCCATATTTTTCACATTTTATGAGACAGTGGGGAAAAGTGCTGAAAGAGCTCATTTGCAGCTATGTTAATTACACTTTCTATGGGGAAAAAGGAGGAACATGCCACAAAGAGCTACTTGCAGCTGCATTTGTGGGACAGTTTAATCTACCGTTTAGAGCAGGTAATTGCATGCTGGAAGGATCCTAGGTTCTTGTGACAGCTGGGCCACCAGGCTCTGTGGTGGTCATGGTCAGACCTTGACCTTCCTGGGCCCCTTACAAAAGCTATAAAGGCAGTAGAGCTTTACAAGGCAAAAAAAAGCATTTGAATCAAGCTTTCTCATGTAATTAGGTCCTCCCAAGCAACTGTGGCAAACTACAGAGGAGTTCATAAAAAGTTCTCATCTGTGGCATTCTTTCTCTCTGATCTAGCCCCTGACGCTGACTGCAGCTATTGGATAGGGCTTTCTCCTCCTCTCACCACAGCAGAGAAACAGGCAGAGCCAAAGGCAGCCCCGCGTCGCCGTCCTGCTCACCAGCTTTCAAAAGCAGAGCAGCGATGCAATTTGAGAAACATCAGCTTCCATCACACACACCAGAGCCCTTCAATCCACATCTCATGGCAGAGGAGAGAGGCTGGAGATGACATCGGTACATGGGAAATAGGTAGAAAGATGAGCTGTGGAACAGACAATAGAATTGCTTAATTTAAAGACAATGCTTCAGCAGCAGGGAAAAGCATCGGTGGAAGGAGAGTTGGGTTTGTCCTCTCTTCCACGCAGCATGTGTGGCTCTACCAGAGCTCACCAGCTGACCTGGCCCTGCAGAGACCTTCCAAAACTCTAGGAACAA
The DNA here is from genome assembly GCA_013396915.1 of Stercorarius parasiticus. Lineage (NCBI taxonomy): Eukaryota > Metazoa > Chordata > Aves > Charadriiformes > Stercorariidae > Stercorarius > Stercorarius parasiticus. The sequence goes on along the minus strand of VWZL01002339.1, from coordinate 34,598 downwards.
ACCCCTAAGAGATGCCCTTTGCATACTCTCATGTCTGTGGCGATTAATCAAGGTACCTCCTGAGCAAGGCAGTAACTGGGACACGGGGTTTCTCAATGGTTCCCTTGCACCACTCGCTGAAGTTCAGTCCCTAGTCAAGCAGGCAGTCACCCTGAATGTCCATTTACGCCAAATACTGAACACTGTTGCACCGGAAGTAGATGAATCCCTGGATATTTTATTATTTTGGGGATGTTGAGGGAGGAAAACAGCTACCACCTTGGCTGTTGTAACTGATCCCAGAAGAAACACTTGGAGTAGTCACGGTTTGCTAGTTCCAATAATGTTGATTTTCAGGAGCTATGATCTACATGCCACAGAGACACTGGAAGCTTTAAGATTACTTGTCAGGTTCAACGAGAATTTTTATTTGGTTTTGATACCAAAAGCATATTAAGGACTCGGAAGCTTCTAAAATTTATTTCTTTGTTTCTTCCCATTCTCAAGGTCTCTTGCAGTTTCAGCCATACTCTCCATGGCTCCCAGCTGCTTCACTTGCTAAAGAGAAAAATATTCTGAACAGGCTGATAGCAGTTTCATCCAGCAAGAGAGATGTTCTCTAGGGTCATAACTGCTTTGAATCCAAATTATTACAGTTTGTGTTTATAAAGCTATCCTCCATAACCCCAATCTTACAGCTTTAAAGCCAATTTACTGGCCTGTGTTACGCAGCTGAATACCAAAAGAAAAAGGGCAAGAGTCAAAGTGAAAAAAAATAACAATTTAGCTCACATAAAGTGATTGTATAATCCTGACATTTTATCGACTCTTTAAAATGAAAGAAACACCAAGATAGATATCTTTATTGACTAGGTTGGTGCCCTTTCAATAGCAAACTGATGAACAATCGTATTAAGCTAGCCACATATTTATGAATACCCTACAGCTTAATAAATTGTTATGGAGCAATGAAAGTTTACGTAGATAACTAGAAATGTCAGAATAATATTACACAGACACCAAAAAATAGAGTATTACTCATTTGAATCACAATCCAACTTAAATAAAACCTAGCACTTGTTTTACGACTTTGCCCTCATAACAAACTTCAGCTTTCCAGCCCTTTCTCACTACTTGGTGACTCAGCACAGCAAGATGCTCCACAGGTGTAATTTTTACTTAACGATAATTGATTTTTCATTAGAGAGCAATAGGCTTAAGTTTAAGATATAGAAAGAAAAAGCGCAGAGATAAAGGTGGACCAGAGGCAACTATAGAGACAGTTTAACAATAAAGCGAGAATAGATGTTTCCTCTGCCAGGGAGGAAAGGTGCGCCAGTGATTTCCCCACTGCCTCATGGCTCCTTCTAAGAGAGAAGCAATTAGGTGTTATGCTGTCTAGAAGAGACACATTTACATTGATCTCTTACCAGAAGAGCATAAAAGAAAGAAAAAGCAGCTCTATTTGGTTATCTCCTCTCCCAGACATCTACCTGGCTTCCTAAGAGAGGCAGAGCTGGGCTAAAACAGACCATACACACCAGCCACTTAGCAAAAAAAAAAAAGGAAAAAATCTCATTTCAGATTATCCATCTCCCATCAAAACACCTAAACTAAAAGATCCTTGGAGCAGGAATGGGAGTCTTAAACATTTATATTCTGTTGGAGGAGCTGCCAGAAAAATCAACCATCTGTTTTCACACAGCATCCACCAGAAACACAATAAGGGAAACTGAAAATCAGTTTTTGAAAATCAGTTTTCAAGCTATACCCTACCCGTTCTGTGCCCAGCTGCATTACTGCAATCTTGAGTAAGGACCACCGATCTTTAGGGAAAAGAACTCTAATTTTCATCCAAAGGAACCCAGGCTTTTCAGCAGCACTAGTGGGGAAAGAACAAGTTGGTTCCCCCTAGAAGCAGCTGCTGGCTTGCTGGGCTGCTCTCACACACAGCACAAAGAAATGGGCCCAAAACCCTGTACTAAAATATGCAGAGCAAGAATTAGAGCTCGTCTCTGAAACTGTGCCTTGACAAGTAAAATATTTCACTGAGAAACACATCTTTGGAAGCTGATCTCTTACCAGAACATGGCACTTTTGGATGAAAACCTTCTCCAAAAAGCCTACCTGGAAAAAAGAGACAGGGAGACATAGGGAAACAGAATTACAACAGATCACCAAAATATTTTGGTCACACTGTAACACTGAGTTAGATGTACTCCGTTGTTACATAAATGGCCAAGGACCAGCAAGGAGCCAGGAGTAAACTCATTTTGTAGTCACTTCTATAAGCGAACGTGCATACACCAGAGTTGCTCAAAACCTAATCTGTAATCTCTTTAGATGCTACTACACTCTTCCCTGTAAATACTCTTAACCCAGCTTTCTTCCTATAGATTATTTCTAGCAACACCAAGGACATCAAAACAACTCAGCCCTTGCCACGATTGCCCTGGATGTGCAACAGGGATTCGGTGCTCAGCTCTGAATTTCCATTTGCTGAGCAGAGCTCCCCAGAGCGTTCCTTAATGCTGTGCTTCCCTCCAGCTCTCTTTTCCTAACAAAGTTCCCAGCATTGCTTTACTGGGACACAACTGCAATCTAAAGGCATTCAGAAAAAAGCCCAGCTCAGTTAGCCATGCTCCCTTAAACGCAGCATGCTGTGGCTCGTAACCAAAATCATTAGCATCAGCCCATTGCCTTCAAGCAGAACCAAACCATAGGTTCCCCAAAAGCTCACTGTTCCTGTCTTCCAGAACACACAGGTCCAGGCTCTACAGGGATATAAATCTCAGTAACCTCATTGAATCCAATCAGAAACATCCATGGGGAACACAGGCCACCGCCTTGTTTACATCCAGAAAACACAAAGCAATTAGGAAAGAGCTGGTATATTTAAAAAAATACTACATATATTTTTAAAGTAAGACATTCCAAGCTCTTTTCCTATTCCCTTCCTCTTCCACTACCTTTGCACCTTTAAATCAGACTTGTTATTTACATAAGACATATATTTAATACTAATAACTGCATCGGTCACCATGAAGAACTGAACAGGCGGTGCCGACAGCCTGTGCAACCCAGGACACAGAGCAGCCCCAGCACCCAGACACACCCGCCACCAGGCCTACCCTCGCACACAACACAAATTTGGGTGCTGGCATCCACAGCATCATGGACACGCAGGGAGGTAAAGAGGGAAACAGGGACACAACAACAATACTCCCCAAAGCAGGATTTGCACAGTGATCTCTGCCAGCCACAGCCACCAACACCCGTGACAACACAGCAAGAGGGTTTCCAGAGGTCAGATGTGTCTACAGGTGTTTGTCACCATTTAGGTTCCCTGAAAATAAGTAGTAAAAGCAATGCCTTCCTCCCACGCATGATCCTATAGTAAATACAGTCACACCAAAACCTCCATCTGCATTGGCGCATGCAAGCACAAGCTGCATACAGGTGCACGCTCACATGCAAACATTTAAGGCTTAAGTGAACCAAAACCTTTTTTTTCTTTTATAAGAAAAAAAAATACTCCTAGACATAGTTCCATAATTAATTTCAAATCCCTGGACCATAAAAAGGATTTATAGCAAAAGGAGATTTAAGTGCTGTGGAGCCAGCTGCACGGGGCTTTTTGACCAAATATCAGAGAACTTTTCAATCAAAATAATTTATTAGTTTAATCTCTCAAACAGCGTGCACATTTTTTTGCTTGATTTGATGGCCCTAATGTCACAATTTGATACCATGACTTTAGCTTGGTATCTCACTCCCTCACTACCCACCATCTCAAACGCAAATACCCGTTTCATGAAAAAAATTCAGAGATGTCTCTGTTCTAGGATGACTTATTCCCTTTTTTTTTTTTTTGAAATTTGAGTCAAAGTCTGGAAAGTCTCAAAACAGATTGGTTTGGAGCTTGCAAAGCAAAGCTTGAACTGAGAAAGATTAGCTAAAATAAAGCCAGCGCATTTTCTGTCCATCCTCAATTTTATCTTATTTCAATAAGATACTTCCTACAAGGGGAAGAAAGTATTAGAGTTCTGGCTGCAGCGAGTGGAACTTCACCCAGAATGCTTTTTCACCAAGATGGAAAATTCCTGCTTGAAAAAGGATTCATTTATAAAAAACAAGAGCAACTCAAAGCGGTCATTAAAACGCACAAACTTACTCAAATTTACCCCAAAAACTGACTTTGCAACTTTTAACATATGCATCCAAGTTTAGGCACCTCTATAGAAGACTGTACCTCTTGTTAAACCAGACCTTATAACCCCGTGCAAGCGCAAACCCTTCTCTTTTGGAAATTAAATCATGGCATGGTGCAGTGCTCTGCCAGTCTGAAGCAGTCTAAAGTTGTATTTCTGAAGCCCCAGCCTCAGAGGTACAGCTTCGCAGACAGGGCACATAAAACCGTGACAGAGCGCTTACCGTGAATAAATAATGGTGGCTATATCTGGAAAACAATACCAGCCTACACACCGCTTGATAAATACCCGCTATTAAGAAGCTCCAGCGTTTTACAAGCATACCAGATAACTAGCAGTGATCACACTGTAATCCATTGTAATTCACATTGAAAAGTGCTTTTTTTTTGTTTCTGCAGCCAAGTAGTTGTAAGCAAAGTTACGGGTCTCTGAAAAAACAAAGCATATTTCAGCTGAAATACCTGAATTCGGATTAATAAATTGTGTTTTCAGACCTATTGCAAATTCCTACATTAAAGTCAGTGTGCCTTCACTGAAACACATCCATTTTCACCCAAACCCGTCTATAACAATATAACGTTTAGCTTACCTGGCTGCTGCCTGGGACTCAGCATGCTGACCTAGGAGGAAGTCCCCACTGAGGAGAGCTGCCTTCCACCAGCCAAGGTCACCAAGACACAATCTCTGCTCCCAAAGAGCAGCTGATGGGATATTACGCCCTTTAATAACCCTCAGGCTTTGCAGGTGGGCTTCGTTCTGGGGCAAATTCAGCACAGCTGGTGAGCAAGGTGAGGTGCTTGAAAGCAAGCGGTGGTTCTCAGGAGCATGGGGCACCTGGAAAGTCCCAAAACAAGAGGACAAAGCACAGGAGGAGGGAGATCCAAGCTATGGCCTGCGTAGGACAGAGCCTCCGATGCTCATCTGGGCAAAAACCACAGCCCTGCCAGCAAAATTATGAAAATAAGTGCTAATATTATGGTATCTGTGTAACATCTGAGACAGGGATGAAAAGGCATGAAAAATACCAAGAGAGAGGTGTTTTCCTCTGGAAATCAGAATGGCTCTGTAATCTCGTTAGAGATGATTGCGGCATGATTTGTGCCAGTTCAGCGCTGCCCTGACACCACTCCGGGTACTTTATTTACTTTGAGATGAAAGCGACAGCAGAAAGCAAAGCTGTATTAGATAGGGGCTTTGTCAAAGTATGAAGAAGGATTTTTCTTCCCACCGGCGTACTCTGTTTTCTGAGGTTAGGAAGCGTCCTTGCAGTAAGGAGTCGTGACTCCTCAGGATCCATCCATCTGATATCCCTCACTCCCCCCTGGTTTTATACAAAGGACTTAGTTGCCTAACTCTGGGCTCCAGTACATTTTTTGCTAGCAAGGCACCCAAATCCTTCTGTAGATTCAGCCCTCACCATCCTAATTAAAGAAGCAGCTGCTTTTTATGGCCTTATGTCAACTTGGAATAATTTTTCTTAGCTATTGAAAACAGCTGCTCTTCTGATTAGTACACTGAGCATTTATTTTCTCTTATACCAGTGTCAAACTGCTTCATTGCAGCACAGACAGGACACACTTCCTTTTACAAAAGAAATCTGTGCTAAGTAGAAGCAGAAATGAAATGGAACAAATATTTTGGCATTTTTTTAATCAGTGCTACGTAATGAGACAAAGCACATCCTCAATCAATTCATTCACTGTTGTTCTGACACGGCATGAAAAATGAGGAAAGCCATATAAAAATGAGGGCTTTTTTTAATGCTTCAAAACTTCCCACAGAACAGTTTGCTTTAGTTAAAAGTTGTTACAGCAGCATGCTTCACCAAAGTACCCCACAGCAGTGAGATTGCAAATGCCGTTGTGAAAAAAAAAATGACCTTTTAAAATGGAAAATGGCTTGGGTTAAAGTTCTCTAGCCTTGGGGAGGCTACCTGGGAGGAAAGGGTAAAGCAGGTGAAGGCAGAGCTGGCCAGACCTGCGACCCACAGCACGTCCTACCCAGCTGGGCAGCAGCTCTGCCCCAATCCTTCACATCAGCCCCTGTGTGTTAAGCCCCTGCTGTGTTTAAAGCTCCGAAAGCCTTTGAGCAGGGAGGCTTCATATGGCCTTTAAAAGACAGAAAACCCTACGGAGGTACCATCAGTCTCTGCTTGTAAAAGGAGGAGGTGTGTACATTTGTTTGTGTTGAAAATTTCCATTAATTTGGGGCAATTTTTGAGCCCAGCTATGGACTGATCTGCTTAAAGGTACTTTGTTAACAAACAACGCATGGTTTGGCCAACATACTGAAGTAGAAAAAATAATAATGTAGAGAAACAATATCTTCCAGGCATTATTGTTAATTCAATATGATATTAGATAAAGATAACTCCCTCTCTGCAAAGATCCATATTTATCCAAACCACCCCTCACTGTGCTTAACATACTCAACTTTGCAAAATGCTTGTTTAATGTGTTTTAATTCAATTTTTGAAAAAAAATGCTTTCAAAATAAACATCAATACTTTAAATTAAACTAAAGGTATCACTGGCAAGGCTGTAGACTCTAAGAAACTTAAGACTGTGAAGGAGCTGTGTGTTATATCAGTAACTTGCATGCATGCTTCTTGCCCTCATAGTCAGGGTTCCAGGCAGAAATCCCTTCCACTGGTGTTAAGTTAATGATAAAATATGTCCTTAGCACAGGAGCCAGCGCAGACTGCTGTTGCAGCCCTCCCGTATCCATTATGGGGGTTTAGAAACCAGTGGGATTGTGCCATGTGCATCCCATGTCCTTCCCCAGGCTCTGTGAGTCTGGACCTTTGCACAGCCTGAGTTGTCTCCAGCTGCTCCCGTTAACCTGCTCTCGGAGCACCTTTGCAGGATTTAAGCAGCTCAAAGTCTCCTAATCCTAAAATATATTTTACGTAGATATTTTTGTAAGGAAGCAGGAGCTCTTCCAGTTTGCGTGGTGTTGCCAGCTCTTTTTTCTCTAGAGGACCAGGCAATTAATTTATGGAGAGGATTAGATCTGAGCAGATTCTTGAGAGACCCTGAATTTTTGCATTGCTTTCTCAAGAGTGTTTGTAGAGGTTATTTTCACAAAAAGTGTAAAAAACTTCAGTGGGAGAAGAGAAGATTGCTAGTCAGATGTCCACATACCACCATCTGTTACAGGAGCCGTATGGGAAGCAGCATGAAGGCACAACAAAAGAATTGAGGGTGTTGTGGCAGCAGGAATCCAAAATTATTATTATAACTTCTTGGTTTTCCTCAGTAGTTAACAGCTGCCAGAGAATCTAAAATCTGCATCTTTTATATACTTAGTACTCTGGACTTGAACTGCATAGGAACTAACTCAGATTAAGCACCAAATTAAGCACTAACTTTTTGACAAAGCCAGTACATCTCACATTGGAATTGCTGATATTGAAAGACGGCTGTAAAGCTGATGAGTTGAAGGACTCTTTACATTTACCGGAAAGATAGGATCAGCCTTTTAAAATTGCCTTGTTTTTATCTTAAAATTTAACAGCAGTTCTCTGGTGTTAATTTTCTCACTGTGGAAAAAAATCTCTCAGGAACTCTTCATCTTGGTGCCATGTAAAAAGAAGACATTAGGGACAGGGACATGATTTATGATGGTATTTAAGTACGGTGTGGAAAGCACGACGGAATTTAAGCAAGGAAACTGACAGCAATGGGAATAGTAGCCTAATTCGCCTCGTCTGCATTGGAGTCAGACCCAGCATTTATCAAATCACTGGGAAAATGTCCCAGAGTTGTGACTGCCTGAGAAGACAAGTAAATCCCAGCACCACTGAAGGCTAATTATGAGACATAAGTTTTATTTCTAAAAAAAAGAGTGATTGGAACAATTTTGTGTGCCATAGTTAATATGCCAAAGGTGGCGTAAAGTTACTGCGATGAGAGAAGGTGCATTGGTAAGGAAATATACCCAATCTGACATCCCGAGATTAATTAATGTCATATTTTTATTTCACAAGATTCAGTTCCATTTTGGTAAACGAGCTTTTTAGAAACGTGCTCACATGTCCACTGGGCCGTCACAATGCCTTAGGATCCGTGCGAGTGCCAAAGCCTGCTCCCAACTGCCTCCTCCTCCTCCTCCCCGCAGCCCAGGGCCGACCCTGCAGCATCAGCTGAATTGGCGGCGGCTCGGAAACAGGGGGCTTCTGAGTAGCCTAATAAAGTGGATTATGCATCTCGTACTTACTTTTGAAAGTTTCAGATATATTTTTGCCTAAGGATAATATTTAGGGGTTTTTTTTTACACTGATCAAATAGTTGTAATACTCTTTTAGACAAACCTTCATATAATTAATTCATGACGGAGTCTAAAGTACTAGATAATACTGATTCAAGGATAAAATAACCTCAAATCTTTTAATTTGATTTCAAGAAACCTACTGCTTATGTTCACATCTGATTAAGCTCTACAAATCAAACTGCAATCTTTGCCAAAACCAATGGCTATCAGTACTGATTTCCAGAGGAGTTTTGACCATGCAAGGATTGCAGGAGCTGGCCTGATTAAAATTGCAGTCAGACAATGAGTTTCAGTACATAATTTGAATAAGCTAATTACAAACCTGAAGTCTGTGATATGAAATCCCCTCCCCGTGCCGGTCCTGCTGGTGTTTGGACAATGGTTTCTCTTAGCCATCACCCACCTGCGCAAAGGACATGCCACTTCTTGGGGCTGCTAGTTAAAACTAATCCATATTTTGCAAATATACATATTTTAGTTAAAAGATCACAAAACCTAGCAACTAAACCAATATGCTAAACTGATGCTCACTTCTCCTCACAGGCAGAAGGAAAGGCATGCTTCTCAGTAACATCTTTGCCCTCTAAATCTATAGCAGGATCTCAAAAACATCCGGATACAGAAGAAACCCCGTAAAGACACTGTCATCCTCAGCGCTGACGTACACCCCGTTCCAGTCCCGTGAAACCTCCAGCCACACTTGGTCACCCGCACTCAGCTTCAGGACAGTCAGGAAGGATGCTTGGTCGATCTCCTGGCCATAGAGCGTCTCACGGGCTTTGGCCACCTTCCTGCTGCGGGCGACGAGGCTGACACGGGCCGGACGCCCTCTCACTGTCAGGTGGTAGGCGAAGACGTACGCCCCGGGCACGCTGCAGTTGAATTTCCCAGTGGAAGGGTTGTAATCTTCTTGGTCGTTGTACAAGATCTTGTCAAATCTAATGGGGACATTGGGTGGAGGGAAGGGCTTGGACAAGCCGGCGCTGAATGCGGATCGCAGGAGCTTTGTGGTGTCCCCTCGGGCACCCTTCGCCCCGCGGGAACCTTTCTTTCCCGGGGCTCCTCGGCCCCCCTTGCTGCCAGCAACCCCTTTGGGCCCAGTAGGTCCCATCACACCAGCAGGTCCCAGGTCCCCTTTTTCACCCTTACTTCCTTGCTCACCCTTTTCTCCCTGTTTTCCATCCATTCCCTGAATACCTTCAGCCCCCATCTCCCCTTTGCTCCCTTTTTCTCCCTTTGTCCCCCCCTCCCCTCTCTCCCCCTTTGCACCTCTCCCCCCTGGCTCCCCACAGTACCCCTTCTCCCCTGTGTCTCCCTTTTCCCCTTTGTCACCCTGTTCTCCATCCACTCCCGGGTCTCCAGCATCCCCCCTGTCTCCCTTGTCTCCTTTGGTCCCGTTCTCACAAGTGTCCCCTTTGGACCCTTTTTGTCCCTTCAGTCCAGGGAAGCCATAGTTGCCCTTATTGCCTTTTACTCCAGCTTCACCTGGGGGAAAAAAGATTTAAAACAGTATTGGATTGCTTTGGAGATGGAGGGGCATCATCAACAGCAAAGGGAAAGGGCAGCACAATATTCCTGGGTTTCCCAGCCTGTGTTAACATACCTTGCAGCCCAGGTTTGCCTGGANAAATCCCAGCACCACTGAAGGCTAATTATGAGACATAAGTTTTATTTCTAAAAAAAAGAGTGATTGGAACAATTTTGTGTGCCATAGTTAATATGCCAAAGGTGGCGTAAAGTTACTGCGATGAGAGAAGGTGCATTGGTAAGGAAATATACCCAATCTGACATCCCGAGATTAATTAATGTCATATTTTTATTTCACAAGATTCAGTTCCATTTTGGTAAACGAGCTTTTTAGAAACGTGCTCACATGTCCACTGGGCCGTCACAATGCCTTAGGATCCGTGCGAGTGCCAAAGCCTGCTCCCAACTGCCTCCTCCTCCTCCTCCCCGCAGCCCAGGGCCGACCCTGCAGCATCAGCTGAATTGGCGGCGGCTCGGAAACAGGGGGCTTCTGAGTAGCCTAATAAAGTGGATTATGCATCTCGTACTTACTTTTGAAAGTTTCAGATATATTTTTGCCTAAGGATAATATTTAGGGGTTTTTTTTTACACTGATCAAATAGTTGTAATACTCTTTTAGACAAACCTTCATATAATTAATTCATGACGGAGTCTAAAGTACTAGATAATACTGATTCAAGGATAAAATAACCTCAAATCTTTTAATTTGATTTCAAGAAACCTACTGCTTATGTTCACATCTGATTAAGCTCTACAAATCAAACTGCAATCTTTGCCAAAACCAATGGCTATCAGTACTGATTTCCAGAGGAGTTTTGACCATGCAAGGATTGCAGGAGCTGGCCTGATTAAAATTGCAGTCAGACAATGAGTTTCAGTACATAATTTGAATAAGCTAATTACAAACCTGAAGTCTGTGATATGAAATCCCCTCCCCGTGCCGGTCCTGCTGGTGTTTGGACAATGGTTTCTCTTAGCCATCACCCACCTGCGCAAAGGACATGCCACTTCTTGGGGCTGCTAGTTAAAACTAATCCATATTTTGCAAATATACATATTTTAGTTAAAAGATCACAAAACCTAGCAACTAAACCAATATGCTAAACTGATGCTCACTTCTCCTCACAGGCAGAAGGAAAGGCATGCTTCTCAGTAACATCTTTGCCCTCTAAATCTATAGCAGGATCTCAAAAACATCCGGATACAGAAGAAACCCCGTAAAGACACTGTCATCCTCAGCGCTGACGTACACCCCGTTCCAGTCCCGTGAAACCTCCAGCCACACTTGGTCACCCGCACTCAGCTTCAGGACAGTCAGGAAGGATGCTTGGTCGATCTCCTGGCCATAGAGCGTCTCACGGGCTTTGGCCACCTTCCTGCTGCGGGCGACGAGGCTGACACGGGCCGGACGCCCTCTCACTGTCAGGTGGTAGGCGAAGACGTACGCCCCGGGCACGCTGCAGTTGAATTTCCCAGTGGAAGGGTTGTAATCTTCTTGGTCGTTGTACAAGATCTTGTCAAATCTAATGGGGACATTGGGTGGAGGGAAGGGCTTGGACAAGCCGGCGCTGAATGCGGATCGCAGGAGCTTTGTGGTGTCCCCTCGGGCACCCTTCGCCCCGCGGGAACCTTTCTTTCCCGGGGCTCCTCGGCCCCCCTTGCTGCCAGCAACCCCTTTGGGCCCAGTAGGTCCCATCACACCAGCAGGTCCCAGGTCCCCTTTTTCACCCTTACTTCCTTGCTCACCCTTTTCTCCCTGTTTTCCATCCATTCCCTGAATACCTTCAGCCCCCATCTCCCCTTTGCTCCCTTTTTCTCCCTTTGTCCCCCCCTCCCCTCTCTCCCCCTTTGCACCTCTCCCCCCTGGCTCCCCACAGTACCCCTTCTCCCCTGTGTCTCCCTTTTCCCCTTTGTCACCCTGTTCTCCATCCACTCCCGGGTCTCCAGCATCCCCCCTGTCTCCCTTGTCTCCTTTGGTCCCGTTCTCACAAGTGTCCCCTTTGGACCCTTTTTGTCCCTTCAGTCCAGGGAAGCCATAGTTGCCCTTATTGCCTTTTACTCCAGCTTCACCTGGGGGAAAAAAGATTTAAAACAGTATTGGATTGCTTTGGAGATGGAGGGGCATCATCAACAGCAAAGGGAAAGGGCAGCACAATATTCCTGGGTTTCCCAGCCTGTGTTAACATACCTTGCAGCCCAGGTTTGCCTGGATAACCGGGGTTTCCACTTACTCCTCGCTCGCCTTGCTCCCCTTTGCCTCCTAGGACATTTCACCATTAACATACTGTTGGTGATGATGTCTGCAGCGCAGCAATCATTACACAGAAGACGACTGGTACCATTTTGCATGTGTCCCTCACTTCATTAATAAAACAGGTATGAGCAATGTGCGTTTTCAAGAAATGCCTTCAGAAGCCTCAGCTGAATCTCACAGCACCAAGCACCATCACGCAGGCAACTGCATCTCACGTGAATGTTGGATTTCTGACTCTAATCAGCGCCTCATTGGGAGGCAGTTGCTGCTGTTTAATGGCAAGATGGAGAAGATGACAGCTCTGCTTTTCTCACTCCAGGATTGCCAAAAGCCTTGTTCAAAATGGGAATCAAAGCCTAAGACTGAACTGCGCACTGATGGAACCGCACAGCACGGTGCTGCTGGTACCTCCGTTATCAGCTTTGCTGTGTATTTCTTCACGACTAAAGGCAGCTGCAAGGTCCTGTCAGTGGTGTGTGGCAGCAAGACAGAGCTGTTCCAAGCCAGAAATGAAGGGCAGGATCTCCTTTCAGTTACTACTGATGGATAATAATTGCTCTTCATCTTAGCTGAAATCATTTTGCCTGAGATACTTAAACTGAAATGCAGCTTCGACCCCTGCACATAGCTTCCATGGTGTTTTTTCCTACTTCTGTCCCTAATCCAAAGCAAACTGAACTCAGTTTTTAAACTCCCGTTCAGAACAAGGAGTTTCAAGTGAGATCTTTATGAGCAGCTGTTCCTATACTGCCTGTGCATACCCTACCATCGTCTGAGTTATTGTGCCTGCCCTAATGCCAGCTAAACCTTGCAAGGTGTCAATCCATATGAGCATACTCCCTTTCCTTTGAAAAATACTTTTTTCCTATAACTTCATGGTATTCAATGAGGACAACAGCATCTGTTTTTTAAATGAGCAGTTAGTCTACTTTACCTCTTTCTCCTTTAGAACCTTTTGGACCTTGAGGACCTGGAGTTCCTGGCAGACCTTGCAGACCAGCATCTCCCTTCTCCCCCTTGGGACCTGTAATGTGATCACATCAATAAAATTATCTTATTAACCCAAAGGTTTAACTTTATAAAGAAATTTCACAATAATAGCTAAGCAACATGGCATGGAGGAATACCAGGTAGGGGAAACTTTGTTTCCATCACCCTGGGAAGAGTTGGATATTTTGTTTGGAATCATACAACCAATGCAAAGAAGAGGTGAGACAGACGAGCGTGGCCTGAGCCCTTGCTCCCCTACATCTTGCAGACACCACAGCTGAAACCCTACGTCAGGGCAAAAGGTGAGGGGTGGTAGGGGCAATGCTGCACTGATCGTGCTGAGATTAGTGGGGTGCATGCTCGCAGGTCCCCTGGTCAGGCACGCAGCTCCCTAACCTTTGCCCTTCAGCTACTGCAGTCCCCAAATCTTACCATTTTGCATTTCGCTCTTGGCTGTAGTTAAAGACTTATTAAAACTAACTTTCAGCTGCCTTGGAGCCACAAGAGCTCAGACATTCATAAAACATCAGAAGTAATCTGCCTTTAATAGTTGAGCGCACCTAAGGAGCTCCCATAGCTTCGTAATTGCCCCTCTCCTTAAAAAGAATTAAGTCTGCAAATATAAAAGTGGAACCTGGCAGACAGCTCCATGCTGCATAAGGGACGGGTTGAAAGGCACGCAAGCTGGCTTCAATCTTTTTTTTTTCCTTTTTCATCCACTTGGGAATCTAGAGACTCCCAGTGCATGTCTGGGAGCAGACTATGGCAGTTTCAATCACCACAACACAACCTGTTTGACACAAGGACTTTTCCATCAACACTCAAGAGACATATGAGTGCAAACTCCCTCTGCAGCCACTATAATTTCCATTAGCTGATCCCTCCCGAGCTATGGGAAGTGAAAATCCCTCGAGTACATTGTATTAAAAGAAAATTATTTCATGATTTTACCACCTTTCCTCAGATGAATAGTTTCTATCTCCAATATTACTGCTAATAAAGTGAACATTTGCAGACTAATGCACTATTCATTACAGCGGTATTAGAATTAGGCGCTCTATAGATATGTATTTTAGCAGTAGAAAAAAGAGACAAAGTATGTCTTATAAAATATTTAGGTGCTCTATATAGAGGTGCCTCTTGTGAGATCAAATAATTATTTTAAAATTTGAACCCAAAACCATTTTTGTATTTAACGTCCTCTTTTCCAAGGGGAAAAAAAAAATCGAAGAAAAAGAGGCTTTTATCATAAGCCTTCAGCATAGACACAAAACTGCTTGCAGGTAGTTTTGAGGGTCATAGTTGAAGTAAATGTCGAAGTAAATCTGGGACTCCCAGGGGATCAGACCCAGGGACAGAGAATTGAAGAGCGTGGCCATGTGGGGCATCCACCAGCTGCAACGCGGTGTGGGGCCACCTCTGCAAGCGCTCCCATGCCAGCGTGGTCCCCAGAGTGAGTGCCATGGGGAGGAAGCTTCTTTTGGGGGCTTTCCCACTCATATTGGTGTTTCATAACTTCTTGTATGTAGCTAGCATGCACTTTTTTGCTCTGGCTTTACACGAGGTATAATCACATTGAGCATTTGCTGCACAAGTCCTGACAACTCATTTCTTGAAGAAAAAGCAGGAGACTCCTTAATATGGTTTATGCACTTTAGCCAAGAGTGGCGAGACAGACATCATCATACCTGGGGGTCCCTGCTCCCCTGGCTGTCCCCGGGGCCCCACAGAGGGTGGACAGCAGTCACAGCAGTTGTAGAAGAAATCAGCTGTGTCAAGTGTGTAGTTCTCAAAGGGGAAAAGTGTGGTGGCCCCTTGGGGCGCAGGTCTCAGGGTGGCTAACTCAGCTCTGCCTGGGGCTGCTGGGAATGGGCTTTTTCCCACGAGGGCAGCAAGGGGGGTGTGAGAGGCACCATCGCCCACCAGCTGTAAGGGCTTCGTCTTCGTGTACTTCACAGCTGGGGTCACCTTCACTCCCGCGTGCACAGCGGTTACGACCAGCATCACAAACACCAAGACAGACCCCCATGAGCTCCACATGTTGGCAGCTATAGGAAAAGATGAATGCAGTTATAAATAGTTGCACAACACCCTTTGCATTTGCTTGTTTCCCACCAAGTCCATTTACTCTGCATCCACCATCTCTTTCCTTGCACTCTTCTCTGCATCCCTTTTACTATACTTTGATCTTTTAATCCAGATAATCACCTGGTTTAGCATGAGAAACATCTGGCCATGCTCATCACAGCTCACCCACACACAGAGACCCTTCAGACCAGGCAAAAGCCAGAAGACCTGCAGGAGTAGTCAGGCACATTTGGGCATCTGCCTGGAAGACTACATTACAAAGCCTCACTTTTTATGTGAAAAATAAAGCAAAATTAGCAAAACCTCCTGCCTGCTCACTCCTATTGACCGTCACCCTACAGAGCACTTGCCGTGTGGCTGCTTCTGTTAGCTGTGGTTGGAAGTGCTCCCACAGGTTCCCACAGAAGTGCAAGGGACTGACTGAGAGTTACGCGATCACTGAGACACATGATGTCACCCTTCTGAGTATAGGATTAGGAATAATTCAATAATGATTTCAGAATCCAACACAACTGCACATTATAAAAGGCTTTGCTCTAAAAGAATAAATGGAAACAAAATGAAATATCAAGTATTCATAAATTATGTTGATTTTTTCTTTGTTACTGACTGATTTTCTGGACTTGCATATTCTTTTAGTGTAAACTTCAATGTCTATTCTTTTTATTTTTAAAGTGTTGATTTAGCTGAACCAGGAAGAAAGAACAAAGCAAGCAGCACACATTTTTTCCTATAGGACAAATGGCGCCTCTCGGATGACTTGTCATAAAAAGCATCTTTGTTTCCTTTTTAAATCAGTGTACCAACCTGTAAATACAAATGGAACAGACTCCCTTTCTTGCTGAACCTGTAATCTAACCTTCCTTAGAAGTTAAGGCACTTAATTACATGAAAAAGTCACCAAGATAAACACTGACTATCCTTGCCATCCAGAGGGCAAAAGGAGGTCCAACCCAAAGTCACATGTTTGGGCGCTGGATTATAATCTTTCCATCTTTAAGAATTCGGTTTTAGAGGTCAGAGTCATGATTTTTTCCACTTGCACATAAAAACAAATAATTTAGCGGAAAATTGATTATCCACACAAAATCCCCAGTGATCACTGTTGCTCATTGCTGCTGTTGAACTCATTCTTCATCCCATCAGCTCCAGTAAGGGATAAATTATCCCTTCTCCATGTGTGTGTCACATCAGACAGGATACCGGGCACTGATTTTTGTCATAGACTTGTGTTTGCTCCTGACCAGCCCCTGCCAACCTTACCATGAAGATTTTAACTCCGGGGCAGTTGGTGGGTGAGGACAGGTCTCAGCACAGGCAGGCAGAGAGGAGCCAGACCTTACAGCCAGCAGCAGGGAAGCAGCTGCAGTCACGGAGAAGGAGAGTCATCTGCCGTCTCAGAAAAGAAAAAAAAGCATCAAATTCTCCTTTTGAAGAATATACTCATGCAGGACTGTTTTGCCACTGCTGGAAATAACTAAACAAACTCATGACTTCCACACACTGAAAGCCAGCAGAAGAAAGAAATTGCAGCTTTAGAGACCTAGTAACTTTATGGGGAAATGATAAATCAGTTTTCAAATCAAAACTGTTTCCATGTTATACTGTCACAAGCAATTTCTGCAACAAGCTCTAAATCCAGACACTTTTTCATTCCATAGCTAGATTGATGGATTGCCGTCAAATACTGGCAAAACATAATTAATAAAAAAATTACACCTTGCCAGTCTGTTTAGAAAATAAATTTCTCATAGCTAAGTATCATTAAACAGATTTTCATTGTAATGGGCAAGACTGTTCCTAAAATAAGTATTCCTAAATATACAAATGCATTTTAATAAAACTCAAATTTTTTACTTTTTCATTACATTAGCTCACCACCACTGATTCTAAAATCATTTGTTTGAATCCCCCCACTAGGAAAGATCATGATTCACAGTGGGCACAAAATACGAAGAATTAAACTTTGCTGCAGTGACATCTTGTTCAGCACATCTATTTCATTGGATCTAAATATCCACTAACTGTTAGCATGTGTCCCCATAATACCATTGTAATAAAACAGTTGTTCTCTGGTTTGGTCCCTAAAATTATAGAATTTAGGTATTCCAGTTCACAACAGGTATTTAACCCCAATCACCCAGGTTTAAATATCAGGGAAATGATCGCACTTTCTGTCATTTAATTGTTTCAAATTCTTATACAGGGGAGGAAAAACACTAGTCCTCCTGCAGCTGTACATTCATTACAGACAGTAACCTTTTGAGATAAATTATATTGTCGCTATGTCTTAAATTCTACAACTTCATTGCAAATATCCCACCTGAAGACTAAACGACCAGTGCATGTTATCTCCTACCTTATAAACGGTCCTGCTCCCAGGACGACCCCCCCTCAATGGCACTTTGAAAAAGACAATCTTATTTTCGGAGAGAATCAGTTTTATTTGTGTATCAGCTGCTCCTGTGGCCAATGAGAGCCTGCACGGTGTGGGGAGAAGGGGGGATTGGCAAAGTCCCCTGAAAGGAGCAAGCTGACATTGAAATTTGAGGAAATTCAAACACTTTCCCTGACTGGGACGCTGCTCTTCACATGGGACTTTTATGGCTCTTCCCGCAATGTCAGTTTTGGGGGCTTTAGGGATGCTCCTTTTTCAACTCACAGCATCATATGTTGGTACCATCAGACTCAGCATGAATTTGCGCATTTGCTTCAGCAGGGTCCAGGTTTCTCTGTGGGTATTTAATGTGCAGAGTTTGGCATCGCACTCCCCTCGTTGCGGTGGGAGTTTAGAAAGGGTAAGAGAGAAATTACAGAAATAGCTGTATGGGATCATGAGTGCATGTGTGCATGTGTCTGCATGGAAATGCACTGAAAGGGGAATTCAGCCTCAAATCCGGGCTGTCCCAGGTAAATGCAGAGATGGAGTAAGCAAATGCTGCTTTGTTGTCCCTCCACCTGCGGTGCAGAGCAGGGTACCTGCGGGAGGCCGTGCAGCACATCAGGGCAGCAAAACAAAACTCTGCTGGGAAAAGGGACAAATCCACCCCAGGAGGGTTGCTGCAAAGTTGTTCTTATTGGAACTGATAACCCCTCTGGATTTCACAGGCTAATTGATTTTCCTCAGTCTTTCCCAGCAATCACAGCACTTGTTTCCTTCCCCAGTGACCTTAAAATGGGCCAGCATTTATTCTTAGATTTCCCAACCCGGTTCAGAGTCCAATACGAAACGCAGGAATGTGAGGCTGCCTTTCATTGCCTTGTCTTGGTGAAATATGAGCAAGGAAACCATCTCATTCAATCAGTCTGAATTTACTTCATACCAGTACACTCCAAGCTCAGCTGACGGACAAGAAAGGCTGCTTGTTTCAGGCAGGCTACAGAAAACAATCAATTCTCCCTTAATGTAAGTGGAGAGAATTGTAATCCTCCATGATTTATTTGCGACCACCTTCTCCTGCACAATAGTCTAGAGCTTTCAGCAATAACAAGTTGATTAAGGAAAGTCTATTACTAAGCATACCAGGCTAGATTGATTCAGCAGCTTTTCGGGCTATTCCAAAGAAATCAATTAAGAGTTTTGCAGTGAGACACTGTAGCCCTGTGTAGGACATGGGCTTGTCACAGCTCCTGCAATGGAACGTGCACCAGCACTCACTGCTCCTCATTCTCACTGCTAGAAACAGCGCTGGGTCCTGAATTCAAACACTTCTTTTTAAAAAATTAGTAACCCTTTTCAAAACTGTAATTGGACTCAATGTTTTAAAGTGAAGTTAAAAATACTTGTATCTTCAGCAGTTATATTTCTGACAAGACCATAGACACATAAATTGAAGACAAAAGGCAATCAAACCAATTATAGTAAAATCCTTATTTTGATCTTAACTCAGGACTTTTCTTCAGCAACAGAAGTTATTCCACAGGGGAATATTAACCATTTTTAAGAAAGATTACTGCATTTTTACAGTGTTGCCTCCATATTCACCAAAGCTACTCTTTCACAGACTTCAATGTAATGCCATATTTGCTGCACACTAAAGCTAAAGCCAGCTTTAATCCTGGGTTAGTGTATTTTCCTGAGTAGCTTGAATAGTAGCAGCCTGCAATAGTATTATTAGTGGGACAACTGCAGGTTTCTTAATTATACAGTGCTTATTGAGTTACTGAAGCAGTTTGGAAAACTCATGGGTTGAGAGTGTAAGTTAAGATTCAGCACTAGATTAATCACTCTGTTTATTCGGGGGATCTGGACCTACATTTTACTGGTATAAATGATGCATGTGGGCCATTAAAATTCCTTCAAAGTACATTTCAAACACACTCCTAGCCTTGCATATTTGCAGATAACTGTTTTTGAATGAGATTTGCAAAGCTAAGTAAAAAAAAAAAAAAGCTGTGTCCATGCTACTGATTTCCACTAGTACATCCACCAGCCACATGTAGGAAGGGCTGCGGTCTTCTCATAACTGCTGAGTCACTAAAAGCTCCTTCTGGAGTTTGGCAAAAGCAAACACATGAAAGCCAGTGCATCCTGAAGGAAGCTTTAACCAGCATAAAGCAATTCCCCGAGGAAGAAGCATCCTTGCAACCAATAATCCTTGCAACCCTAATGCCAGTTCCCTATCATTATCAGAGATGGGGAGGAAAGGAAGGATTTCATCAGAGACCCTCACCTCTCCCCTCCTCTGCAGCCTGAGGCTCCTCCTGGGGCACAGGAGAATCCTGAACCTGGATGTGGCCACAGCAACCTTGTCCTTGCGGGATCCTCTCCTTGGCTACTATTCTGAAACACAGCGGGACACAGCAAGCTGTGTAAATATATTTTGCATTAAATTAATTGAGTATTTCTTAAATGAGATCAGCAAAGGAGATTCAAAAAGCACCTCCTGGAGGGTTCCACTTCCAATTGTTTGCAAATGAAAATAGAAAATTTAGACCTGCAGATAAAAAAAAAAAAAAACTCTGTTTTGGAAATACAATTAAGGAGGAAACAGTGAAAACCGAAGCAGCACAGAAAATAAGGCAGGTTTATAATAACAGGTAATTTAAAATCTTAATGCTCAAGTATCAAGAAGGCAAACTGGAAAAAAGAATATTCACATAGAATAGGAAGTAGGTAAAAATGGAATTAAATTACACTCGAGCTGCGTAAAAAGCATTAAAAGGGAATTAATATTTCTGTGTGAAAAAACAATTAACACTTCTCACAAGATTTCCCACAACAATTTAGCAGACCTCCTGGAAGAGGCCCTCCTCTCCCCACACAAATAATTTTATTTCCTGAAAAACTGAAATGTGTTCTGGTTTCCTTTATTCATTATCACAAAACAATTGAGCTGAACAGAAAACAGACAGAAATGAAAATTTTCTGCCATGTTGTTAATTAGGGGAGGGAATATTTCCATACAAGATGGTACAACAGATAAATTAATCAAGTCAAGATACAACCTTTTTTCTCCTCTCTTATGTACTCAGTATGTCGCAGCCTCCTAAATGTCCCTTAGAGGCAGCACTAAATGGAGAGCAGGAATTCACCCTTGCTGGGTGAAAAAAAAAGCAGAAGGCTGCTTTTTTTATTTTTAAGATGCACTGAAAAGCTGCAATTTCATTTTCTCCCCCATTTTCCTTCTGTCCTTTCTGTCTTTTTCAACCTGGAAATTCAGCCAGCCCATGTTTTCCAGGCTGACCGCTTTTTCCGGGACTTCAGGGTCTCCTTTGGGCCTCAACAATCTTCAGACGCTGGGTGACCTGATGTGTCCCGTCCAGCCCTTCCCACCCATTTTCCCTCTGTCCCCTTGGACCACTTTTCTCCCCAGTTACCTCTTGGTCCTGTGTCACCTCTGGGACCCAGTTGCCCCTTGTAGACTGCAATTCCTGGAGGTCTTCCAGGACCAGTTTGTCCCCTCCAAGAAGGAAGTCCTGTTTCAACACAGAGTACCTCATTACTCTTCTCCCTTTGGTCCTCACTGTCCATGTCGTCCTGGGGGTCCTTGTATTCCCCTCTTCCCAATGTATCCTGGTTTATCCACAAAAGGGAAAAAAGTTAAATTCCCTTTACTAAGAACAACATCTCAGAATAGACAGAATACAGCTCTGTGGGAGAACCTTCACTGGTTATCAAATTACATGTTGACCTAAATCATGTCAACTTTGTTCACCTAAAGTAGTCAACATATGACTGCTGAGAACTAAGCTGTAAGTGGTGTAAAAACACCACAACAAAGCAAGCAAGATATAAAAGATCAAAATCTTTTTCCATCCGGAGATGCTGCTCTTCAGATGCCACGGAGAACAGCCCACTCTGGGGACACCGCAGCCATCCTGGAGCTCATGTGTGGTGTACCCATCTGTACAGCATTTGGGATGCTAGTTTGCATTTTTTTTGCAAAAGAAAGAATTATGAAATAAATGCTTGAGCCAAACAAAACCTAAGATGCAAAAAAAAAAAAAAAAATCTTTGTAATTTGTCTCTACAGTTGTTCTGGTTTCAGCTTAAAATATTGGGGGTCTTCCATTTGTGATGAGAATTTTAAATACTGTGTGGTGTAAATATTAAACTAATCATTTATGTAGAAAAAGGAGCTGCTACTCATGTAGGATTTTAAAATGCTTGACTCGAAAAAAATACTGCCATAGGGATTTTCATTGGATGCAAAAGAATAAAATAATCTCCCTGTTAAATCAGTAGAATTGTATTTAATGTTATTAAGATTCAGATATCAAGGGGAAAATAAGATCAGAAAAAACCTCCATCAGTCTGTGCCAGTATATCCCACAAACCCTATACTATATGTTGTTTTAAATTTCCTAAGCCTGCAGGATGGCAGTGCAGTTACACCTAAATAGAGATTTACGGCACTTTAAAGTATAATGGCTAGAAGGATCCAAAAGCTACCGTTTCACATAAATAAGCATTTAGGGAGTTATTTAAGGACTATAAGAACTTCATGGTACCTATTACGTTCTATCGAGTCAATCGCTCTGAGAGTCCCTAAATGCATATTTAAAATACCAGTAACACGTACTTATTTATATGAGAGACCAGAATTAGAGCACGCAGGTTGTTGTAGCTCGTTGGGGTGAACGCTTACACTGGTGCTGATTTTTGAATCCCTTTTACGAGTGTAAATTGGCCCTGCAAACACTGCTGCAGCGGGGAGCAGTGTGCGGCCCCGCTCCAAGCCCTGCTCCTGGGCACGGACCTCCTTTGTCAGGACCTACAGATGCCTCTGGTCTTGACTAAGAAACACGTCCATTGTGCTCGCCTGGAAACTCTAGACGGCCAAAGGTAAAAAGTGATAAAATTACCTGGCTCCCCTTTTTCATCCTGGTCTCCTTTTGTGTGTCAGGCTCGGGGATGTCACAGAAACCCTGCTTCTCTGGTGTACTGCTGTTTTCCTTCAGTGTGTTTAAGAAACAAAATAGTCCTCAATAGCCGGGCCTTTGCTATAGCAAGCGGTGGGATTGTTTCCCTCCTTGTCTCCAGTACCAACTTTCAGGGAAGATGATATTTACTGGAGAGGGGTCTGAAATGCCAGGCTGGCTGGTGATAGCAGCTTGTCCCTTTGGGGCGAGGGCTGTCAGCCCCTCCGCCAACTGCATGCTGTGGCTGAGGATGTCAAAGCAGCCCGGGACCCCCCCTAACTGCCACCCTCTGGGACCACTTTGGTGGCATGTGTGCAAGCCTGGGTCAGTGGGGACAGAAGGTGCCCGTGGCAGATCCCCTATTCCTGGTCCCTGTCCCCCGCCACCCCTGGTATCAAGGGGAACCATCTGAATGCACCTCAAGCAAGGGCTTTCCCAGCAAAATGATTACTTCTAAAAGAAGCAGAGAAGTGACATGCAGTCATAATGCAGTGCAAGTACCTCACCTGAAGAATACCTACCAATGCAGAAACTTCTTTTCCATCCACAAAGATGGAGGCTGTTGTATTCACAGGATTACATGCTAAAATAAAGAAGAAAAACTGCATATATTGTACAGTCCTTAAAGAAGCACAGAAATATCTCCACTGTGACTATTCACAGGACACAGACAGCACCAGCTGCTTTATTGCAGCTTCCTGTAAATTATATTTTTTCTGGTTGAAATCTCCTTTTTCATGTTTAATATATTAAATCCATGAGATAGACCCAATACCTAATACCTATGAGGTAATGTGCTGCCTTTGTGTTCTTTCATGAGCTAATTCTGCAGCTTAAAGTGGCCACTCGGCACTTCATGATGTGTATCCCAGCATTTAATTATTCTGAGATCAAAATAATCCCAGAGGAAGTACATCATGCCTGTAGCATATTGCAAACTAGCAGTTTTATGTATCCAAATTTATAATTGATTATGTTTAAGTAGATACCTAACATTCAAAATATTTACTTCGCTCAGGCTAATTATTTGCCTTTGAATAACTGGTAGAAATCACAGTGACCTCTATAAACAGTCATGAGCTGTAATTTACTTTTAAAACTACTGTCACTGTGGACTATAAAATTGTGTTTTGGATAATATCATGGCAAGGAGATGAACTGTCAGAGTGATTTTATAAGAACATCCAACTAGAATTGTATTTTCTGAAAAATTCAAAGAGGAGAGGGTCCTTTCTGGCTTCTGGTGGGTGCAATTCAGAAACCAAAGTGCATTTATGGAGCCAAAGTAAGGAGGAGAGAGAATCAGTGAGTTGGCAAAAGCCCACCTGGAGATGCACTGGAGGAGTCAACAGGCTGCGTGGACCACTCTGAGCACAGGAGTTTCTACATCTAAGCACTGTAGTGGAGGGGAGGGGGTTACATACATATATATATACACATATACACACACACACATGTGTATATGTATAAATGAGAGCATTTCTAGGAAATTTACCTATTGCCTATTGTTGAACTCAAGGAATAAAAAGCACACCATAAAGTTTTATATTGTCTCTAATTTTTTGTACCCTCGGTCGTACTGCCCCATCTCACTCATCCCACACACCTGCCTTCCCCAAAGTTTTTAGGGGTACATCCCTTTGTGTCAACGCCTTCTTCTTCCAGCGCTCACTCCTGTATCACCCTCACTCCAACGCCAGACTTGGCAGCTCTACTGATGTGGTACAGGCATTAGTCTCTGGGGCTCATTCAGGAAATAGGCAGTTTCTCCCTCTTTCTTTGCAAAGACGCTACAAGCCCATAGAGGCCAAATACCTAAAGTTCAACACTTGGTCAAAAATTGTGAACCACCATTGTTCAAAAATTCATACTCTAATATTCAAAATTTAAATTTTTTTTTTTATACAAATTGGGAAAGATTTGGCCATGCAGCTGCTGTTATACTCGGATAAGGTGTAATTATTCTCATAGATGTAAAGTTCCCATAAAGTTCCACAGACAAAGAAAATTGGCTTGGCTGGCTGCTGAGTTTCAGGAAGTTTTTTTACTATTAGAACATGTCACATTTGCCAAAGGTATATGCCGGGATCACTAACACAGCAGCCGCCTATTAATCAGCAAAGGGCAGCTGTTGTTTTCTAAGAACCTTTATGCCAGCACTGTGGATTTAGCCAAATATTATCAGTTTTCATCTAATTATTTCACAGAGGGTCTCTCTAGCTCCATACACCTGCCACTTTCCCTTCTGAAAGACAAAATTTAATTAAAATCAGGAGATTATGCCTACGCACCTTCTTTTTAAAAAGGGAGATATAGTATCAGGAAGCAAGTCAGGCACCAATACTGCAAACCTCGTAGTTTTGCTGCAAGACTTAGGATATTTAGTACTCTTAAAGCTTAATCTCTTAAAACCCTGTGATTGCAGAAAATTGCAGATTTCATTTTAAAAAGTCAGTTCTGAGCCCTGTGTTAAAAAGGCTCAGACTTTAGGAAGTAAATGACAATAATCCCAAATGTAATTATATTTAAACATTTCCAGGCTCATAATTTGAGAGGAAATAAGTCACAGCTTGGAATATTTAAGGGATATCAACCTGGTAACTACAACCAGCTTTACACAGAGATAACGAGCTGTGTTTCTGATTTCTGATTGTGCCCTTGCCAGTATTAAGATGTATACGTATGAGCAGCATCAACTAAAATACGAGGATACAGGACTCAGCGACAGACTCAGACCTTTCCGAGTCCTCAGCTATGCTACCAGGCTTTTAATTATTGTAGCTCTTAAACAAAGTCTACGTTCTAGCTGCACCTGCCCAAGAGATGGCAATGTCTCCCTGTCAGACACAGCTTGTCCAAGGCAAAGCACTTTGCATTAGCAAAAGCTTTTGTCCTAAGCTTATTATTCCATAATAAACACTGCAATCATTATCTATTTTAATACTGTGAAATCCAGTCAGCCTGAAACTACCCAAGTTAATAAGCATCTTATGAGACAAAGGGCTTATAGACCTCCGCAACGGCAAATTTTCTTCAGCAGAGAATCTTGTCCTGCTCCTCTGTGGCACTGTGTCGACACACAGTGACGCAGACTCCTTTGCAGGTAATTTACATCGGGAGGTATTGCAACACCCCTTGGTAATAAGGAAATGGAAATACCTATTTTCCTTTAACCCAAATTCTTCTTTGCTTTGGCAAATACATGACTTGTAACAAAGCAATGCTACAGAACAAAGTTGCAGTGTTTTAAAGAGTCGCATGCTGCAACCTTAAAATCCTGATAGGAAGCAAAAGATCTGGGAACAAAACTGCCTGTGTGTTTGCTGGACTCAGAACTTGCTGGGAGTTTATAGTATTTACAAAATTAAAGAGCACAGAGAGAGAGAGAATTATTTTTTCTGACATACAAACTAGATGCAAGGGACTTTGGATAAACACTAAAGTCAGAGGAAAGATTCCCACTGATTTCTTTGGAACAGACACCTAATACCCACGCAAGGTGAAAATTAACTCTCCTAGAAACACAACTCTACCTTTTAACAAGAGGCAAAAGGCTCTGTGAGAAGAACATGGTGATTTGGGGCTTATTTCACACCTCAGCATGCTCAGAGATGAGCTGCAGAGGCAGTGAGATGCACATCAGGTTTGCATCTCCTAAAAAGCGTGGACATCTGGGGTCTCCTGTGTGGTGGCTGCAGTTGCCAACTTTGGGCTGGAAAAGCATCTTCTGGCTCCGCCACAGCTCTGTTATGGGACTTTCATAAGTGAGAGTGTCTCATGCTCTGCAGGGTTACACTCCCACCCACCAAACCACCATGCATCTTTCTCCCAGACTCATTTACCCTGATTTCCCCTGAAGGTCCCCTGAGAGGAGCCACTGCACAAACCTCTTCACCTCCTCTGCACCTCATCCAGCAGCGGGAACAATACAAGGGAATGTAAAATAATACTAAATTATAATTATAAATAAACACATGGTATTTGTTAGATCTTCTGATAGGGCAGGAGCAGAGCAACCTCCTTTCCATCTCTCATAGCAGGCCTTGAAAAGGGAGAAAGAACCAAACATGCCTCAGTGGGAAGAATTTCTACAGCAGTAGCTGCTGTTTGCAAGGAGGTGACAGAGTCTGGTTTGGACTCCAAATGTAGTGACAAGCTTTGCCATATGCCAGACCTCGTGGTGAAATGTAGCATATTTTTACAAGCAGAACTGAGAGACAAAGAAGAGGGTTTCCACATTGGCAGGTGCAGCTGTGAAGAAACAGGGATGATGGGGCAGAAGGTGGGATGGAGAAGGATAAAGAGGTTTCAGAAAATGTGGAGAACTGCTGCTTCAGCCGGAGGCTCATCACAAGAGGGCACTCCAAGTGCTCCCAACAGCCCTGCCAAGGATGGTTTTACAGCCCGCACCATTCAAAGAAGTACAAACATCCTGGCCCTAAGCCTTAATCACCCCCACAGACCCCTGTGCATCCTGAGCATCCTGCTCCATCCAGGACAAGCACAACAGGAAACAACAAACGTCTTCCTGGAATAATTTACCAACAGCCTCTAGATAAAAAGGGAATTACTGAACACTGAGTACATGTGGTTAATAGATAAAACACGAAAAATCAGCTATCTGTGAGACCTACACTTTTCAAACTTGTTTCCATCGGGAGCGGTAATAAAGGCTGAATCTGTACAGTCAATGTATATAGGGGAAAACAAACAAATAAACAAGAAAACAACAAAAAAACCCACCTACTGGTAAAAATTGCTCATTTTAAGAAAATTTCCCATGGCAAACTGGTATCAGAATGAGTAAGATTAATCACAAGGCTGGCTGTACTTATGCAGCATTGTGAAAGAGCATGAGGAGATGAAACAGATAGTGGATGAAATTGCATGTTTTTAAAATGAAGGTAAAAGCCTCCTCCAACAATTGGGTGCAACCCAGAGCTGCTGCAAAACTGGCTGGCAGCGCCATTCAGTGTGCAATTCCTTCCAGACCACCACAGAACACAGCTGCCTTCTCTAGAGGGAAACTTCATACTACCAGAGCAACTTCATTGTTCTCTAAAACACCCAGGAAGCGTTTATAGGAGCAAACCACGCATTCACTACCACAGCTGTAGGTCACCGTCTACCCACTGGATGAAGTCAAGTAATAGTACAATCACCCAGCAGATGTGGGAAGAGAAATGGATTGTGTCTTGGACATATGAACATCCTTGGCTGAATCTTACAGCAGCTTTGCCTATCAGAAATCAAGATCTCATAGATGGGCCACTCTGCTAAGAAGAAATAAATAACTCTGCAATAACTAGACCGACTTGGGAATATTCATCCAAAAACGATACTGATTTGATTCACATTCACTCCTCCTTCTGTTTTGTCCTTATGATTATTCAAATGAATAAGCTCTGTAGCAAGTAGGTACGTCAATGAAACAAATTTTCCAGTAACACCGAAAAAGGCATTTTTAATTCATAAGCACAAATATTCACACCAGATATCTGAATGAGGATGTGAGTATGGACATGTTCAGGTCTTCCACAGGCCAATAACAATATTATAATTATAACAAGAGATCACACACTTGCTTATACAGACTATTAAACTGGCTGTAGCAATTTAATATCGTCAAAGGGACACATCAGGAGCAGAGCGCAACGTGAAGATCTGACTCATGCAGGATAATAGATCCCGCCCAGCCCTTGTACTCAAAGTTGATTAATCCTTCACCTCCTAATTACTTGTTGTACCTGATCTCAGAATGCCACCCACCTCCTCCTCTAGCTGGAGTACAGGCAGATTTACCCCAACTGGAATTTACCCAGAACACCAGTTAATATCGATATTTATGAGGACAAATGATAGGCTGCATATAAATATTCATGAACTCGCTTTACACTACATATAAGCAGTTTCTCACTGAACATCATTTCTGACATCAGATCACAGATCTAACCTTGCACGAAGTCCAAAAGGAACTGCACCATGAGGCAGGATCAGACCTGACCACTGCTGCCACTGCTGCCCCACCAGCCAGCATCTGCCCAGCCCTTCCTGCCTTACAGGCACCTTTGCGCTAACACTAATTCCCAAAACAGAAGCTATAGACCCGACCTGCTGTTCAGCTAAAGCAAGTGGAGAGTTAATCACTTCCAAATAGTTGCCACACAACATCCCTGAAGAGGTGATTGCTTTATCCAGTCTGCTCTATAATTAGATAAAAAGTTGTTCTCTAATTTGACAGGTTGACTTTAAAGGCAGTTTTGTCAGGAGATCAGTCTGTGATTTTCAACAGGACCACAGGAGAAGAGTTACACCAGATTAGGATAATAATCAAAGGTTTAGCCAGAGCATCAGCCCAGCCCAGCATCCCGGCTTAAGGAAGTTTTACAGGAATATTCTGCAAACTCAGACAAACCAAGCCTTATGCTTACTCTGGAAGTTTCCCTTCCATTAATCAGGACAGCCTGACTAGCTAGACAAGATCTGAAAAAATATGTCCAGATATCTTACTATTGCAAAAAGAAAAGAGTTTGGGCCTGTTGTTTTGTTCGTTTTACAAGAACATCCTAAGGTTTGCTCAGGTAACAAGGCCTTCAGAGGACCCTTTTCCTCCTGCACTTAAAATTAAAATATACTTATCCAAAGTAAGACTACCTGACAGAAAGTGAAATTTCAGACCTTGCTCGAGAGACAGAAGACCTACTATCTGCAGAAGACAGGTGCAGTCTACGTAGTGGAGTTAATAAAAGCAGCACAGTGGCACTTTGACACGACTTGGTAAATATTTGACATTCAAAGCTTGCAAATACCCAACGCACACACTGACTATGACACAAACACAGACAGCTAACAAATTAAGGTCTTTATTTTTAGAACATTCACCCCTTTCTGCTCTCAAAGAGTTGCCTTAATCTCTAATGAGCAGCCTCACAGCTCGCTAGTTTACCTTCCAGGATGGATGAAGCCTTCACATGTGAGTGAAATAATCAGCAGAAGACAAGGGGCAGGGGCACCGCAGAAAGCTCTGTGCCCGCAGGCAGCAGCAATGCAGCAGGAATGCAGCAGGATTACAGCAGGAATAGGCAGCCATGGGGTCAGGTCACAGAACGGTGCTCCCTGGCAAGAAAGCAACTGCTACAGAAGACACCAAAGCACCTGCTCAAATTCAACATCCATGCGTTGAATCCAAGTCATGTGGGCAAAGGCAAGCTGCAGGAGCTAGCAGAAGGACATGGGATGGAAACGCACCTGGACAGCAAAGCCTGCTCTGGTGTGCAATCCAGCAGCCCGCTGACCCAAGCTGGGAAGAAAACTTGCCTGTTGGCAAGTATTTCCGCAGCAGGGTGTGACAGAGCCTAAAGACTCATGAAAATTCAAAGACTATAGTTTTGACTTTACAAATGTTATGTTAGCCTTTATGGCAAGTAAGTGATTTTATTCCTGTCTCAAGGGGGTAATCTTCTGGATGTTTCCTGCAGGAGTGAAAACCAGCGCTGAAATCCTCAGTAATAATTAACAAAAACCCCCAGCGGTGAAAGAAGGAAGGGAACAGATCTTCCAGAGCACCAACCCCTGGGGAGACGAGGAAACAAACTGCCATATTTTTAAACACTTTATACAAGTAACAACTTTGGTATGACTTTTACCATGACAAGCACAAGACTCTTAGAGAAGCCTGAGATTCAAGCAGGTTTGGAGCAAGGGGATGGCAACCCCAAGGAAAGTGATGGCTGAGCCTAGCTTATCGGCGTTACACATCTTTTATTCTACAGGCCTGTTTTTAAGGCATTGGGAGAGTTTTCAGCTCCTTGGCTCAGGAACAGAAGGGCCTCCATGTCCCTAATGCCATCCTGCAGCAGCGGCTGTGCTGGTAAATGCAAGGGATAAGGGCAGGGGGGATGCACATCGCAGCCGGCCAAGCAAACCCACCCACATCCCAACACGGCTCTGTAGCCATCGCACTGACATCGACATCTCCTGCAGAGAGGGGCAAACACAGGAGAGGGAGCACCCGAACCTGGTGCATCGGCGCCCCACGCTGCTGGCAAGGGGTTTAGATGCTTTTTAAAATATATTTATTTGACCACGTGAGCTCTCTCCCTTTCAAACCCTGGCTGTTCCAGCTAGGCTAGTATAAAAGTTAACTTTTTGTTTCCTTTTTTTTCCCTCACTTTCTTTTTGTTCCTGTTTCATTGCTTTGCTTTTCATTTCTTCCAAGGTGCAAGCCAGCAGGCTTCTCCGGGGTCAGTGAGGGGAGGAGACCGACAGGAGCAGGCAGCTCAGGGAGAAACAGTGGGTGAAGGGAAAAAGCCTTCCCTCTTTCAGCAGCAACACAAGATAAATCAAAACACTGCCTCCTTTAGATTAAATCCTGTCCTACTTCTCACGCAAGAGTTATTAATCCTGAATTCAATCAGGAGGCAGTTCTAACCATCCTCCTTGGTGAGGTTCCTCCCTCTGGAAACACCAGCCCTTGAAACACCCTGCAGCCCTGTCTTGTCTTGAGGAAAACAACACTTGATTATCAGCAAATCTGTAATCCATTGTAAGGCAAATCCTTCTCCATCCGATTAGATAGTGTGTGTCAAAAGACAAGTGTAAAACGTTCATATACACCTTCATCTTCTATAAATCGGCAAGTCCACCTAATTCCAAACGGAGTGAAGCAAGACAGATCATCAGTGTGATAATGAGACTGTGGGAAAGTTATTTGTAAACTCCTTTTGGAGAAATACCCTAACAATAGCTAAAGCTAAAGCTGTTGTGTGGAGCAAGCGCTCTGATAACCAAGAATGCTTTTGCAAGTGTTTTTACAGGATTGGTGTAAGTGATACCCAGCCACTGCTTACCATTATGCTTACCATAAAAGCCCTCTTACCATGTCACGCACCTGACACTCAGGCACCAGGTATTTTACCAAGCTAAGCTGCACACACAGACCCAATGCAGGCTCATGTAGTACTCCAGGACCGATGAGAGATCTGCTTCAAGCTAGAAAGGGGCACAACTACTTGTAAGTTTAAAACAAAGCCTCTGCATAGGTATTTTTTAACATCAAAGACCAAGCAAGCATCAGTTCTGCAGTCAACATCCATAAAAACAGCAGCAGAAGAAAGAGGCACTGTTCTCGCTGTGTGAGCTGGGGACAAAAGCGTCACATCCTGATTGCCTCTGTGCCGCCGGTGCAGCTTTGTTTGTGTAAGTGCCTTTTAAAGACATTAATTGAGAAAAGAGCATTTTTAAAGCAGCATTAAAATATGTTCAAATATTAAAAGAACAACTTTAATACCAGCAGTTACATCTGGCCCTTGAAACAGTTTGCATGCCTTTATGGCCTTCTGTGTTCCGAAGACAGGAGCCAGTGCCAGAACAGTGACACAGTGGCCCCAGGTCCCGCTGCTGCATGCTGAGGATGAGCCACCCCTCTGTGCAGGGAGGTCCCCGCTGACCCAGCAGCTTCAGGCAGAGACAGCCATGACCAGCTTTGCAGGCAGAGCTGTGGTGACAGTCACCTCTGGCAGAGTGAAGCAATGAGCTGAAAAAAACACTGTACAGCTGCAGAGAATATGCAAACTTCAGTTCACCCACAAAGGCACATCTTTAAGAGGCAGCTTGTTGTACGGAAAAGTCGGCAATTTACTAACACAAGCTCTTTGTCTCACAGCTCCCACCTACTTCTAAAAATCAGCTCTACTCATAAATGTGAGAACACCAACACGTGGCTGGCTCCAGCCTCCAGGTTCCCTGTGGTACCCACTGCCTTTGGGGTGTGTGTGCATCTGGCTGCTTCTGCCATGTGAGCACAGCCACAAGCCAAACAGATCTCAGTGCCTACTGGCAGGCCAAACAGGCTGTGGTCGAACCCTCAGAGTGCTCCTTCATCAGCCACGTTCCCGTACCACCCCTGGCCACTTGATCTCGCCTCTGTGGTACAGAGAGTCACTGGCAAAATAAACTTATTTTTTATCTGATGACTCCCTCAGCCCAGCTCATTCCTCTGCCATGGAAAGGGACGTGGCCCCGAGAGGGGCAGGCAGGGAGAGGGGCAGGTCCCCAGGTGGCTCAGTGCCATGGGTGAGGACAGGCACACCACGCTACACCCCTGGGCTACAAAGCTCTTTGGGGATGGTACCTCCTAATGGCACTTGGGCAACTTCAGCCAACCTTCGGCTGTGGGAGGTGCCCGTTGCTGAACAGGGCAAGGACATGGCACCATCGACAGCTCTGCTCCCACCTGCACCTGGACCACATTTGCAACACCCTCATTTTCAAACCCAGGAGGCTGAAGTTAAGGATTTTTGCCCTCAAAGGCAATGGGAGTTTCTCTGTAGCTCCTGCTGCACATAAAAGTTGCAGCATGTCCTGATGGCCTGGTGGGGCTGGCTTAGGCAGTTCTTACAGCAGGGTTTTGTGCAACAGCTGCTTCCATGCTCCTTCAACAGCTCTGGGCAGAGCACGACAACCAGCCGTTCCCAGCTCTGCAGAAATTCGGATCTAGGCTGGCAGCACATCCAAATGGCATGCAGGAGGCCCACGTGGCAGTGCCTGGAGCCACCCAGCTCCAGTGAAAAGCACAGATGTTTCACAGAGTCTGTCACACTGCGCTCAGAGCCAGCACACCCTATAAGCTTCATTTGATGTGTCCATGCAAACGGGATGCTGGCTCATGCCCAGGTAGCCGGCAAGGAACCTGCTCATTCTCCACGAGCTGTTCATTTCGCTACTGTCCCAGTGCGAGGTTTTGGGTCCAGGCGCTACACTGGCAAAACTCATTTTGGAGAGATCACCAGGAGTGATCCAGGGATGCCTCATTTCAAGAAGTGCTACCTTGCTGGCCCCGAAGCAAAAGCCACTACATTTTGGCCATAGCCCAGCAGCAAAACCCATAACCTTTAATGAAAGAACACAAGACAAAACCCACCCTTTCTCAATGCCACTTGTTTACCACTTAATTAGTGGCACATAGTAACTGTTTTGAAGGCTGAGAAATAGGACCAGCCTGTCAAGACCAGGTCTCTGCGATTGCTTCGCTTAGTGAACCAGATTGTACCTGGCATCGTGTGGCCCGAGGGGAAAACAGTGAACAAAGCATTTCTGTTACTTTACACTGCAAAGTTAACTTCTTAAGTAGCTGCTTAGTTGCAAGCAGGACACTAAATCATGTTTTTTTATATCAGGGGCAGAATAAACTAAGGAAACCTAAGCCTCATGGTTAGCAGCATCATGTAGTATTTCATGGGATTTCAGATAAAGTCTTGTAAGTACTTGTCCATCCATATCTCTCTTTTCTGGAAACACCTCATCTGATACGTTATCACAATTTCCCTCTCTACACACCCATAACACTGGTTTCTCCCAGCCGTGCTGCAGCACACTGCAGTGTGTAGGTCTTTCCCACTCAGCCCCTTCGATCTGGGGAGCTCCCAGACACCTGCCAGCGCCCCCGGGCACCCCTTCGTGCAAGCAGCCTCCCCCGGCTATGTTATAAACTGTATTACAAGTTTATATATTACAAAGTATGGGTATAACATAAAGCATTAACTAAGTAAAAGCCGGTTTGGCGCCAGATGTCCAGGGGAGGGTTGGCATAGGCTCACCGGAGCGCCGCTGCTCCCTGCAGAGAGGAGCCGAAGTGCATTACGCAAGTGCATTAAACCGATGCCGCCTATAGACGCAGGATCGCAGGGAAACACTAAACGTCGCGGTGATGTTTAGCGGGATGTCACCGTCCCGGCGGTGACACCCCGCTAAATCCCACGGGTTTCCCCGAGCCTGGTGCCGCTCGCCCCTTCCTCCTCCGCTCCCAGCTCCCTGCCGCGGGACCGCGCTGCAAACCCGAGCAGAGCAGCCGGAGGCGCGCAGCGGCTGCGGCAGCGGGGCGGGGCGGGACGGCGCGGAGGGGCGCGGAGCGG
>VWZL01002338.1:53094-70918 GCA_013396915.1 Stercorarius parasiticus | reverse complement strand
GGAGCATGTCCTTATAAAGCCTGTGTTTCTGATCTAGTTCTGGGTTAGCGAGCTCCCGGCTGTTAAATTGCTCCTGTCCTCCAGGGTCAATATGAAGAGATAAGAAGACCTGTAGTCCCAATCTCCACTGCTTGCTTGGGCTGGGCGATGTTACCTGCTATCTGGAACGTGCCTCTTGGTTCAGCTCCAAAATAAGCCTCTGGAAATGCCAGCACCTGAAATACGTTCTCCAGGTGCCTCTCAGAGGGCTGGGTCTGCTTCCAGAGCGGCTCTGCCTGGTTGGGGAGGACGTTCAGGGTGTCAGGATCCTGTAGGTCACGGTGCAGAGCTTCACTGGCAGAAAATGAGGTGACTTACTCTGTCAGGGGCATAGTGGCCAGTGTGACAAGAATGATGCTGTGTCCCGGTCCCCAGTGGCTTGAATCCAAGCTGCAGCTCATCACCATGCACGTGTGATTAGAGCTGTAAGCGTTATATCTTGAATAACTCTATTCGTTAGCATCTGTCATGCACTACTTTTTGCTAATTACATTATCTTTACGGTAAGCATTTGCTCCACTGCTAATTGCTAGCAGCAAGATTTGTTTAACTAAACATGTTTTTTAAGGATACATCTTTTGTATCTTTAAACATTCTGTTTAGAGATTTGTTGGTCTGCTCACTCTCCTCCATGCAGATCTCGGGCAGGTTCTGTTGGTTCTCTGGATGGCAGGGCTCCATCTGCTTTATCTGACATGGTTTGGAGTAACTTTTTACCATATCTGCACAAGTCAAAGAATTAGAGGTCATATTTTGGGGGCTCATAGCATTGCTTTGCCCGAGGAAGATTGTCCCTGTTTGCTGTCCCTGCTTATTATTCTGCCAGTAGAAAAGACTGTGTGGGATAAATATTGTCATCTGTTGTGTTGTGGAATTTGGTGTGAAGTCATGGGTACAGCTGGTGCTCGAGAGGTGGTGGAGGTCCCAGAAGTGTATTTTCACAGCCTTTCTCCAGGTGAGCGATCCCATTTGAGCAGAGTCAGCCTGGGGAAGCAGGCTGGCAGGTGTCAGGCACAGCCCACCAGGAAAAATGTGTGTAATTTTCACTTTAAAAACTCCACTGTGGCGATTATATCAGCTCCCACCGAGTCCTCAGTTTCTCTCTGTCCCTGGGTTTCACATTCCGCTCTGCCTTAGTGCCGATTGGTTTAGTTCTTGCTCATCTATTTATTCTACCCTCATTCCTGCCTAGGTCCCAACCCCTCTCCTGCCTTCCCAACCCTCCTCTCCATCCCTTACTGCACCAGCTTTTCCCCTCCTCTTCCCGTGTGCCGGCAGAGGGAGCGCAGGCAGCACGGAGGAGCACTCTGTCTGCTCCATGCCTGCAGCACCCAGCCCTGCACCCTGAGGTCCCTCCTGCCCCGGGGAGCAGCTTGGGGCTGGGGCCGGCAGTCCCACTGGCAAAGCTCCCTCGTAAAACAAGGTGTTGATATTTTTAACATGGACAAGCATCATGTTCTTAACCCCTCCCTTTGCATTCTTAGAAATAGTTGTGCTATTTTGTTGAAACATCTCAAATAAATTCAGTCTAGAGTGGGTATCTGTCAAAGAAAACAGTCCAAACACCTGGTTTGACGAGGTGAGGAAGGTGCCTGATGGATGGTGTTCACTCACGGTAGCTACAATTGACAGTGCTTGCAGAGCCAGTGATAGAGCCCGTTCTCTGTGGGCTCCACGGTGACATCCACGGGGGCGTCCAGCCTGGCTGCTGGAGTGGCAGCGTGCACAGTCTTCTTTCACAGAGAGAGATTTCAAAAATAATTAAGTTTCTACAAATTTTGTAAAATTTGATCCTGAGGGAACAGAAGAGAAAGCTTTGAAAGTTTCCCTTAGTGACCTAGAATGCGTGAGCTCATTTTTAGAGTCATTGTGGCAAACCACCCGTCACTGTCCAGGTACTTGGCTGGAGTGACAAAGGACAATTTTATAGGTGCCTACAGAGGTGGTCAACGATGAAGTCAATAACTCAGCAATCCAGCCAGCAAGTGCATATGCTGTAGGCGACCAGACTCCCCACACTTGCAGAATTCCTCATTTTCCACTTGCTTTTTTGTTGTTGTTTATTAATGCTGATGAAATACCTCTTTTTCTCATGTCAGGATTTTTCTGTCCTTCTCCACAGGCCTCCTCAAAGATCCTGGCTCAGACGCTTGGGTGAATGTTTTAAGTTCCTTGGACTGTAAATACTCTTCTGAGCCTCAGGCAATTCCCTGCAGCATAACCTGGAGGAGAAACATGCCAAACGTTCCATCCACTTCAGTGAGTTGTTCTCATCTTCTCTGTATGTGGAAACCAGCAACAGGTGTGCTGTAGGGAGAAAGCTTTAACCTGCCTCTCCAGGCTGGGCATCAGTCTCAGAAATGCTGATTACTGGTGACCAGTTAGCTCCCACCCAGATTATTCCAAATCCAACGTCTTTTAAACATCTGCATCTCATTGTTTTAGGCAAGTGCGCATCTAGGGTGAGCCCAAGGAGCCTGCAGTAAGCCAGAATGAGACCACAAGTCACTGATGCAGAGGTTTCGCTTGGGTACTTAGCAGCATTTCCAGCCCAGATGTGCATGGTGTGCTGCCATGGGCAACAGCTGCACATCTGGGAGAGGCTGGGCAAATTTGCTGCGGGGCCCCTCGTTTGGAAAGCTCAGTGGTCGCTTCTTGAGCCCCCTCACTGGGAACCTGAAAGGGCAGGCACCTTCTGAGACCAGACACAGTTCCCGTTTCAGTTTGGTTTCGGCAGGATCTGTGTAAAACGGTATCCACGTGGCAGTGAAGGCTGTTCTCGTGCTCACCCCCACTCATCCCCACTACAGGAATTTCAGGCGGAGGCAGAACTCTATTTCTGCTGTTGCTGGATAAAACATTGCAGATACTGTGGTCATATAATAGACTACAGATAACGCAGATGCAGATAACGTGGTTATCTAACAGTGTGCAGTGCACACAAAGCCATTTTGTGTCCTTTCATCTTAGTTAGCAACTTCTGCAGTTGTCACTGCCTTCCATACCAGGCTATTTTTGCACCTTCAGTGATCTGCTTTTTTGGGGAGGATTTTTACCTTTCAGTTCATCCACGGTCTTTCACCAGCATAGTATTGAGGTAGCCTTGCGAGTGTTAGTGCCTCTTACAGTGTGGGCCCTGCACAGGGGGAGACTTGCTGTCTGCTTTCATGCTGGACCCCTGCTTCCGTTGAGAATGATTTCGTCTTCTTTAGGATGGCCCCAAGGTGAAGACTGAAGAGGAGAAAGAGGTGTTGGTGTTGGTAGAGCCAGAAGATTTTCTTAAGCGCCTCTTTTCCCTAACGCAGGTGATACAGGCCTCTGACCCAGACGTGCGCCAAGTGCTCTACAGCAGAGTCACTCTGCCAGGCGAGCAGGGCAGGCAGCAGGCACTGAGTCCAGGAAAGCAGAGTCCCAGCCTGGCCCAGAGCTGGCTATGACTCAGGAGGAGATTACTGGAGGTAAAACTTCTTATCTCCTTCAAGTTTTATATTCCTCGGGGCTGAGCTGTGCGGAAAAGCCTCCCACTGGTGAGCTCTTGTGTGTAAGGAATGCTTTGCCAGGGGAGGTGGTGGCTGGCTCGGATCAGGCTGCATCCTCATGCCTCCTCCTCCTCCGTGGCTGGCAATGGGATTGAAGAGGGACTGCAGACTTCAAGGCATGGTTTGGAGCCTTTTGTTCTTAAGGCCTTGCTTCAAGGCTTAAGATCTGATCCAGCCTCCCCTCCCCAGCCCCACTAAGAACTGTCCACTTAGCTGTGAAAGGAGCGTTTGGTTCTCTCTCGGGTCTCTGCCTTGCAGAGGCTGTGTCCCACAGCAGAGCAGCAATGCTCCTTTGATGCCACAGCAGTCACAAACTAGGTCAAATACCGTCTAAACCCTTGCTTGATATCCCTTGAACTAAATTCCTGCCCTGCCTGAGTGTGCCCCAAAGTGGGTTATGACTCGCTGGCTTACTGGGAGCTAAGAAGGATGAGCAGGCTTTACTGTGGCGCTGTGTAAGCAGAACTAATGCAGCCCAGCCTCCCTCCTCTTCCAGCCCCAGCCCACCTTCATCCTGGGAAGGGATGTGTCCTGCCTATGTGCTTTCCTTGCTCCTCTCACTGTGTGCCTTTGGTGGCCAGGGCTGACACCAGCGCTACTGGCTGAGGGTTGAGGAGGGTGAGGGCCTCAGGCTCCGGGCTGGCCCACCCGAGCCTGTCTTTGTCCCGTTGGTCGGCAGGTTACATGTTTCACCTCTGTTGCTTCTCCTCCAGGTGCTGGTGGGGTAACATCAAAGTGCTGTTCCTAGACACATGGCAGGAATTTGTCCATCATGTCTCTGCACTGAGAAAGGCAATGGCAAAACACCCGTACAAGTGAGTCGTGTCACTGGACTTGGTCAGCTCCCAAGCCCAGAGCTTTGGGAAACCTCTGTGGAAGTTACAGGAACATGCTGGGAACAGGATTCTGGGCTGCATCCCCAGCAGTGTGGGCAGCAGGGTGAGGGGGGAGATTCTGCCCCTCTGCTCTGCTCGGGGGAGACCCCCCTGCAGTGCTGCCTCCAGCGCTGGGGCACCAACAGCAGAAGGACACGGAGCTGATGGAGCGGGGCCAGAGGAGGCCCTGGAGATGCTGGGAGGGCTGGAGCCCCTCTGCTGTGAGGACAGGCTGAGAGAGTTGGGGGGATTCAGCCTGGAGAAGAGAAGGCTCCGGGGAGACCTTCCAGCCCCTTCCAGTCCCTAAAGGGGCTCCAGGAAAGCTGGGGAGGGACTCTGGATCAGGGAGGGCAGCCATGGGACGAGGGGGAAGAGTTTTAAACTGGAAGAGGAGAGATTGAGATGAGATATCAAGAAGAAATTTTTCATTCTGAGGGTGGTGAGCCCCTGGCCCAGGTTGCCCAGAGAAGCTGTGGCTGCCCCATCCCTGGAGGTGTCCAAGGCCAGGTTGGAGGGGGCTTGGAGCAACCTGGTCTGGTGGGAGGTGTCCCTGCCCAGGGCAGGGGGTGGCACTCAGTGATCTTTAAGGTCTCTTCCAGCCCATTCTGTGATTCTATCTATTTGTGGCTGCCAGCCCGTCGGTGATGCCGTCAGTTTAAGGGCCTGGACTAGATGTTATTTCAAGATCATTTTCAGTCTCTGTGCTGATGAAAATCCTCTGTTCTCATGGTGAATGTAGTGCTCATTCCGCACTAGGAAAGGAGCAAAAATGATGGCCTTAGGAAAACCTTTCCACCAAGGTGTTCTGGAGCATTCCAGGGAAGGAAAGAAAATTATGAGGGGGGAAAAAATATTAGGCCTGGGCAGAAAAAGGGTTTAGAAGGAATGCTTCGGGAAGGCTGCAGCATCTGGGGTCTGCAGGCCTGTGCTCAGCGCACGCATTGACCCTGGGTCTGGCTCTCAGCAGTCTGTCTTTCTGCAGGAGGCAGCTGGGGTCGCAGGAGGTGCCTTTTTGCACTGCTGGGGCCTGGGCCAGTGGGGTGTGAGTGGAGAAGGACAGCACAGGACTCCGGCAGGTGTGGAAGAGACAACTCCAGCAGTTTAACAGAGTCAGCCCTGTAACAGCAGCGGCTGTAGCAGAAGCATATCCCTCCCCAAGCTTCCTGTTACAGGTAAGCGCTCAAACCCCTCCGTGTCCTGTGAAAAGCCTGGAGGACGAAGGCAGGGAGGGGTGCCATGTGCTTCCTCGCTTAAAGGTCTTTGTTGAGGCAGCAAGCGAGCCCCGAGCATGAAATCAGCTCTCCAGAAAGGCAAGGCTTGTCACCAGATGGGTGTGCAACTTGAACCGTAGCTTTGTTTGAGCAGTAGTTTCTTACCCATCCTGTTGGTCCTTCCAGGCCTCTCCCAGCCTTGGTCTCACCTCACAGCACCCCCTCAAAGTGTCTTTGCATTTTTGCTTGGCCATACGTTTGGTTGCCCATCCCAGCCAGCGCAGCTGAGGGCTTGTTGGATGCATCCCATTGCCCTTGTCCAACGTGGTCTGTTGGATGCATTCCATTGCCAGTGTCCAACGTGGTCCGTCTGTCAGCTTTGCTTGTTTTTATTGGAAATGGGTGATGTCTCAGGTGGCTGCTGCTACCGGCCGGCAGCTCTACATCACCCTCGAGCAGAAAACCCGTGTCACCCCTACAGACTGTGAGGGATTTCCACAGGACACCTCAGCTCTCTTACTGCTTGCTGACACCAGTGGCATACCCTGCTCTTTCCTTGCTCTTCTGTTGTCTGACCCTTCAGGGAGCTGATTTAGCTCACTAACTGCTTCCTCTCCCTGCTCCCCTTAGCTTTCTGCTGGTTCATGAGCTAAACTGGCTCAATGAGGTGGTGGGGGAGCTGGATTAGATGAAGGTGCTGTCTAACCCTCTGACAGCAGCTTACCCAATTCATGAAGACACATTTTTATCAGCAAGTGCTTGTTTTTGTGAGCATGAATCACATCATAAACTCTTTCCATTAGATCAGGAACTGTGACAGAACTTAGAAAGACACTCTTTAGAAAGTGTGTCGTAATCAATACTCTGCTCTCCTTTATCTTCCCCTGGAGCTTTGATCTGACCCTGACATAGATGCTTCAGAAGAAGCGGCTTTACTGCTCTCTCCTTGTACGCTGAAGGTGCAACTCTGAGTGTGTGTTTGCAAGGTAGATCTTGTTTCTTCTGGGTTTTATCCCCTGATCCTGGTATGTTTGCATGAAGGCTCAGTCATGGATCCTCACTGTAACGATGGGATTGAGCCTTGCAGGGGAGACTGGAGTCTCCTCTTAGAGCATCTGTGCTAACTGCGTGCTTCCTCCTCTTGCATGCTCAAAGGCCTAAGAAAACTGCAGCACAGAACATGAAAAATGTACTCCTGCTGAGTGACATCCCAGTGAAATCAGACGTCAGCAGGAAAGACTGTCGTGTTGGGCCAGACTTATCCCGCTGCATCTACCTCTTCATGGTATCCACTGCCCCACCCTTGTCCTGGACCTGAGCACACAGAGGGACCGTGGGCCGTGCCCGTCAGCCGCCTCCTTTTATCTGCCAAGACTGGGCAATGGGAGCTGCTGCTGGCACGGCCAGCGCTGCTGGGAGCCCGGCCAGGGGAAGCAGCTGATTCTTTTGCAGAACAGAAACCTGCACATCAATAAAGGACTTGTTACAGATGCTTTCTTCGGCCTCTTGGCTTCCCTTTCCTTTTTCAGCTGCCCAAGCTTTCTGTCCCCCTGGCTGGAAAGCTGGCTGTCTCCTAAGAGACCTGGGGAATGGCTGGAAGAGGGGCTGGATGTGACAGTGTTAGTGAGCTGTCCCTGAGCAGCACAGGATCAGCTCCTCCATCAGTCTGGCCTGCGCTGCCTTTCACGTGAGTTGTCAAATGAGCCATGTATTTTCTGCACCCTGTCCTGACTTTTAACGTCCTGCTCCCCACTGGCTCTTTGGTGCGACTGGACCTCTTACTCTAGGTCCTGCTGGTGGCTTTCTCAGGCAGCTGGCTCCTGCTGGAGTTACTTCAGAAAACACTGGCCAGCCATCAGAACCAGCTGGCCAGGAAGGAACCACATCCCTGGGGTAACGCGGAGCTCAGGCCAGGGGGGAGGAGTTTGTTGGCTGAACTCCCAACAGGAGGAAATGCCAGATGAGCTCCAGAAAACTCCATGTGAAGTGGCAGGTTAGGCTGGGCTTCTCTTTTCCCAAAGCAAACGTTGTGGTTTTTACTCAGAAGTAGCCACAGGAAGGACCGCAGGGGTCAGGGACTTCCCAGTGCCTGCAGGTTTGGTATTGCTAGCTGGGGACTTCCACAGTGACACAGAAACCCCTGAACTTCCTCCTGTCAACTGCAGCTCATTGGCTCCAAGCAACACCAGTCGGTGCTGTGGAACTGGGAGCTCACTCCCTGAATGAAGTTCCTCCTTTGCCAGGGGTTCTTCTGCCTCCAGCTGCTGATACTTCCAATTAGTTCCTGGGGAGGAGCAATCCAGCAAAGGCTGGTTTTTCTGGCTGCGGCACCAATACGGATGGATTGAGAGCGAGCCCATCCTGCTTGATCAAGGTTCTCATTCAAAGACTGTCACCAGAGAAGTGAGAGCCATCTTTGCTTAAAGATCTGTCACGGGGGAAGGAAAGGCAGGGAGTCGTGGGGCTCAGCAGGAAATAAATGCACGTGATGCAAAAAGCTTTACGGGAGCCTTTGCAGGTCTGTAAGAGGAGCAGGGGAAAAGGCAGCTTGTCCTCATCCACAGGGAGCAGCTAAAGCACTGTCCTGGGTTGAGCGACACAGGACTGATTTCCCTTCTAATGCTTGGCAAAACTGCACTTTCAGAAAACTCTAGTGTCTGAATTTGTGAAAATATTTACTTTATAGCCAGCTTTGGGGTGCGGATTTCAAGGTCTCTGTTTTTCAAGCCTTGCCAGGTGCAGGGATGAGGAGTAGCGAGACCCAGGCACTTGCCCCAAGCTGCCAACAGGATTATTTCACACCGCGAATGTCACATTCAATATAAATTAGAAGGTTTGCTGAGTTCTCTCTCTCTCCCTTGCTGGCTGCCATCCTGAGCACTCCCTGCTCCAGTGCCAGAGCCCTGAGCCCTTCCCTTCCTCCCAAAGCCGCAGCACTCTCAGTGTCCCACGTTTGCTGTCCCCTGTGGGGAGTGCACAGCTTCCTGTGATGGAATGGGCTGAGGATAATCCTTGTATATTTTATATTGGTTCTTTAGTGTTTTAATTATTTAGTCGTATTCTATTAAATCTGTTTATATTTCAACCCTTGGATTTCCTTGTTTTTTCCCTGATTCCCCTTCCTGGTGGAGAGGGGTCATCAGGTGAGAGAATAATTGTCTAAATGACAGTAAATTGTTCTGGGTTTCTCAAACCGTAACAAGTGCTTTCCCCTCCTCTTGCCCTTCTAAAATGTGAGGGTAGCTCCAACGCAGAAGAGCAGGGGGGCCCTGCTGGCAGCGGCACCAGGCCACTGCTGGATTAGTCACTCACCTGGGCTCTCATCCAGCATTTCCCTCTGCCCGACTGAGAAGTCTGAGCGAGGGGCTGCTCTGGGCACAGAGGCTGTGCTGATTCTCAGGCTCTGGAGCTGTTTGTCCCAGTGTAACCTGCCCAAGGACACGCGTTATAAAGCCCTGCAGCCTCCCTTCCCAGGCACAGCCATGGGTGTAGGTCTGGCTCTGCTGCAGACCCATCCCAGCCAGACTGGTGTTTCAGCAGGAAGCACAAGAACCCTCGCTAGGGCAGAGGCAAGGTGATCCCCACGGCCTTTACCTCCTCCAGATCCCACGCACAAATGTTGCATTTAAAACACCCCTCCAGGCTGCGAGCTGTGCCAGTGTGGCCATTTTTGACAAGCACCTTCAGA
Organism: Stercorarius parasiticus; assembly: GCA_013396915.1. Lineage (NCBI taxonomy): Eukaryota > Metazoa > Chordata > Aves > Charadriiformes > Stercorariidae > Stercorarius > Stercorarius parasiticus. The sequence goes on along the minus strand of VWZL01002338.1, from coordinate 61,566 downwards.
ATCCTGCTTGAGGGGCTGTAAAAGGAATGAAAGACAGTTTTCTTCTTTCATCATTACAGTTTAATACAGTCTTTGATACAGGAGAAGCAGCAGGAACCAACATGCAAAGCAACTAAAGTCATTAGGGGCTCGAGAAACATCACCAGCAGCTCAAGTGGTGCAAATAACTGCTCTTTCACAGCAGCGACGCAGATGCATCTCCAGGAGCCCATTTCCCTACGTGCTGCTGCTCAATCGTGCCCCACGGCACGAGGAGTCCATGGCAGACACCAAACCAACACGCAACAGTCAGGAGTTGGGGACTGCTCTTTGATTTTGTCTTTCGATGAGTCAAGTCCGTTATGTGACTGGACTCTGGTACGCTTTGAACCCAGAGGCCACCTTAAATCTTGTCTCTGCTGACAGGCTGCAGAGAAGAGGGGTCCTTGAGGACGAGGTGATGGCTTTGGGAGCAAGTCAGGAGATGAAGCTCTGATATTTGGCTGCCATTTACCTGTTTCACAGAGCTGGGACCTCTTGGAGTCGACAGGTCTTTTCAATGCATGTGATGGATGTTTAGGCTAAAGATTTCCAACAGCCTAAGAGAAATCTTTGCAAACAAGTAGAAATGGAAGTCCCCGTGAAGAGAGAGATGCATCAGGCCTGGCTGGCCCTCGCAGGCGGCGTAACAAAACCCCACCCAACTCCCTCACCGCAGTTCGTCTGCAGAGACATTATGTCCTCCTGCACCTCTTCCTTTGGCAGGCCTCTGCGTCTGAGCCACAGGAGCTATCTGAGTCGCTTCCCGAGGAGGAGGAGGAGGAAGGCTTCGACGTGCTATAGTTCATGCTCAAGACCCACCCCAGTTTGTTGTGCAGCACCTGCTTGAGTCCCGGTGGCAGTGGCAGCACCTCCAGCGTGTCCACGTAGTCAGGCAGGAGCTGGCGCAGGCGGTAACAGCAGAGATACTGGAGGGATGTGCAGCTGGCGCAGGAGCGGATCACCTTCATGCTGCTCTTGGCTGCCGTCGAGCACACCATGGGGTAAAACTTCTTGTTCTGCAGCTTCGTAGCTGCAACGCCTGCCGGGGGACAGCATCGAGGGGGTTCACGTTAGTTTTGAGGAGGTGATCTCACTGCTCCCAGCTACCCTGAACCTATTAACTACAGAGCTGTTGGAAAACGCTTGGAAAACAGCCTCTTGAAATCCCAATCTATTAAACAACAAATGTAACCTTCCTCCCACTCAGTTCACGCCTTGGTCTTCTCCTTTGCCAGTGTCTTCTCCTCCCTCCCTGTCCCTCTGCCTGTGGCTGCCCTTGCTCTTACCTATGCACTTGCGGTTCTTGAAGAATGTGAGCGTCCCGTGCCACGTGTCCAAATGCACCCCAATGATAGAGCCTTGGCCAAACCTCGAAGAGAAGTTTGTTTTGTCTCCCTTGTGATGCAGTAGTCCTTAAACCACAAAAACCGGCATTGAGCGGAAAGCCTGCGCTCCATGAATTCATCCCACCTCCCGCACTGCAAGTTCCCACTGGTACAGCCTCGCTCGGTGCCTAAAAAATCCCTCTGATGTGTGATCCCGGCCCTCTCACCCCAGAGTGGGCGATGAAAAAGGGGAAAGCTGAGGTTTTGCAATACCAGAGCGCAGGTAGTGGCATGGAAACCCCCAGTCAGTGATGTGCAACTGGCAGCCGGGCACCCTGCAGGGTCACGCACAGGTTCTAAGGGCTCTGCAAAAGGCAGGCAAGGGGAGCTGCTCCGAGAGCTGTGCGCTGCAGGCAGCTGCTCCAGTTGTCATTAACAAAGGGACTCACAGCTCTGATGGCCTTTTTGGCCTCAATCCCCTTCAGAGTGTTTAATTCTCAACCCCTTAGGACAACGCTTATGCTCGCCGCTGCCCTTCCAGCCATCCTGCCACTGCCCTGCCTGCGTTACCTGTGTAGGACAGTCCCCAGCTGTCCTCGTCCTTGCCCAACAGGCTGCAGAAGGTGTGGCGGTACTTGTCCAGATTCACATCCGACGTCCCAATTCCCACCATCTGGGAGGCAAGGCGAGGAGGAAGAAGAACACAAGCTTAGCAAACACAACTGAGACTCCCCTCCTTTTCTTGGCACAGTCCAAAACACCCAGAGGTTTTGGTGAAGCAAAGTCAAAGGTTTAAGGCCAGAGTTGAAGGCTCTCAGCTCCAGTTTCCTTTCCTAAGTGATGGGGCCCAGATGAACTGCTGGAGAACGTTGCTGTCTCGATCATGGAATGGTTTGGGTTGGAAGGAACCTTAAAGCTCATCCAGTGCCAACCCCCTGCCCTGGGCAAGGACACCTCCCACCAGACCAGGTTGCTCCAAGCCCCGTCCAACCTGGCCTTGGACACCTCCAGGGATGGGGCAGCCACAGCTGCTCTGGGCAACCTGGGCCAGGGCTCACCACCCCCAGAATGAAAAATTTCTTCTTGATATCTCATCTCAATCTCCCCTCTTCCAGTTTAAAACCCTCCCCCTTCATCCCATGGCTGCCCTCCCTGATCCAGAGTCCCTCCCCAGCTTTCCTGGAGCCCCTTTAGGGACCGGAAGGGGCTGGAAGGTCTCCCCGGAGCCTTCTCTTCTCCAGGCTGAACCCCCCCCAACTCTCTCAGCCTGTCCTCACAGCAGAGGGGCTCCAGCCCTCCCAGCATCTCCGGGGCCNGGGTTGCCCCGACCCACCTGCAGGACCCTGCACTTGGCCTTGCTGAACCTCATGAAGTTTGTACGGGCACACCTCTCCATCCTATCCAGGTCCTTCTGGATGGCATCCTGTCCCTCTAGAGTGTCAACTCAGCTTGGTGTCATCTGCAAACTTGCCAAGGTTGCACTCAATCCCACTGTCCATGTCCCCAACAGAGACCTAAGTACTGGTTCCAATGCAGACCCCTGCGGAACACCACTTGTCATTAGTCACCACCCAGACATTGAGCTGTTGACTGCAACTCTTTGAGTGCGGCCATCCAGCCAATTCCTTATCCGCCGAGTGGTCCATCTGCCAAATTTGTCTACAATTTAGAGACAAGGATGTCATGAGGGACAGTCTGCACAAGTCCAGGTAGATGATGTCAGTTGCTCTTCCCTTATCCACCAATGCTGCAACCCCATTGTAGCAGGCCACCAAATTTGTCAGGCACGATTTGCCCTTAGTGAAGCCACGTTGGCTGTCACCAGTCACCTCCTTATTTTCCACGTGTCTTAGCAGAGTTTCCAGGAGGATCTGCTCCGTGATCTTGCTTGGCACAGAGGTAAGCCTGACTGGCCTGCAGTTCCCCGGGTCTTCCTTTTTCTCCTTTTTAAAAACAGGGGTTATGTTTCCCCTTTTCCAGTTAGTGGGAACTTCACCAGTCTGCCACAATTTTTCAAATATGATGGATAGTGGCTTAGCAACTTCATCTGCCAGTTCCCTCAGACCAATGGATGCATCTCATCACATCCCATGGACTCATGCACCTTCGGGTTCCTTAGATGGCCTCAAACCTGACCTTCTCCTACGGTGGGCGGTACTTCATTCTCCCAGTCCCTGTTCAAGGAGCACTGGACATTTCTGCCTGCCCGTTAAGCGACACTGCCCCACGTACCATGTCTGTGCCGTAGACCGGGGAGGTCATCTTGATCTCCCAGAAGTGCTGCCCATCCGCCAGCTCTTTGTTCCCCCGGATGGCAGCGGTGCCGCAGCTGTACTCCATGTGGAAGTTCACCTTGCGGTTGTCGCAGGTCAGCAGGGTGGCCGTCGACTTATTCAGGTCATCCCATACCCAGTCGAAATCTGTTTGGGAAGCAGAGAGGGGACGAGGATGGGCAAAGGCCCTCAGGGAGCCATCCTCAAGCCAAAGCACAGGCAGACATTTACTCTGAAGGCCTGTTGGAGTTTTCTTTTTATTTTTTTTTGTTAGTTTAAGAGGGCTGGACACATCAGAGAGTTGTTTGAGGCCTGACCTGTTCTGCTGTGTCCCACTGGGGATGGTTTAGTGCTCTCAACTCCAGGCTGTCAGCATTAACCCGTTCCCATTTTGGCTAACCCAAGGCTACCAGGCGGAGCCTCCTTTCTTCCTACCCTTCTCCTAGGCTCAAGGGGGAGCCCCACTACGCCACAGGCTTTCTCGGCCAGCGCGAGCCCACCCTCTGCCTACCTCCCCGCTCTGCGCTGAGCACACCCTGCAGCCGGGTGCCCTGCCAGCCCTACCAGGGATCAGCAGCAAGAGGCTGTAACCACGAGGGCCTGTTTCACTGGTGGCCTCAGCTGGATTTGAGAGCAGGTCCCCAGAGGTGAACTCTGATGCGTTAACAAGTTCAACACTCAGCCCTTCAAACATCACAGGGGCCACGTGCTTGTAATCTTCCTACAGTCTACGTGGCTTTGAGATGTAAACAAAGGAGCGCCACACGGAGATAAGGGCCCCCACGCAAAGCAAAGGACCTGTGCAGGAGCGCAGTCTGTGCCACCAGGCTGGGACGGCACCCCCTCCAACCCCAAAAGACTATGGTGGGTTCTTGGGGACACCCTTCCTTACACTCATCCTCCTCGCCGCACTGGCAGTCCTTGACGCGGTGGAGGGCGTGCAGGTTGGAGCAGTAGGGTGCTTCGCTCTGGTTCTCGCAGTTGCAATAGGACTCTCCAGTCACAGGGATGGCACTTGGGATGGAAGGCGAGAGGGAGGAAAACTCCGGCTCCGAATCCGAGTCGCTGTGCTGTCGGGGAAAAGCAGGGGAATAGTCACTACTGAATGCCCTGAGGCTGGGGGAGCTGGGCTGGCAGAGGTCACGCAGGTCTGGCGTGCCACAGAGCTGTGTGGGGAGGTCCCCAGGCTTGTGACAGAGCCGGTGGCAGCACGGCTGCATCGTGCCCTGGCCTAAATTGCCACACAGAGAGGCGAGGGGCTGTGCCAGTCAAACTACCTTGCTCTGGGACCTGGCTAGCATCTGTCTGAGCTGCAGATACCTCTCAGCACAAGGCACTGTACGATGTGGGTATGTTCCTTGTGCCTTCCAGGGGTGAGGAGCTGTCACAGCAGGCAAGCAGCGTGACAGTCTAAGTCTTTAACACACATATTTTTAAGCAAACTCCATGCTAAAGCTACGGTTTTCAACGGGCAGGTTACAGCCAGCTGGAGACCCCAGCCAAGGCATCACAAAACCAGACCACACTGTGGAAAACCACTGGTCTGGAGAGGCTGGGAGCTGACGGAGGAGCGAGGAAGGGAAATAAGCCGAGGAGGAAAAGGGAGAGGAGGAGGCCAGACAGGGGAGAGGGCAGAACAAAGGGGAACCAGTTAAGCAGTACGGCTGCAGCTCCTCAGGCCAGCGCTGCAGACAGGCCCACAGGGAACCTACAGAAGGATTAAAAAGCTTTTGTTCACTTTCATGCATGAAGACAAAAACTTGATTTACGATCCCCCAGTACCAAGAGACCAAAGTGTCCCTGCACTGGATGCTGTAAGTCAAAGCCCCGTCTCGCTGCCTGTGTTATGGGAGGTTTGGTGTCACCTAATGGAGCCTCTTACCACAGGTCGCAGTGAGTTACTCTGGGTTTACACACTGGTCAGGTGCACCTGCTCGTTATTCACCCCCACGGCAGACTTTGTAAACAGTATTTAAAGATGAAAACCCTTAAATTCATGTTCTTGTAGCTGTGTAAGACAGCGGGATTTGAAATGGCTTGGGCTTACTCACTGCCCACCCCTCCTTCTCCAGCCTGCATATTAAACAGCTTGATTTCTGGCTTTCATTGGCCCTTCCTAACTCCTGCTATCTAGAAATCCAGCCATTCCCATCACTGCAGAAACATGAAGTTACCCTGGCTGCAGAGAAAAGACTCGTTTTCTGGCAGCACAGCACCTGGGTTTGGACACCGTGCTCTGGCAGTGGCCTCGTAAGGCTTTTACCCTAGCTCTGAACCTCCACGATCTGTTCCTGTTGTCCCTGCTGCTGCACAGGGAACTGAACTCACACACTTAAGAACTGGAGAAAAGAGCTGAAGAATGGTGGAGGTGAATCTAAGTCACTCCTTGCACTGTTTTACTGACTGCTCTTCCTGCTGCGTTCCCGTCTTCCAGCACACCTGCATGCCCGGGACAGGTTCAGAAGCGATGTGCAGGTTACAGAACAGGAAACAGAGGAGAGAATTTGAGTTGGAAGATATCTGAGGCTGTAGCTTCACAGACTGAAGCAGCTCCACTCCTTCCAACACCATCTACCAACTGTGCAAAGACCAGAAGCTGGCACAGTGAGACAGACTGGAGAACTGATCTGGTTTAAACATGTATTTAGACCACTAGTTGAAAAAGCATATTTAAAAAATATTGTATGTACTTTAGATAGGACACACACGTATTCTATGCTTAAAAAACCATTTAGCTCAGCATCGATCAGCTCCCTGGCTCAGCTAACGATAGAGCTGCCATGCACAACTGTGGAGCAGATTGTGAGCAGCTTAGCATTCACTGCCTCGGGAAGATGTGTCGGGAGCCCCATGTTAGAGCTTGCACGAAGCTCATTACATGGCCTGTATATTTTATTAAATGCTGGGCAGTTCTGCATGCTGAAGTACTAGCTGCTCAGTCACACAGACCTTGAGAAAGTGCCCCCTGTCAGGGGAGAGGACAGCTTTCCCCTCGTGTTGCTTCAGAGCCACCCGAGTGCCAGCCAGCCCTACCTGCCCATCGGAGTCATAGCCCCAGCCATGCGTGCTGGTGGCCAAGGCGACTGCCCGGGTGTCTGCCTCGCGCCGCATCCCGCTCAGGACGAAGTGCCAGGCCCTGCTGCTCCGTGTGCGTCGCGCCATGCTNGGTTACACACAGCAGCCACGTCCGGCTTCCACCCACCGCTCACCAGGCTCTGCCCTCTGAAGCAACCTCCCCCAAGTCTCCATAGCCCCCCCCAGGAAAAGATGAGCATGAACCATGTTCTGCAGGTGGATAAAATGATACAAAGTAAGTTCCTCTTGCATTGCAAGCTTCTGCAAACTTCAGCCTCTTTCTCCAAGCAGGGTCAACTTCTCTCCAAGCCCAGGTACCAAACTGGCCCCAAAAAACACTCCCAAGACACAACAGCAGCAGCAGCTGCCCCATCCACAGTGCACAGATCCAGCATCTGCCTGTGACCGCTGGCCTGGGGAGTGTCGGGATTGTCAGCCACCACGACATGGCATCCCCAGCGCCTGGTCACCCCCCAGCAGCTGCCTGGGCTCTGACCATGCTGCTCGGCCACCTGCACCATCCTGGCCACCTCCATGGCCATGTATGGCTGAGCTGCCTGTGTCTGTCTGCGGGGAAGGCTGTTTGCTCACCTCCGAGCAACTGCCACCGAGAGAAGACTTTGCTCTCAGCGTTTGGGGAGAGACCACTTCCCTGCTCGCTGAAGGGAAACCGTCCTTTTCATGGACCTGTCCTGACTTGCCTCAAGGGAGAAGCAAAGCAGCTGCTTCTGTCTCGCGACTTGAGTGGGGATGTTATTCAGAGACAGATTTCCATGACCTTCCTCATACAGCCTGACAGACCCTGCCAGCTCCCAGCCACCACACAGGAGCATTACATGCGACAGGTGAACCTCGACACCCACAGTCTCATTTCTCCCAAAGTTCATCTTTGCAGAAAAAACAGCTCCCCACCAAGAAGAACCTGCAAGGCTGTAATCCCCCCTCCCCTCCCTTGAACCTGCTCCCCCTGCTCAGCCTCCCCGGCGCAGGCAGATGCTCTGCACACCCGCTCTGGTGCTTCCCTGACACACACACAAATCCTGCAAAACATGCGAGGGGTCAGCCCCATCCTGATGCCTACCATACGGCACCCATCCCCACTCCTCCTGCGCCTCAGTCCCCGATGGGCCAGCAGCTCCTGGAAAAGCAGGACAGGCCGAGCCACCACTGGTTGTGCGGGTGATCACGGATGCTCTGAAGATCTCTGGGCATCCCACCCGCTGAGACCAGGGGGTCTCACCTCTGCTGTGTTGAGAAAGCACCTCAAGGTTTGTTCAGCCTTGAGAAAAGGCAGCATAGGGGAGACCTTACCACCACATTCCGGTATTTAAAGGGTAGCTACAAAGATGGAGACTCCCTTTTTACAAGAGTAAGGTGGAAAAGATGAGGGATAATGGGTACAAGTTGCTCCTGCAGAGATTCCAGTTGTAAACAAGAAGAAAATGTTTCACAGTGAGATCAATCAGCCACTGGAATAATCTCCCCAGTGAAGCAATGGATTCCCCACCATTGGACATTGTTAAGATACAGCTGGACAGGGTGCTGGGCCACCTTGTCTAGAGCGCACTTCAGCCAAGAAAGGCTGGACCAGATGATCCCCAAGCTCCCTTCCAACCGGGGATTCCGGCATCCCAAACCCAGGGCACAGCCCCCCCTTCCCGGCCCGGAAGAGCACCCACAGCGGCTCAGCACCCTCCGCCGCGGCCGCAGCCCCCCGCCAGCCGGCTCCCACCCGCTCCCCCGCCCCTCGGCCCGAAGGGCGCTGCCGCAGGGCCCCG
>VWZL01002338.1:16877-37908 GCA_013396915.1 Stercorarius parasiticus | reverse complement strand
CAGCAGAGGGGCTCCAGCCCTCCCAGCATCTCCGGGGCCTCCTCTGGCCCCGCTCCAACAGCTCCGTGTCCTTCTGCTCTTGGTGGCCCGTTGGAGCAGCTCCAGGGCAGGGCTGGGACCGGGTGGTCTCCGACGGTCCCATTCGATGCTCAGTCCCTTTGCGGGACGTGTCCACCCTCCCTGAAGCCCCCGTTGCCCCCCGGGGCCGGTCGCCCGGCGGCGAGGGGTTTCCCCATCCCTGGAGCTTCCCGCCCTCCCGCCGCCAGGGGGCGCTGCCGTCCCGCAGCCCTCCCCCGGAAGCACCCGTTGCCCTGGAAACGGGACGCGGCCGTTCCGGACCGGGCCCGGCCGCCTCCGCCTCCGCGTGTGTGAGGGGGTGGGAGGCCTCGCCGCCCCCCGCTCTGCCTCAGCCCACTTCGTCCCAGGGGTGTCCCTCCGACCCCCGGTGCCGCCCCGGGAGGGGCCGCGCAGGCCTGGGCCCGTGGCACCTCCCCGCACCCGCTGCGGCCTCCAGCGGGGGATGCTGCGGCGACACCGGGCCTGCCCCGGCGACACCGGGCCACCCCGGCAGCAGGATGCTCCGGTGGGCGCCCAGGGGGTGTCTGCTGGGCTCAGGGGAGGGTACGCATTCACTTGGCCGGCGCTGGAAGCCAGATGGAGCCAGTCGCTGTGCAAACGCTGTGCCAGGCCCTGCTGAAGCCTCCTGGGAAAGGTGTGAAGGCTGTGGCCGCTCCCTCCGCTCCCCTCGGGGCTCTCCATGAGGGGCCGGACACTGGCAGAGCCAGGTGTGTGTCCCTGTCGAGGGCTGGCAGGGCTGGCTGGTGCTGGAGGAGAGGGCAAAATAAGCAGCGGGCATCGGGCTGCGGGCTCCAAATCTCCAGCCGGTTTCCTCCTCAGCTGCTGTGGATTTGGGGAGTGTTTTCACATCTTAGAGCTGCGTCCTGGGTGTGAGTTTCGTACCTCGGAGCTTGGTGGCGATCCAGCCACCACGCATTAAAAGTGTCCTGGAGAAGAAGAGAGGAAGAAAAATTCAGTACGGAGTCAGCATTTCAGCTCTTAGTGGGGTTAACAAAGCATATACTTTTTGTTTGGTTTTGCTCTGGAGCGGTGATGGAGATTTTGGGTTGCAGTGTCACCCTAAAACCTCATTCCTCTGCCCAACTTTGCTATTCATGGAGTCATCCAGGACAAAATTTGCTTCGTATTTCCAAACCACGGGAAAAGCAGTCGCTGCCATTTCTAGTGCTGGTACAGCACCTGCCACAAAGGGGGTTTGCCAGGATCTCCCAGGTACTGCAGGAGCATAAATAATACTGTATATATGTATGTTAATTAGTCTTATATTGCTGTCTGCCAGGTGAAACAGACACCCCTATGGCTCAGGGAGCACCCGGCTTTGCCGGCATGCTGGGGTGGGCTGTTTGCCCTCCTGAGTTGGGTGTTTTGGGGTCTGGGCACGCCGCTGCTGGGTCCAGGGCAGCAGTGTGAGCCAGCCTGCGCCGATTCCTGGGCCAGCAGCGGTTTCGGGTGCCTGTCCTCGGGGACCCATGTGGGGCTGAGAGCCAGCGGGAGACAACATGCACCTGGGGAGCGGAGCTGCAGCTCGATGCCGGAGCACCCGCTGGAGACTTCCGAGCCCCCTGACGCTGTGGGCGGTGTGTGAATGTGGCTTTCTGCTTGGCAGTGGGTGTGAAGAGAGTGAATTCTCATCAGCGCTTTCATTACCTTAATAAAATGACTTCAGGTCTGTTAAGTTCTTCTGCAGAAAAATAAGACATAATTGCATGTTTCGTTAGCTTCTCCTTCCCCCGAGCCCCAGAAGAGCTCATCCCCTGGGTCTGGCTTCCATGGCCATTCATGAAATCCAAGTCGACTATGGGATCTTCTCCAACAGCCTGGACCAGGTGAGGAGCTGGTGAACTCTGCTCAGCACAGAGCTTCTGTCAGGGTGGCCTCTCTCCCTCTTTCATCCTCAGCTTTGTCAGATAATAAGAAGTTATTCAGAGCTATGGCCTTTTTGAAAAAGACTTTGTCAAAGCTTTTCTTCTGTAAGAGACAAGTTCTTACCTAAACTCACCCACTCTACAGAAATAGCAGTGATAATAAGCGTGAAATGAGGAGATTAAGAACTGGCATGTGTTTTAACCCCTGGCTGCTGTTCACCAAGGTCTCCCAGTGTTTACCCACCACATCTTATGCTCTCCATTACCCACATGCTTACGGTGGAGACTCTGTTCAAGTACTTTTAGCTTTGCACACTTGGGAGTTGTCCCATCGAGGCCTGGATGGTTGCAGTTTGGAGTCAGTGGCAGCGTGTAGACCAGATTTAGCACTGTCTGGGCTAATTTGAGGCTTTTTTTGCTTTAAAACTTGTATTTTTTCACATAGCGTCTCTGTTGCGAAGTGAGAAATTGGGGAAGGTCTTTCCTGTTACCAGCTGTAGCTTGGGCAGAGCTCAAAGATCTTGGTACCCCTTTGGAAGGCTCTTTGACACAGGAGGTACAAGGACCGTAGAGATCAAGAGAAAATTGCCTGGAAGTAAGTTGATGTTAGATGCTACTGGGATGGTCTTGGAGCAGATGGTTGGATTCATGGATTAATTAATGGGTTAATCAGATCTTAAATTCTCTAAAGATCCCTGTGTAGGGATGGAGGCCATCCCTATAGATGGGTTTTGGGAACAGTCCGTAATATAAATGGAGTGGTACCTCCTAGCTGCAATATGGCTTCACTGGGGGTGGCTGCTCAGCTTCTTGGTTTGGTATCTGCTGTGCGTTGTTTTAGGAATATGGAAACCTCCTGACAAGTGTGATTTCTTTCCCGAGGTGGCCGTAAGAATTGGCTCCACCTTAAGGTGGATGAAGGTGGATGCCCCACCCGCTAGTAACCAAAGTTGTTAGCAACATCACTTGTGCCCAACTGGAGGGAAAAGTTGCCGCTATAGAGATCCTTAGATCCTTCCTTTGCCCTTCAGCCACTGCCTGCCTGATGTTGTGCAATGATCCTGGACTCCGGGCACATGGATTTTGCAGAGAATGAGAATGTAAGTACCCTGACAGAGTATCATCATACTTTTGCATCTTGGTGGCAAAACTGTAAGTATGAAGGTTTGCAGCCACCTCCCGGGTCGTGGAACCAACACTCTACAAATTAAATTATCAGGGACTGGAGCGATAGGACGAGGGGGAAGGGTTTTAAACTGGAAGAGGGGAGATTGAGATGAGATATTGGGAAGAACTTCTTGGCTGTGAGGGTGGTGAGCCCCTGGCCCAGGTTGCCCAGAGAAGCTGTGGCTGCCCCATCCCTGGGGGTGTTCAAGGCCAGGTTGGACGGGGCTTGGGGCAACCTGGTCTGGTGGGAGGTGTCCTTGCCCAGGGCAGGGGGTGGCACTGGATGGGCTTTAAGGTCCCTTCCAACCCAAACCGTTCTATGATTTTATGATTCTGTAAATCCTAGTTGTGGGAGGAAAACAGCAGCTGAAAATCCCATCTACAATCTATTGAAATTCTGAAAAAAGTGGATATGCTGTGCTCTTCCACCATCATGGGGGAGAGGAGGGCTCTGCTGGCTGGCACCAGCTGTCGGAGCTCTTGTGTGTCTCTAGGTGCAGCTGCAGGATAGGAATGAGAGGCCGTACGGGCGCGGAGACCCGCAGGAGAGGATGGGGAAGCTGGCTGGCTCCAAACCAGATTTGTCAGCCAGAATGGGCTTCAGTGAAGAGGAAAAATTGAAGGTAAAAGAAATATGTTAGAAGCTGGAGAGAACTGAGCTGTGAAGCCGTATGGGGCCAGTAGTTCTGGAGTGGAAATTGCTTCTTAGGAAGAACTTCTTTGCTGTGAGGGTGCTGAGCCCCTGGCCCAGGTTGCCCAGAGAAGCTGTGGCTGCCCCATTCCTGGAGGTGCTCAAGGCCAGGTTGGACGGGGCTTGGAGCAACCTGGTCTGGTGGGAGGTGTCCCTGCCCAGGGCAGGGGGTGGCACTGGATGAGCTTTAAGGTCCTTTCCAACCCAAACTGTTCTGTGATTCTATGAAATCTGGTGGGAAATGTTAGGGCCTCTTTCCAGGGGTGCATGTGCTGTGCTCACGTTCCCCAGTGTGACCCGTTGAAACAGTATCTTGGCCTCAGAATCAGTCCATGGCCTTTTATAATGTCCTTTCTCTCTCCTAGATTTCCAAAGAGCTCGTTGATCTCCAGATCGAGACAAACAAAATGAAGGAGCAGTATGAGACGGAGAACTTTGAACTGAAAAACACGGTATCCAAAAGTTTGAAGTAGAGTTGATTCAGCTCTGCCAATACCTTTATCCAGAACTGCAATTCATTACACATCCATCTTTGCTTTGCTTGCTGCATTCTCCTGGCTTTAGCTAGTGCCATGAATCCCCCCCTGACACCCCAGATACCATGAAACTCATGTGAAACTCATCTCTCTCTTAAGTTGTAGCATACCAGAACCTGTTTGGCCAAATAAATGCCCTGTGATGGCTGCTGGTCTCTGCCACAGTCTAATTCCACTGCCTCCCCTCTGCAGATCCTGGCCCTGGAGAACCGTGTGCAGGAGCTGGAGCTCTGCAATCAGAAAGTCACTGGGGAGCGAGATGCCTTAGAGGAACGCCTGCACGCTCTGGAGACCAGTCGGAAGGAGCTGGCGGATGAGTACATCATTTTGAAAAGCAATTACCTGGCCCTGGGCAAAGAACTGGACCAGGAGGTGAGACGGGCTGCAGTGTTCGCCCTGATGTTCTTGGCTCCATCTCGCAATTACCTGATCTTCAGCCAGCTCGGGTGGCTTTGGGTTGCATATCCACATCACAGCTGAGGTCCAGTGAGGTTTGTTAGCTGTGAGACAGCGTAGCTCGGGCATGGTTTTGTTTTCCTTCTACATGGTTTTGTCACCTTCTATAGGGCTTGCAGAACCTGCTCTGCTCGGCAGGGACAGTGCTGAGCCCATGCTGACCCGTGTGTCGTGCTGTGCTGGGCACCCCGCTGTCAGGGTCCTCCTCTTTTCACACCACTCCAGATCCCCATCACTAGCAGTGACGAGGAGGTCACTGCGGGGCTGGACGGAGCGCGCCTCGCAGGTCCCTCCTGACTGCCAGCATGCTTTGTTTCCCTGTTGTTTCTGCATGGCTTGCGCAGCCTGCACGTGAACTGATTGTAGTCGCTCTCATTTCTTATGGCAGTGGGAAGGGGCCCGGAAGTTTTTGAGGTCGGTGAGTTTATAAAACCCCTGAATGTAAGCAAGTTTCTCATTGTTCTTTCAAATATAGCGAATTTCCTGGTGGCTGTTAGCTTAACGATTATTAACTAAAGCCTTTTGGACCCAGGTTTGTGTGTTTCTTTGGCAAGAATAGCTACTTCAATAAACCTTCCTCTCTTCCCTCCCTCTCCCCCCTCCCACTTCTCCTTCTTTTTGAGTTGAATCGGATGACTGACACCCTCCTGCCTCCCTCCCCCGGAAGAGAGTTAGAGAGAGTTGGTGCAGCCAAATGACCCGGTTTACCATGCAGGGCTGTGATGGGGAGATGTGGGGCTGGGACCAGGCACACTGGTTTGGGCAGTGTCCAGTCTCTCTTTACAGTGAGCATCCGTCTGCAGAGCTCCGGTAGAGGAGCGTACGAGGTCAGGATCAACCCGTTGCAAATAAATGAGTTAGTGACTCTTGTGAAGCTATCATTTGTCTCCCGTTAGCTGAGAAATGGAAATTTCTTAGGAGGAGGCAAGCTCAGCTGCTTGCAGGGGTGCGAACCCACCCCATCGTCCTGCTGGAGCACAAGGCAGAGCACATGTGGCTGAGTGGCAGCAAGGCGGCACGCTGCTGAGACACGGCACCGCCAGGCTGCCAATGAATAGCTCAGCGTTTGACAGCCTCGGTTGCTTCTTGTCCCCAAGGGGGTGCAATAAGTTAGTCAAAAATGGGATTCTTCAGGTGGCTGACATCTCTAAGGGATAGCTTTAACAGGTTGGTGGTAATAACACCCTGTTTGCACATGCTTCCTGGAATCTTTCAGAAGGAAAGCACATGGATTCGGTTATGTGCCTGGATAGCATCCCGAAGAAGTGGTGGAGCAGGGTCCAGAAGCCAAAGGTGAACTCCTTGGTTGTAATTCGTAGGCTGAGGATTTTACCCCAGTTTCTTGGCTCCGAATACCAAATATCCCTGCCTGAAGCAAAAGAGGCTGCAACTTGGCAGGCTGGGACTTGTCACGGCATGGGCCTCTTGCTCATTATTTTCCCAGTGGGGACTTTCCCAAAGGAAATGGGAAAAGCAGTCTGCGGTTCTGCCCCCTCCCCTTCCCCGGCGCTCTTCTGGGGAGACAATGAACCTTTTACACATTCCCAATTACAAGTGCTACTTGTGACCTTGCCAATATGTTGTCATGGCTGCTTGGCGCAGAAGCAGCTCGGCGAGCTCATTCAGGGTGCCTTGTACGGGAAGGGTTCGAGCCTCTGAATTGTCACGGCCCCCATTGTACAGCTCGATTCACACATCGCCCTGTGTCTGTCCCAGGCAAAGGAGCACGGCAGAGCTGGCCCTCGCCTGTCCCTGGGGAAGTGCCTTCCAGAAGGTGCCAGTCAGGCACTTTGTGCCTGTTTTCTAACTTGCTGTAAATTCTTCTTTTTCAAGATGCTGACCTTTTCTCAACTCTCCGTTTCCTCCTCCCCTTTTGTTCGTCAGGCTCGGGCCGGCTGTGGCGGCGGTACAAAGTGAGGCTGTCAGGAGGGACCCCAAATGGCTGCAAACTGGTTCCATGCCGGGGTTTTCCCAGGAGCCGGGCCAGGCTTGGGAGCACCAGGGAGGCAGCGAAGCCCGTGGCCAACTTGGGACTGCCTCCTTCTTTCACTAAACTGATACTTCTGCGCTTGTGTGACCTCCTCTGATCAAATTGTCAGGGCTGACAGCTGCAGATGGATCGTTTTTGGTTGGAGAACAAGCAGCCTGTCTCTGCATAGCTGTCAGTTTTCACAGCTGTATATCTCACCTCTTTGTCAGCCTCTTTTCTCCTCTCCTCTCTCCCTCAGCCCACCCTGTGCTATCTTTTGATAAGCTATTCTCTCCACGGATGACTCAGATGACCTCTGCCTCCCATCCTCCCAATTCACTGCCATGGTAACAATTACTCAAGCTTGTCCCCAGTCATAAACCCCATCAAAGCTTTGTTATCAACATAGAAACCCTCCCGTGAGACATGAATTCCCCCAGTGTTCCTTCCAGATCACCTGTAACAGAGCCTTTCTCATTCAGATCCTCTTTATCTTTTGGAAATGTGTCACTTCACACCAGCGCCCGCTTTGAATCTCTGCTGCCTACACGGTGCTGGGGGCTGGCTGCTGCTGGAGGGATGCATTCAAACAAAACTGGAATTAGCTGGGTGGCGTCAGCCTGGATGGGTGGATGGAGGGAGGGAGGGATGGATGGACGGATGGATGGATGGATGGATGGATGGATGGATGGATGGAAGGAAGGATGGAGGGATGGGTGGGTGGAGGGATGGATGGAGGGATGGAGGGATGGATGGATGCATGGATGGATGGATGCATGGATGGATGGATGCATGAATGGATGGAGGGATGGATGGATGGAGATTTGGCCCTACATTATGGATCCCAGCACTGTTCAAAGCCGTTGCATGGGGAAAGACATGCCTGAAGTGCTGGGAAGCCGTGGGGAGGGTACAGGGTTAGAGAGAGGGGGGAGGCTGGGGGTCAGGATGCAAAGGTGGTGGCAGAGCTGTGCCCAGGGCTGGGCCGGCACCGGGATCTATGTCTGAATGCGAGAGCGAGATAGGCAGAGGGAGTAAGGTTACGTGTGAATAATCCTGATGCCTGGCGATGATCAGACACTGGAATAGGCTACCCAGGGAGGTGGTGGAGTCACCATACCTCAATGTGTTTAAGAGTCATTTAGATGTGGTGTTAGGGGATATGGTGTAGGGGAGAATTTTGTAGAGTGGGGTTGATGGTTGGACTTGATGATCCCAAGGGTCTTTTCCAACCTAAATGATTCTATGATTCTATGATGATACTTATCCCACATTTCCATGAGAATTAGAAAATCACTGATATCTTTGGACATATGAGACAACTAAAAATAAAGCTTGCTTTCAGGAGGGGACGCGCGTGCCTGCTTCATGTACACACCAAGAGCAGCAGGTATGTGCTGAACAGATGGCGCGTGAAGCCAGAGAGGCAGGATTTCAGAAGCTCTTTCCTTCTTGTTTGACCTGGCAGGTCATGAAGAATGAAGAGCTCAGCCTAGAGCTGCTCAACCTGGTCAATGCCAGGAGCACCCTTCCCCGCACAGAGAGCAACCGTGTCCCCGCCATGGCCCATGAATCCTCCGCTGAGCTGGAAAGAGTGCGAGCAACGGTGCGTCATCTCTCGGCTCAGAAAGTGAAGGTAAGGACTTCTCTGCCCTGTTGCTTGCTCCTTGGAGAACAGGAATCTAACAGGCACCTTCTACTCTCTCTTGCTAAAACCAGCCAGAAGATGTAGTCGCCTCCGAACAGGAGTGGCAAAAGCTGGAGAGAAACGTGAGTGTGTGGGGGTCTGCTCCTAGATCCTCAGGGAAGGAGAGGGGGGAATTTATTCCGAGTATGGCTGCCAGCTCCTGGTGCTAACTTGAATTTTGTGGATGAGCTGTTGCCTTGATTTATTTTAAGTTGTCTTTAAGCTGTGCCGTTGAAAAAATGAGACTAGAATAACTCTAGCTCCTTGTGCAGGCAAAAGCTGAGAGGGGGCAGCTGTGGTTCCCTCAGTCGGTGGCCCTGGGTGAACAGAGGCAGGAGTTTAAAAGCCAACAAGTGCAGAGGACACGTGCTTATTTTCTTCTTGCCGATACTTGAGAAAGATAAAGGTGATAAAGCACCCAAAACCCAGAGCACGGAGGTGCTCCCTGCCTCCTTCCCACGTGCAGCCTATGCCACACCAGCTTGGGCTCCGCCACGGAGCTCCCGCTGGGAATCTGCCTCTCGAAGCGAGACTCTCCCTTGGGGGAGCAACACGTGTGCACTTCCATGTGCCCTGTCTCCAGAGCACGCTCCTAGTGCGCTGTGGGGCAGTGCTCACTCCCAGTTAAGCCTGTCCTTTCCCCAGTATGTCACTGGTCAGCTGGACTTGTGCTTAGCTGGAGGATCTCCTTATGAGTCCCTCTACTTATCTCAGCCCTCTGTCTCATCTTCCTCTTCGTCTGTCCCTCAGTTGCTTGGAAACCAGGATCACATCAAAGCGGAGCTTGAAAAACTGAAGCAAACCTACGATTCGCAGCAGCAGAAGCTGGAAGAGAGACTGTGAGTGTTGGAGGGCATGTCCTTCTGTTTGGCTGGGCATTTTATGGAGCATCTGAATTTGATGCTTGGGCAGAGGAGAGGAGGCAGCCTGCCTTTAGTGGGGTACCAGGTGGGAAATGACGGTTCACCCTTGGAAGAAGTGAGGCCTGGAAGCAAAACCTGATGTTTTCAAGGCACTTAAGAGGGTTAGCTGGCAGCTTAAAAGTGGTCTTTAGGTACCTGAGTGCCCTGTGCACCTCTGAAAATCCACCTTCAGTGACACACACGGCCAACGTGTGACAGCCCAGAGATGAATCCAGCCCCAGCCCTTACCCCTACAGCGGTTTTTCCATTGACAGGCTGGGGTGGGGTCGGTGTCCCCGCAAGGGCTGCCACAGCGGGGATGCTGGAGAACTAGTCCCTCTGACTGGGGAGGGTGTTCACCTTTGGCTGCAAGAGCTCTGTGGCCGCTGGTTGGCGCACAGCTGATGTGGGCTGGCATCCTGTAGGGATTCCTTTCTCAAAGCTGTCTGTATTGGACCTACAGAGAAGTCTGGGGGGGTTAAAATAAACACACCTTCTTCCCGTGTGCCCAGGATCGCGATGGGGAAGGAGCTGCAGGAGGCGAAGGCAGCGATTGGGGACACCCAGCACAAGCTGGTGGAGCAGTCGGCGGTAAGAGCAGGCTCCCTTCCAGCACCCAGGACCACCCCCGCTCATCCGCTCCTCCTGGGTGCCATGCGCTTCTCCTGGAGCTAGCAGGGGATGGATGTCTTGTACTGAGGTACTCCGACACGTCTCCCTCTCCAGGGAGTTCGTCATACCAAGGTGTGCTCCTTGTGCAGTTTCCTTCTCCAGGGGTTTGATGCACGTGGTGGAAGGTGCTGCTTGCCATAGGTGGTGGGAGGAATTTTGTTCCCTGATATTTAGAGAGTTGGTGAAATCACTGGGTGGGGGGAATTGCAAATGACGGAAGGTAGCAGGAGAATAGAGACTATAAACATTTCCAGTGGGCTCCTGTGAAAACCCAGGACCTTCACAGCTCTAGTGAAGCTAGAAATGAAGCCCCCCATCTCTTATGGAGCTTCTTAGTGCCCCTGGCTTGGCCAGAGGATTAGGGCAGCAGCGTGTGTGTTCATTGTGCCCAGGTGCTGCTCACTTCCCAGAGCCAGCTCCAAGAGGTGGAGGCAGAGAACTCCCGGCTGCAGCTCCGGCTGAAGCAGCTGAACGAGGAATATCGCTCCCGGCTCGCGCAGTACATCAAGGATGTGGCGGTGGGTACCCCCAGGCCCAGGTGCTCTCCCAAACTGGGGAGGTCTCTCCATGCTGGCTGTCTACATCTTGCAGGCTGCTGCTGTTTCACTTCCTTGCTGGGCTGCCGAGCAGAGCAGGCAGTGGGGCTTGGGGACTCCCATGCTCACAGCTGGAAGGGGGCTCCCTGCCCTTGGCTTGGCCTGGGGGAGGAGATGCCACCACCACCCCCCTTCCTCGCCCAGATTTCCCCCATAGCCACACAAAGGTCTGTGAGTTTCTGCTGGGGGACTTTTCTTGGTCAGATTACTTGGATTGAAAGATCCTCTTATTTACAATGGCTGCCTTCCAGTTGGCTTCTAATCCCCATTGCCCTGACAACGTCCCTCGGCAGGCCAGACCATGCCACTTCTGGCTTTGTCACCGCCTCCATGGTGACTCTGCTGCTGTCCCTGCGGGGAGCTCTGCCAGCCTCTGTGGTCAGTTAGAGCCCTGTAACGCCAGGGCCCAGGACCCGTTCTGGGATCAAGCACCTTTGACGTAGAGCGGGGACCCAGAGCATGGTGAGGACTCGGCACAAGGCAGGCATTTCAGGCAGGTTCAGGCACAGACACATGATTATATTGAGCCGTGAGGCTGGGAAGAAATCTCTTCCCCCCACCCCTAGGTAGCAGCAAGCAGGTCTTGGCAAAACCTTCTGCACCAGGAGAAGGCTGGTACCAAAGAACACGGTGTGGTGATGGATCAGGAGACTAAGCAAAGCAGTTTTCACTATTAAGAATAGTTTACTTTCTAACAGAACGATGTTGAAGCATCTCTTAGCCAGTGGAGAGAGTGGGGCAGGGTGGAAAGAATATGGGACTAGAGATGGTAACTCCCGACACCAACTCATGTTTCCCTAGGCGGGTCACTGATGAGGTACAGATGCCTTCTCTGTCTTGAAGGGCCACGATGAAAGTTAATTAGTCTTTCCCCCTCTTAGAAAACAGAAGATATGCCCTACTCTCTGTGCTATTAGCACAAACATGCCTGGATCATTGTGGGAAATGGGTTATTGTGCCCTAGGGAACGACTCGATCACCTCCGTTTCTTTCTCTGTATGTTTTAAAGGACTACATGGACAGCAAATCCAGCAACGTGGCGGGGCCTAGCAAAGCCCCTGCTGATCACGCTCACATGAAACGCTTTGTGGACAGCATGCTGAAGGATATCAGGGCTTCCTACAAGTCTCGGGAAGAGCAGCTAGCCGGAGCAGCACGTGGCTACAAGAAACGCATGAAGAACTTGGTCAAGAAGCATGAGAACCTGCTGATTGCTTATGGGTAGGGCTAAGCCAGGGGCTGGGCTACCTCTGTCTCCTCAGCTCATTGCTAAGGACCAACTGGAGTTGCGCCAGAGCACCCAGTCCCTTTGCTGAGAGGGAGGCAAAGGGGGCTCCCAGGTGGAGCAGAGGATCTGGAGGGCATGTTTATCTCTGACAAGCCAGGAGCAAGGTGTCTCCAGCTACACATCAGGGTGCTCTGGACACCCTGGAATATATTTCTCCCATGTAAAATTTAGGGCGAGAGATAGATTCCCCATTGGATGGTGTGGAAATGCAGAGGTACCACAAATAACTCCTGCCTCCCAGACCATCTCCGCGGTGTTCTCAGCTCTGCTCCACAGCTCTCTCAGCAGCTTGGGCTGTGGGAAGCAGCAGAAATTCTTGTGGCATAAAAGCCACAAATAGCTCTAGGACAAGCTCCTCTCAGAAACACTCCCAGGAATATTGTGCATGCTGCTGGGCTCTCCCACTTATCCTTTGCAGGTGGACTGGCTCTCAGTGGCCAGAAGCCAGCAGATCGCAAGCGAATGGTTCCTCCATCAGCAGCAGAAGGGCTTGGTGTTGTCACCCAACCAAAGCTACCAGAGACTAACCCCTCTGGCACATTACAGGCTCCAGCGACAGCAGATCCGGTCCTTGAGCAGCAGCGCTATGGATTGTGGCCCTGCCGAGCTCCACTTTTCCATCACAGACCCCGAGCTGCTGACAAACACAACCCGCGAGCTAAACCGTCTGCGGGAGGATAAAGCCAAACTGGAGATGCAGCTACATGAATTGCAGAAGGTGGTGGCTGGACTGCTGGCTTTCTGTGGGGGTGGGACTGGGGGGCAGTGGGGAGAGTCTCACAAGCGATAGATTCAGCCCCTTCCATAGGCATTCCCTAGGGGTTTGCCATGTCTGCTCACTCGCTTTCTCATTTTGGGAAGAGACGGGGTGTCCAAGCAATCCCCTCGTTGCAACAGGGTTAGTTACAGTTAGACCCAGGAGGCTGAGCAGCCCCATGGATTGGGGTCACGGAGCTCTGGGAGGGCTGAGGAGCAGCAGATGTTGAGGGAGAGCTGCCAGGACAGCAGAGTCAGTCACTGCTGAAAAACAGGTGAGTAAGGGAGGATAGGACAGGGTTTTCTGTTCTTAAATGCCTTTGCCTCAGCGCGAATGGCTAAATGAGCAGGAGACCACAGCCAGACATGCACCAGTCAGCTCCACGGCCTCCCAGTGGTTCTGCCTGGGCAGAGATGTGTCTCTTGATTTGTGTGAGAGATACATTTATTTAAAAATTAAAAGGATGAGAGACCTAAACCTTAGGATTGTGCTGCACATCGCTTCCTTGCCAGGGCACTGGTGGCTGTTAGAGTGCTAGGTGGCAGGGACTGGGGTGAGATGGCAATGGTGTAACGCTTACAGGAATATTCTTCTTCCTTTGCCTTCAGAAAACACCGAAAGAAACCTCTGCCTTTCCGCTGTCTCCTGAGCAGTAAGTGCTGTTTGTTTCTCAGGGTATTTGTAATTCTGAATTTCCTTGCTGTGTGGACTGAGGAGTCTTTTCTGCTTTACTTGGAGACGGTAATAAATAGGGAGAAAGGGAGCTGCTAGGGACTCGGCTGAGGAGAAAAGCCAGCTGTCGTCTCAGCACAGCGTTTCCTGCAGTGAAATGAGTTGGTCATTTGGGCCTTGATCCAAGGAAGCTCTTAAGCACATGTTTGATTTAATCATGTTTTTAGTCCCACTGATCTCTTTAGAAGCCCAAGTTAAGCATACGCCCCAGTGCTTTGGTGGATCACAACCTGAGAAAGGCAAGTGAAACACCACCAGTTTGGCATGGTCTTCTTTCTCCTCCCTCTCAATGTAGAAGCTGGGCTGAAACCCTTGGGTGACCCTGTACCGATACCTCCCCAGCTTCCTAAAATGTCCTTTATTTGCTCATTTTTGATGGGCCTCTTCCCCTTGCTCTGTTATTCTGTTGAAACTCCATCAATTAGAGCTGTGGAGAGGTGGAACAAAGTGTAGGAAGAACCTGAGCTGGGATTTTCCAGCCTTTTAAAATGTGGTAGTCTAGAAAATGTGTCAAGTATTTCATTAACAGGATGCCAGCACTGAGGAGTCAGTCAGTGCCTGGGTCACTGGGCTCTGGAGGAGCGTCTTTGAGAAGATCTTGAGCTCTGCCATGCTGAAAAATATTGGCAATGCTTGAAGAGATGCATTAATTTTGGCAGACTCATCACAGGAACAAGACAGAGAAGTACCAGAACCTGCTTTTTAGTGATGCATCTTGTTAAGGTTTTTATAGCTGCCGAGAGACTCCACACGCTCCAAACGCTTCTTTTCTTTGTGCCGATGGGTCTTACCCACGCCATGACCGCGTTCCTCTAGCTGGGGACATGAAGCCTGGCGTTACTGCAGCACTTCAGCCATAATTACTGCTGCTTCTCGTCATTATCAGCTGTTTATTGTTCCCTTTGCTTCTGCTCCCATGAAATCTCAGCCGTGATTTCCCGTGTGCCTGGGCTGGGGGGGGTTGCAGCCACCAGAGGGAACTCTGGCAGTCCCAGCGGAGCCGCTCTGGAGCACAATGCATTCCTGCCTTCATACAACCCCAATTCCCCCAGCATCAGATGTGACCTGTATTTTGCTTATTCAGACTGGGACAGAATAGGAAGCACTTTCCCACGGCTGGGCTGCACAGACAGCTCACCTATCGCGCTCGGCGACCAGAACGGGTGGGTTTGTGCTCCCAAACATGAAAAGCGCCAGCGTTTGGCATTGATCGCGCTCTGTTTCCATCAAATTCAGTCCTGCAGTGTCAGGTTAAGGGCTCTTTCTGCATGGAGTCCTCTGATGCATTGGGTGTCGATGTGAACTTGGAACAAACCCAGCCGTTGCAGCAGGGAATCCCAGGTTGGCAGAAGGGCTGTGACTCTCGTGCCTGGGCACAGGGATGGCACTGTGTGCCCTGAAGAAGTCTAGAGCATTGGGAGAAGAAAGGTTCAGAGAGCTGGGATTTATGCTCTGATGGACACGAGTTACATCCAGCCCTTGAACAGAGCTCTGTGACCTGTGGATGGGCTGGATTTGAATGTCTGGGCATGATCAAAATCTGCTTTTCTCTCCTAGGCAGCTGGATGAGCAGGGCTGGGCAGAGGTCAGGAAGCAGCTCCATGAGTTTGCACGCACCACCCAGGTAAAGGTCTGGAACAGCCCAGATGAAAAAAAGCTTATCCCTTACCCACCTGTCAAGGATGTGCTTGACACGCTTGAGGATGTGCAAGGACATGCTTGACATGTCATCTGCATGTCAAGGTAGGTGCTGCCCTGGGGCCAACACACTGCTCCAGGCTGGAGCAGGGAAGCTTTCCTTGTAGTCTTGCTGTGGCTTTGGCCTCAACCCACCAAGTGACACCAGCAGGTCCCCAGCCAGTGACATATCAAGGCTGTAATTCCCTGCCGGTAAAAGCAGAGCAGCCCTTCCCAGCTCATCGCTGGACTGTATTGCTCCCTCTCTTGTTTCAGCACAAGCATTTAGGCGTGTGTATTATAAACTGGGACTATATTCGACCTGCTTCGGGTCTAGTTTGAATCTGAATCAGCTTCCTAGTCTGGTCCCCACAGAGTGCAAGGCTATTTGTGCTGCGCTGGGCAATGGGATGGCCCAGAGTGGGGAGAAAAGTTCTCTCCATCTGCAACGCTGCTCTGCAGCACCCGTGAAACCGTGGTGATGCTCACTGGGAGCGGGCTTGCCCGAGGGTTTGCTGTCCCAGTGGTGGCAGGAGTGGGGAGAATGGTTGGCACTGGGATCCCTGCCACGCCGACTGCCACCCACGGGGAAAAGGGCTTTGCAAACAGAGCAGAATTCAGCTTTCTGTGGTAGACAAGGCTATGGATGTGCTACCAGCCCGCATCCGTGTTGTGCCTTCCTCTGTCCACAGCAACCTGAGGAAGTGCTCCACCTTTCTCTGGTCATGTAAAGCTAAATACCTAAATCGTGCGTATCTTTGCAGCCAGAAGAAGGGAGATGCCATAGCTGAGAGGCTGGAGCACAGCACGGGGAGCAGGTCCCGCTCCTGGCTCTGCTGTGCATCTCAGGGGTGGGCTCGGTCAAACACCTCGGATCCTCCTGGGGACACAGGGTCACCTTGAGTAAGATGATGATCTACTGCCCAGAGACACTGTGCAAAAAAACAGATGTTTTTTTATCTGAAAGGCAGTCATTTCCCTTTGCAACGAACTACCGGTGCGAAAGCTCTCTGGGTCCCAGTGCCAAATCTAGCGACTGTTCCACCAGTTGTCTGTGAAGCCTGTGGGGCAGTTAATGATGGCCTGGCAGGCAGGGGTTGCTGCCTGTCCTGGGGTGGTCCTGGCCCCCATACCTGCTCTGCCCGTGCCCACAGAACACTGTCCTAGTGTCACCGGGCTCCTTTCCCCAAGCACATTGCTTCTCAGTTGCTTCTGTAGCCTAACGCCAAGCGGTGCTGGAGCTGAGCGATGGGGATGCTGTCAGTCTCACCTGGCAGAGAGGGATTGAGCAACTTCACTCCCATCTCACAGAGCTCCCTGTTTTCTCCATGTTTCCTTGCCCCTACAGGAGGATTTGGAGCAGGAGAGGAGCCAGCTGCTGACTCGGGCAGTCGTGGCAGAAGAGCAGGTGTCGGAGCTGCAGGAATACATAGATAAGCATCTCGCAAGGTGAGAGATGGTAGCATCCCCATCCGTGTCTTCTCTGCTTTGTGCTCCGTGTTTATCTCCCAGGCTAATTGCTGGCGACATCGCCAGGCCAGACGTGCTGTCGGCCCCTGACCTTGCCGCTGCCTTCCCACAGCGCTGCCGGCATGGCTGATGTCCCGCGGCACGTCCAGCTGTGCAGGCAGCTGCCGCCGTCCCTCACTCTGCAGGGCAGGAGGGGCAGCCTCTGGCCCACTCTGCCACACGTCTCCTTCCCTGTGGGCTCACCCATCCTGGGGAGGAAGCTAAGAGAGGGATTGCCTAAAATCTAAAGCCTTTCAGCATGGCCTGATCTATGGTCCTCTCTCCTTGGCTCATCATGCCCTAAAGCAGGGAGAACCGCTGCTGGGGCAAGGAAGGGCGACAACAAGCCCGGCATGTCTGTTGGAGCAAGGGTCCAACTCCGTGCCTGCTGTAACGCCCCAGCCAGCTTGGCTGTGATCTCGGGTCAGACTCACGGGCTTGTTGCTGGTACCGTTACCTGGCAGAGCTGACAAACACCTTTTAGCCTGGAGAAGAGAAGATTGAGAGGGGATTTTATCAATGCTGATTGATATCTAAAGAGCGGGTGTCAGGAGGATGGGGCCAGACTCTTCTCGGTGGTGCCCAGTGACAGGACAAGGGGCAACGGGCACTAACTGGAACATGGGAAGTTCCATCTCAACATGAGGAGGAACTTCTTTCCTTTGAGGGTGGCAGAGCCCTGGCACAGGCTGCCCAGAGAGGTGGTGGAGTCTCCTGCTCTGGAGACATTCCAATCCTGCCTGGACGCGTTCCTGTGCAGCCTGCTCTGGGTGACCCTGCTCTGGCAGGGGGTTGGACGAGATGATCTCCAAAGGTCCTTTCCAACCCCTACAATTCCGTGATTCCTTGGGAAAAGGCTGTGGTTTTCTATCTGCCGGGGCTCAGATCCCAGCATGGCTCAGCGTCTGGGACGGCTGCTCTGCATGAACTGGCACTGCCTGTCCTTAGCGTGCAGCACACACAAAGCAAAGTGTAAACTTACATTTACCACTCCCGTGTGTAAGCTATCAGTGGGATTATAACCCACACGGGCAACGATGGTGCTGCTTCTTCCTTACAGGTACAAGCAGGAGATCCTCCAATTGAGGAAACTCGCCGACAGCGAGATGCCATGCGCGCTCAGTGCTGGGGCAGCTGATACTCCCTCACTGCCCAGAGCCAGGAGGACCCTCAGCCACCAACCGTAGCTCTCCACCACAGCTCTGAGACACAGCACGACCACGGGAAAGAGCAGGATTTAAAAGGAGGGAGCTTTCTGTTGTGTGGGCTGGCCGGGATGAGAATCCTTCCCCAGCCAAGAGCCGGGAGGCGCAGCGAGGGAAACCATGCGGGTGTTCTCAGGCTCAAATTAACAGCACTAAAATGGGATGAGACAACTGTGTCTCGTCTATCCTCTGACCCCTCAGCTGTAGGAATTCTGCTTGTCCCCGAGCACGTCCCACCTCAGGACACGGGGTCAGGTTCCCAGGCAGCTTTTTCCTGCGGAGCCAGTATCGTTCCTGCGATACCGCTTCTGGCTCACACCTAGACCGCAGTCCAAGGGCGAAATCCGCTCCTGCCTTTGCTCCCCTCTCAGCTTCCAAGAGATAAGGCCAGGGCTGGCTCAAGCTAGACTTTGGTCCAAGGGGATGAGCTGCAATTTAAAGTGTGAAAACCTTTTTTTCCTCTGTGTTTGAGTGTTTTACAATGCTTTATAAGGTGAGCAGGGCCAACCTGGATCCTTCAGCGGGAGAGCTGGACAAACATCCTCCTAAGCTGCCTTCAAAGGGATGGCGGAACAAAGCCTGAGGCCAGGAACAGCGGCTGCTCTGGCTCCAGGAGCCCCCTGCGGCTCCAAGGCAAAGCAAAAGTCTCAAGGGAAGAACCGTCCAAATTTTATTTTGAACAATTAACTAGAAATAAAGTAGCAGATGTACAGAAAGAGGCACTGGCGATTGAGCCCTTCGATCCTGTGAGAATTCCAGGATTTCTAGGTCTGATTTTCCCCTCCTTTGCGTCCCCCAAACCTGTCTTGTCCCCTTGTCTTTGAAAGACAAGGAAGGGCCACCAGCCTGCGAGTCCCCGGGGGAAAAAAACCTGGCCACGCAGCCTTCTCGCTGCTGGCCTTGAGCTGAGCCCAAGGGCTGGAGAGGCTCTGAGCCCTACCAACGCCCACCTTTAATGCCGGCCTTAACCAGGCTGCCGTTAGACAGGGCTTCCCCCCGTGCCGCTCCGTGCCGCTCGCCGCACCTCCTTCATGTCATAGGCCCAGACCTGCTCCAGCCCCTGCCCGAGGGTGCTGCTGGGGGTCCAGGAGGGGAAAGGGAAACGTCCAGCCACCACCCGGGCTTCGTCGGGGAGTTCCGCAAGGAGCTTGGCGGCTAGGGGAGGTTTCTGGGAAGGGAGAGAGAGAGAGAGAGAGACAGCCACGGCCAGGCGGCTGTAGGACAGTCATGTAGCGGCACTGCCACCAGAGACCACGGGACAGCCTCCCGGCACAGCTGTGGGGGTCCCCAAGACCCTTCCGAAATGCAGGGCTGGTACCAGCCCTGTGCGTGGTCGGGACTAGGGCCAAATAACAAGCGATAGGACGAGAGGAAACAGCCTCAAGTTGCATCAGGGGAGGTTTAGGATGGATATTAGGAAAAATTTCAGCACCGAAAGGGTTGTCACGCATCACAACTGGCTGCCCAGGGACGTGGTGGAGTCACCGTCCCTGGAGGGGTCTAAAAGATGGGTAGACGCGGCGCTGAGGGACATGGGTCAGTGTTGGGCTTGTCAGTGTTAGTTTTATGGCTGGACTCGGTTTTAAGCATCTTTTCCAACCTAAATGACCCTGTAAATTTGGGTGGTGCTAAGCACCACCTCACAGCAATGTCCGCTTGGCCTTATTTTTTTGAAGAGTCTTTGCCACTGTCCCAAATTGTCTCTCTTTTCTATGAAAGCCCTCCCTCGAGCTCACTCAGAAGAAGTCGGGGTGCGAGGGACCAACTTACCACACTGGGGGCCAGGAACACGATCACATTGTAGCAATCAGAAAGATTCACCTTAAAAGAGAAGGAAAAGGCGAATGAAAGAAGCAACAGGCAGGGGGGGAGCGGGGAGGGGACTGTTCGAGTGGCCCAATGCCTTGCATGTGATCTTCTCAACCTCGGAAGAAGCAAAGATGCCCCACAACGTGTAGGACGGGGATGTGCTGGTATGACCGGGGAGCTGGGGGTGAAAGCAGTGACTCTTGGAAAACATCTGCCTCCAGCATCGTCCCAGAACCACATTCCCTGCTGGTTTTTCTCCAGTCAGGCTGCAGGTACCTGATACCAGCTTTAGCAGCACGTCTCTGAAGGTCACCGTGTGTCACCGGCACCTCAGACCTCTTCTCAAAGCCGCTCTGAGAAGGAGCGCAGATGCCTACACAACCAGCAGCCAGCCATGGGCTGCCCAAGATGGTATTCCCCTGGAAAAGAGGATGGTTTTTCCACTTCCTGGGAGCAGCGTGGCTTGGGGAAGGAGCAAGCAACCCTCAGCAAAGCCTGTCCGGAGGTGTGGACCAAACCCTGGTCCTGCCCTAGCTACAGCCAGTGCTGAGCACAGCCAGACCCTTGGGATGCTGTTACCTTCCACAGATCTTTCTTCAGGAAGGAAACCTTCCCGTGGTACCCAGCCTTCCAGGCCCGGTAGTTGGAGAGACACAGCAGCCAGGGATTGAGCTCATAGCCAACGGCTGGTCTGAGACCTTGCTTATAAGCCTCTACCACCTGGAGAGAGAAAGAAGAGTTGCAGCTAAAATGAACCTTGGCGTCGAGTTTGGGGGGCAATTTGGGGGCAGGGGCTGTTGTCCTGCTCCACTCGCTCCCTCCTGCTGGCTCACAGGCAGGGTGACCTCGGTCCTTGGCGCCTTCCAGCTGCAAAGGCTCTTTCCTCCTAGAGTTGTCGTTCCCACCCTGCTCGCTGCATGCGATGCCTTCTAGGACTGTCTAGGACCACCTAGGGTTGTCTATACGGCCATCTAGGGCTGTCTAGGACCATCTAGGGCTCTCTAGGACTGTCTATAAAGGACGTCTAGGGCTCTGTAGGACAATCTAGGGTTCTCAAAGACTGTCTAGGACAGTCTATAGGGCCATCTAGGGCTGTGTAGGGCCACCTAGGGCTGTCTATAGAGCCACCTAGGGCTGCCTAGGATCACCTAGGGCTGTCTATAGGGTTGTCAAGGGCTGTGTATGGCCTAGGACCATCTAGGGCTGCCTAGGACCACCTAGGGCTGTATATAGGGCCATCTAGGCCTGTCTAGGACCATCTAGGGGTATCTACAGGGCTATCTAGGGCTGTGCAGGGCCACCTAGGGCTGCCTAGGACCACCTAGGACCATCTAGGATGGTCCAAGACCAGAGCCAGGAGGACCACCTAGAACCACAGCCAGGGCCCAGGCTGGGGGGGCTCCCAGCCGCCCTCCTGGTGAACGTAGCCCCCCTC
>VWZL01002336.1:257-15704 GCA_013396915.1 Stercorarius parasiticus | reverse complement strand
GTCATTGCTTTAATATCGGTGGACAGCAGCAGTTACAGCCCTGGAGATGTGCCATATATGTGTGTGTGTATATATATATATATAATTTTATTTTACTTTTTTCCAAACTGGTTCTAATAAAACTTTTGCTCGCTCCTTGAACTTCTGAAATGACTTTTGGCTGGTAGCTTGCAACCTCTGTGGATTACTGCTGCAAGGCTTAAAAAGAGGTAACTAAAATAAGTCTGCTGTCACTAAGCTTGAATCTGCTGTGAGAGGGCTCTCTTTTGTCTTGGGCTCAAAAATACAGCAGAAAGGGGCAATGGCCAAGGCACCGAGGTTTTGTGGTCCTTGTCTGGGGTTGCTAGGAACAAAATCACGTGCTGAAACCTTGGCTGGCCCCACACCTCAGCACTGCTGTGCCGGTAACATGGGTGCCCTTCTTCACCTGTTGGGAGCCTAGGCATGGCTGGGGTCGAGTTGGATTGTCGTGTCCTGCTCTCCCTTTCTCTCTCTCTTTCAGAATGGAGAGGGGCTTTTTATAAGAGCAGGTAGAGATAGGACAAGGGGGAACGGTTTAAAACTGAAAGAGCGGGGGATTTAGATGAGATGTGAGGAAGAAATTGTTTGCTGTGAGGGCGGTGAGCCCCTGGCCCAGGTTACCCAGAGAAGCTGTGGCTGCCCCATCCCTGGAGGGGTTCAAGGCCAGGCTGGATGGCAAGAATTACCTGCAGAGAAGTTGGTTGGGGTGATGAGAACAGCCTCGCGTGTGATTGATAAGTGACTCTAATTACGCACAGGGGAAAATGAAGACACCCGGCTGACTACTCTTTCCTGGGCAAAACGGGAGAGTTATGGCACTTGGAATTTTAAGTAAGCAGCAGTGGGCTGTTCTGGTACCATGTTGAGAGGAAACATCCCAAAAGAGCCGTGATTTTGAACAAAAGGTGCTGTTAAACTTTGCTCTCTCTTCTTTTCTTCCTTTGTTGGTGCTTCAGGTGTCATGGGCCACTCAGACTATGAAGGAACTTTGGTAAGGTTTTTGTTCCTGCCTGTCTGTTAGTTTGGATTAGTTTTTCTTCTCTCATGTATGCTGTTTCTGTGGCACTTCCTGTAAAAATGAGATTTTTTTTTTTTGTAGTACCGGGCCACTGCCACGGGCTAGTTTTGGCTGGCAGTAGGCCAGCTCAGATTTGAAATGGTTAGATGGCAACTTGTCTGTCAATCAGCGTTAAAATTCCTCAAGAGGAGAAGCTAGAAACCCTAAGGTGGAGCTGATATGCCCTTAACCATTGCCTCCTCCCAGCCTGAGGTGCTGCTAGCGCCTTAGAGGGGCTGGGGATTTCCAGGAACTGGTATCTGCCGTGGGAGCTGCATTCGGTTGTGCTGCATTGGTTCAGGACGCTCATTCTGCGTCTCTAGCGGGCATCTCCTGGTCCAAGACGGTGCCTGAGTCAGGTTGCAGTCCTGGTGTCTCCAGCCAGACTTCCCTCTCCATAGTTTCCCTTTAAAATGGACATGTTGATACCCTGAAATGCAATCCTGTGCCGAGCCATTGGAACTGAGGTGTAGTGAAGTTCAGAGAAAGATGGTGCTACCTCGTGGTAAACGTTTACGGTGTTAGTTTGGCCTTCAGTGTCTCCTGCTGCACCTTTATTTCACTTTGCTGCTTTATTTCCCAAGGCTAAAATACGTCTTCAGGGGTAGTTGGTGCTCTGAGATCACCGGATCACACGCAGCTTACTGAGAAAGGAGGGTTGTGCCCGTCAAGCCACAGTTTCGCTGCAGATGTGTGGTAGGACATTAAATGCTGAAGGTGGATTTGCTGTCTAAGCTTTTTTTTTTTTGCTTGCAAAGCTGGTGCTGGTAATGGTGATAAAGTGGCACTTTGGCCTCCTCTCGCTCAGTCCTGACCAAACTCTGGTGGGCAGCACTTTCACACCTTACCAGAAGGTTTGGTCTTCCCAGCTATGTCAGGTTGTGGTTGTTTTTTTTTTTTTGTTTTCTGGAAGCTCATGTTGCGTTAGAGCTGTATCTCACTTTGAATGAAAACTCCTGTTCTTACTTTCTGTCAGCCCAAGTGACTTTACTGTCACCTGGCACCCGCTGATGTTAGACAGCAGCCAGCTCCTCTGGGAGTAGAATCAACGTTGGAAAACTTAACTCTCAGAAAATTCTTCGGGCAGAACTTCAGCGATGGCTTATCACAACCTTAGTCCTGCGTCCTCATGTCTGTGAGTATACTAAGTACCGGTAATACCACACTGACGCCGAGAAGAGGACATGCTTTGTCCAGTGTTCCTTGTAGGATCTGTTTCTGTAGCCTCTGGGATGGAAGGCGGATGCCTGCGCTTGCTGTGATTTAGGCAGAGGAGGGGCGATATTAGCTCAGTGCCCAGCCTGACCTAAGTTGGGCATCAAGTGCAAGCGAGCGGGCTTTTGCAGCTTTAATTGCAGCTCTGTGCGAGTTTTGGCTGGCTTATGTCTGACTGCACTTGGAGCGATGTGCCTGGAGGAAGATGTGTAGGACTGCTGGCTGAAGCTCATGAAAACAGACAGGTGTCCAGAGAGATCTCTCATTTCATGGAAATTGGTCACGATCTAAAGCAGAACTGGGCCATCAGTGCCAGCCTTGTCTGTGTTTTACTGGACCGCTTTAGGCTGAATGAGGATTTGAGCTATCTAGCTCAAGACAGGAGCTTGTTTTACTATAAGCCCCTGGGGGAAAGTGCGTTGCTGAAGTAAAAGATCCCATTAAAATCAGCGTATCTTCAGCAGAGTGATTTTTCTCCCCTTAAATTGGGGGAAACAACCAGCTAGCTCAAACTGAAGGGGACGGGGAGGAATCGCTCCCCATTTGCTGAGCTGTCTAGTTCTGGGCACAGTCCAAGTCCGTCGTTCCGGAGCTGGGTGAGTGTGGACAGGGTTACGGGGGCTGGATGTGTTGCGTGGGAGCGTTTGGCTTGCCTTGCCTCCATTCCCTTCAGGAGCTGCGGCAGGGAAGGGGAACCTTCTGCTGTTAGCCCTACCATCTCTTGTTGGAAGAGGCTGCTTCCGTTTAAGAGGAGGATGGTGCAGCTATCACGCAGGACCAGGCATGTGGAGATGGGAGATGCCTTCTCTGCATAGCTGGGACTTGTGGCTGCTGATAACGCCGGAACTCCTTGTGCTGATACAAAGAAATATAAGCTTGCCAAGCTGCTTCGCACAGTGCCCTTCAGCTCTGCCTATCTCCTCTTCCTCCTGTGCTTCTTCCTTTGTCAGCAGACAGACGCGTGGCTCAAGTAATCCAGGTTTCACTAAAGATCAGTTAAGAGTGCTCTGCTCAAGTCTTATCAGTGAAGATGAGATATGGGCTCAGGCTTCTCAGCCCATCGTGGTGCAGGGAGTTTTTTTAAAGCAGCTTAAAAAAAAAAAAAAAGGCTGTTACAGCACTTCTGAACAACACCAAGCACTTCTGAACAACACCATTGGGGTGGGGAGTGCCCCCAGCTGGTTATTCCAGCTTTTTTACAGCTGAAGCAGCAGGGAGTCTGACATGAGTGACTTCATTTTGCATTTTCCCGTAGGATCTAGCCATAGTGTTCTGCATGGAGCTGTGTTTGCTGGTAGCTGAATTCATGATAGCTGGCTAGAAATCACTGTGTTTGAGTATGGGAGCGTCTGTCCAGCATGCTTAGCTGGATTCAACTCCAGGCAAGCTGCATTTCAAACAGTTCTTCAGCAGTTGATGATTTGGGTTGGAAAGAGCTGATTTTAAAGCAAAAAGATATCCAGGCAATTTCTTTCTGTGCATGCGAGGAGGGGGTGTGTCCCCCGTTAGGACAGTGATGTTGGTTTTGGCCTAGGCTGGGCATGCGTATGGGTTACCTCTGGGTAGCTAAATATGCTACTTTCTTACGTATTATTTCCATGCTTTCTGCTCCCATCAGCCAGCCCTCAAGCCCCTGGTGGTTTCCCTGCAGTTTTCTCCCTCTCTGTCATGCGTACGTCGATGCCCTGGTCTTTTCCCCCAGGCTGATGAATATTCTCTGATGCTTCTCTCGCTCTGTGCACTCCAGCTGGTTTTTCCACGTTCCTTGCTTCCCCAGCGTCTTCCACCAGGTTACTTCCCAAAGCTTTGCCCCAGCTGATTTCTTGTAGTAAATGTACTGCTAAAGTGAGCTTGCTTTTCAAAATCCTGTCTCCACTGTGGGCCTCTCACCCCGACTACGGATTTTAAGGCTGCGAGGCGCTGTGGCAGCCTCCTGTT
This sequence comes from Stercorarius parasiticus, assembly GCA_013396915.1. Taxonomy (NCBI): domain Eukaryota; kingdom Metazoa; phylum Chordata; class Aves; order Charadriiformes; family Stercorariidae; genus Stercorarius; species Stercorarius parasiticus. Next base: position 11,473 of record VWZL01002336.1, on the reverse strand, counting down.
GTGCATAGCAGGGGTCAGGAAGCTTTCCTGCCCCGGGAAACTCTGCAATGCACGTGGGTGCCTCTTGGAAACGCCTCTGAGCCACCACCAGCCGTGGGCTCGGTGGAGTGTTCACAGGGTGGGTTTTCCTTGTCTGTGTGGAAAAATACACTTCTGAGAATCATAAGTTCTTTTCTGCCCCTGTGTTTGTGGCTACTTTCTTCTGTGCAGATACTTAGATGCGATCAGGGTCTCTTCTAAGTGTTGCTGTTCGATTATTTCCAAAATATCCATCTGTCTGCTCTGCACCTTGTTGCCAACCTTGTCCTCCCCGTGTGTTCCTCTTGCCATCCTTGTGTTTTGTAGCCTTCCCCGTTCATCTGTTTTTCTCGCTGCTTATTTCTCGCCCTTTCTCTATGTTGCCTGGCTTTGCCTGCAGTCAGCCCTTTGGGGTGGTGGCTGTTGCTGCAAGGGCCCATAGTGATGCCACCATCGCTCTTGGGTGATGGCTCTTTGCATTCTTCCTGTACTTGCCCTCCGCTTCCGCAGCCTCGTGTTATCTCAGGCTGCATCTTGACGTGGGATTTGTACTGCAGACTTCGGTATTAAGGAGATGAGGCAGCTCATAAGGATTATTTTATGTGGAGCTCAGATATGGCGGAGGGAATCCCCCCAGAGATGCTAAGGATTTCTATTAAATATATTTAATCTGGATTTTATACAACATCCAGTGTATTTTCCTGTTGGCTATTGTGCTTTAATTGTAGATTAAATATATCCATGGGATCTAACTGATAGCAACGTGTTCTTAAATCGTGCCACACACCAGTAAGTGGTGTACTCTGACACTTCATGGTCTGTATGTCTTCCCTGGGGGGAAAAAAAAAATAATCCACAGAGTGATCTATAGGTGACTTACGTGACAATCAAGGGGCTAATACAGTCCTGATCGGGGTTTTCTTACTTAGTTGCTTCACTCATAGCCAGTTTTTTTCCAGTACTCCATCAATATCACCCTGGTAAGTGCATTTCCAAAATTGACTAAAGAGCAGTTCATTTGCCTTCCAGGCCTTTGTCCTGCAGCTCTGGCTCCTGGTAGCTCTCTGCCATAAGCACTAGAGTTCAGGCCTTTTGAATTAGAGGCCTTTATTCTTGTTTTGTGAAATGATGGGCATGGTAATTACACGGGGCAAGAAGTTTTATATTCTTTTTTTTTTTTTTAAACTATTTCTGAGATGTTTGAGGACTAAGGAGGCTTGTCAGCATCTTGAATAGGATCTGAGACTTTGTTGATGTAAGCTTGCTTTCGTAGTGGTGTCTGTAACACGGTTGAATACCTGACCTGCTATGAAGCAGCATGCTTGCTGGAGAAGAGGATGGGGTAAGTTCTGTGCTGGTGATTTGTGGGCCTGTGCAGGTCTCCACTTACTTTGTGTTTTCTTCTTTCTCCAAATCCTTCTCTTCAGGTGAGTGATTGCAAGAGAAAATGTGCTTAAATAACGACCCTCTGCTCAACGCATACTTAAGGTCTTGGTTAACTGCTTTGGAAAGTGCATTTGAAAACCATCTTCATATTTTTTCCTCTTCCTTTGTTCCAGACCAATTCAGCTGGATTTGTTGAGACATATTTTGCCAATCTTACCTGCCCGCGTTACTCTGGCTTCTCAGGGTGGCTGCGTTAGCAGGGGTGATGGTTTGGCTCTGGAGAGCGTGTTTTACCTGTTAAGGATATGGCAGTGGCTTTGACAGCCTGCCAGCTTGCATTGCAGAAGAGCACTGCTCGTGGTATTTATCATAGAATCGTTTAGGTTGGAAAAGACCTCTAAGATCATCAAGTCCGACCATTAAGCTGGCACTGACAAGTTACCACCACATCTATGTTTATGTAGGGACGCGAGCGTGACTCTGCAGGAGCAAACCTGGCAGTCTGCAAAGGATTGGGTGTAATGAGCCACAGTCACGCACTGGGACGGCTTTGGGGAGTGAGCTCTGGATGTGTCTGAGGCTTTTCCGTGGCTGGGAGGTGGTGAGATCTGAGGTGAGTCCCGTCACTGTGCGCAGGTCTGGTGAAGGGGCGAAAGGTGACTCCTTAGTCCTCTGGGTAACACACAGTGATTGCAAAGGGGAGGGACTTCTGCTCTTCTCGGTTTGTTAGGTTTTTTTTTTTTTATTCACACCTAAAACTGAATCTTTGCTTGTCTGGAAAGGCGGGGTGGTTTACTGCGCCCTGCGTAAGCCCTGCTGTGAGGCAGGAGCAGGATTTTGGAGAATTTAAAAGTACTCTCGCGGTTGCTGTAGCCCACAGTCACTGCCAACATGCACTACAGGAGATATTTTGAGATTGTCGCAGCCCTGATAGCCCTGACTGTTTTACAAGTAAATGTACCAATAGCAATGTATTTATTATTTTTATTTTTTTTTTTACCAGCAGGAGGAAAATCTAAATCTGTAGTCCCTGTTACTGCTCAGAGGCAGGAAAGGATCCCCTGGGAAAAGCAGTAGGCTGAGTAGAGAGGAGACTGAAAGAGAAGAGCTTTAGATTTCCCCTTCTGAAAGCATGTTTGGGGTTGGGGTTCCTTTCCTAAACCTGATCAGTCTTCACTGGCCTCCTGCTTGACACAGGAAGGTGCTGCTTCCTCCCTTTCTTCTCTTCTCACCCTGTGCCACCCTGCAGGCTCCTGCCTCAGTAGCTGGAGGTGGTCTTCTCCTGGAGGTGGTCTTCTCCTGGAGGTGGTCTTCTCCTGGAGGTGGTCTTCTCCTGGAGGTGGCTGTAGCCTTTTGGGCTTGGGTCGTGTCAGGGATGATCAGCGTTAATGCATCCGTAGATATTTGGGCTGCGGTTGTTCTATGGCAGCCGGACACATCCATGATAAGGACATCTTGTGTCACCAAGGAAAATGTCAGTGGAATCCTTTTGTTGGTCTGTGGTACTTGAACTGCAGAGAGTTTGTGGTCGTTCGACTTCTTTTGTGCTCTGAGTTAATTGAACCTGTTGTCTCTGACAGCATTTCAACCGGCAGAAGTGCACAAACCATGCCTGTCCTTCATGAGCTATTCTTGACTGGTTCATGGGTTGAGATAGGGTGCTTCCAAAAATACAGTTAGTTTTTATGAAGGGACTGCCTTGTTTTACTGTGGTTTTGAGGCTAAGAGGATGGAGGGCGTGTGCTTTGTCTGAATGCAGCTTCTCTTCATCCAAGTGGTTCTTTTTCCCCAAGTGGCTTCAGCTAGGTTGGCAGACCAAGGGCCTGACTACCGGTAGTGCTTAATGGTGCAGTTGCTTTGTGTGTGGACATGGTTGGAGTTGTGGTATGCAGGCTGAGGGCCTGCACTCTTACTGGGCAGATGCATGTCACCCAGGGGAAGGCATTCACCTGTAGACATGTCCTGGATTGCTAAAAGCATCATGGTGAACTATAATGCTTTTTGTTCCTGCCGGTTTTTCCCTTGAATGTTGTGAGATCGTGTATTGCCCTTGGGCAGTTTGCTTGTTTTCCTGGACAATACGACAATACTTGCATTAGTGGAACCGCTTCAGTGCCTGAGCTACAAAGAACGATGGCAGGGCGGGCTGGCTTGGGCTGGGAGCTGCTGGCACATCACTGGTGTGGTTTGCAATGATGGACTTCTTTTAAGAGCACCTGACGTGGCTGGGATAAGTGAATGTATTTCTTTTGCCACCGCAGTCTGTCAGATTTTGCAGATGTGAAGGGGCCATGTACTCTTTATTTTGAAGTTCTCAGGTTGTCTTTCTGATGTTAACTTGTGGCATTGACGCAAGTCCTGTTCTCAGGCAGCCTCTCCGAGGAGACGGGATGGTTTGATAAGTCAGACAAACATACACCTCTAGGCTTTGCACTGTCCATAGCACAAATGATCCAAGATGGTGATTTCCAAACCATGCCCATGGAGACTCCAGCATCTGGAGGAGCTGTTGGTATTCTGGAAGTTGCTCCGATAACGATTGCTAAAATGTCACTCTTCATTTTAACTGCATGCGTGTAACTACAGCTCACTGTATTTCTGTGTTTTTGTTCCTCCTCACTACTATTATGAACTCTTTATGATGCTTCCTGGAGCTCGTTATCTTTGGTGGAGGCCCCGTCCCTGGAGACATTCAAGGCCAGGCTTGATGAGGCTCTGAGTAGCCTGATCTAGTTGAAGATGTCCCTGCTTACTGCAGGGGGGTTGGACTTAGATGATCTGTAGAGGTCCCTTCCAACCCAACATATTCTATTATCTTTAGTAAAATCTGTGACCCTTTTGCCTCATGTTTCTTTTATTCTTTTTCCTGATGTGAGTCCTACTTCTCATCCGAAGCAGTTCTCTGGGTTGCCAGGAAGAGTCGGTCTCCCTCGCTTGTCCGCTGCTGTGGTGTGTTGGCGGCCCCCCTTGCTCTGTCGCCCTCTCCTCCAGCTGAGCCCCGCGGGCTGGGCTGCTGGTCCCTGGCCCCCTCTGCATCTGCCCTTGCATTCATTGCTCCTCTCTGCTGCCCCTTTGCCTTTCAGAGATAGTCCCTTGTGCCCGCAGAAGGATAGCTCTTATCTTCTGAAGGCAGCAGCAAAAATCTGTGAGTAGGTCCTGTGCAGGAGTCTGAGCTCCCGGAAACCCCAGAAAACAACAGGAAATCACAGAATCACAGAACGGTGGGGTTGGAAGGGACCTCTGGAGATCATCTAGTCCAACCACCTCCCAGAGCAGGGTCACCCAGAGCAGGTCGCACAGGAATGTGTCCAGGAGGGTTTGGAATGTCTCCAGAGATGGAGACTCTACCACCTCTCTGGGCAGCCTGTGCCAGGGCTCTGCCACCCTCACAGGAAGGAAGTTCCTCCTCATGTTTAGGTGGAACTTCCTATGCTCAAGTTTGTGCCCATTACCTCTTGTCCTGTCACTGGGTACCACTGAGAAGAGCCTGACCCCATCATCCTGGCACACACCCTTTAACTATTTATAAGTGTTGATAAGATCCCCCCTCAGTCGTCTTTTTTCCAGACTGAAAAGACCCAAGTTCCTCAGCCTTTCTTCATAAGACAGGTGCTCTCGTCCTCAGCCTTTCTTCATAAAAGAGGTGCTCCAGTCACCTCAGCATCTTGGTGGCCCTTTGCTGTCCCCTCTCCAGCAGTTCCCTGTCCTTCTGGAACTGGGGAGCCCAGAACTGGACCCAGTGTTCCAGATGCAGCCTCCCCAGGGCAGAGCAGAGGGGGAGGATGACCTCCCTTGAGCTGCTGGCCACGCTCTTCTTGATGCCCCCCAGGAGATGATTGGGCTTCTTGGCCACAAGGGCCCATTGCTGGCTCATGGTCATCCTGTTGTCCACCAGGACTCCCAGGTCTCCTTCCACAGAGCTGCTCTCCAAACTTGCTCATCAAGCCCCAAAAGTGACATGAAGAGAAGTGTGACTGCAGGCTTCGGCAACTGGTGGGCACTGGCACATGGATTCACTTATCCCAGCCTTGAGGTGTTGGGTGCTCTTTGTGTTCTCCCTGAAGTGCTGTTTGCAGTGCTGGCCTTCCTTTGCCAAATGAAAGCCAGCATTTGAAGAACGAAGTGGCTGGTTGCTTTGTAGGTTCAACCTGATGAAAACTAACCAACGCTTCTACTGCAACTGGTTTCAGTTCTGTGGTCCTGATACTCGTTGAGCCGAATTCACAGATCCACTTTCTGTGTTGGATGCTGGATACGTTTGTGACACCTAATACAATTTTGCCTTTTGCATGACTTCTTAAGGAACGCTTGCAGCTTAGATGCCGCGTGGTGACACGTAGGCTCGGGACTTGAAAATTAATGTATGTGTTTGTTTATCCAGGGAGAAATAAAAGCAATTCCGCTGTCAGCGGGACCCAGGTCCTTGCGGAGAGGAGCAGCCGGGAAGGATCTGCCCAGAGGATGCCGCGGCAGCCGAGTGCAAGCCGAATGCAGAAAGCAGGAGCTTCTGGGAAGAACAGCGGAGGAGGCAACAATACCTAAATGAGGCCTTGGAACCAATGTATTTTGGTGCTTGACAATGTATTTAAACCGTGCTTGTTAAAAATGCGTGTGTTGTTTGTATTAACCTGAAAAACATGATTTGTAATACATAGAACAGAGCTGTCGTTTCTTATTTCTAAAACTGCCTTTGCCAGTGCAGGCTACGGGGGTTACCTGAAGGCTCCTGGGACAAGGAAAGAGGTGTGAAGCCTAGAAAAGCCTGGAATACTGCTCAGGTTGCTCCAGAGAGGGTATGACTTGCCTTACAAGCCAGTGCTGCTTGCTGCATCCGTCCCTAAAATCCATTTTGATCTGTTCAGGCTAGTTGTAACAGCAGAAGGCCTGGTTGGCTGGATTACGAGGTGAGTGGTGCTGAGGTGGGCCATGTGTTAGCATCCCCGCACCCTGCAGTGGTGGTGGCTGCCCTGGAAACAGACCGTCTGGTGGGGGGTTGTGGTTTGTCCTCATGCTTCAGCTGGCAGTTGCCCGTTCCCCTCACGTGCACCCTTACCTGGGTTTCGGCACCTTAATCTGAAAACCAGTTTGACCTATCACAGAGTGTAATCGCACAATATCTAATCCTTCCCATGATGGTGATGCGATTATTTATAAATAAAGTGTTGCAGAGCCCCTTGCCTAATGAGCCAGGTTAAACAAGGAGGTGATGGCAGATAAGGGAGGGAACAGCTTCACCATTTAGCGTAAGATACATGCAAGGAGCTAAAACAGGTAAGTGGGTTTGTTAGAGCTTAAGTGATGCCCTTCATCACTCCAGAGCGTGTCCAGGCAGTGGATGTGCCTGCGATAGCCTTGGTAGCTCAGGAGCTGTTACTGAAATCCATTTCCCTAATTAGGATAAAGTGCTCCCGTTCTTTGTGGAGGGATACATGGTGTTTCCTAGACTCAAGGACTCTCATGAACCTGGTTCAACAGGCTAAAATCTCTTCCTGACCAAGAGGAAAAAATACTGGAGAGTACAATACTCCTGCACAAGTTTTTTGTGCAGAATACTAATGACACTCAGATAACCCCACCTTATAGATTCTTCTGGAGCAATATTGCAGATTAGTTTACTTTTTTTCCCCCTCCCCTCTGACCGTGCCTTAGCTGGTGTGTGAAAGATGGTGTGTTCACAGCATGTGGTCATCACCCACTTCCTGTGGCAGGGGCCCTGCGGGTATCTGCTACAACCTGGTCCTCTCCACGGGCTCTGGGGACGACCTGCTCCGTCAGGGTGCCCTCCATGGGCTCTGGGGATGACCTGCTCCGTCAGGGTGCCCTCCATGGGCTCTGGTGATGACCTGCTCTGTCAGGGTGCCCTCCACGGGCTGCAGGGAAGCAGCTCCCACTCCTGGAGTTCCTCCTGCCGCTCCTGCTCTGCCCTTGCCGTCAGCAGGATTGCTTCCCACGGGTTTCTTTTCCTCGCTCTGGGCAGTGCTTTGTCCTTTCTTCAGTATGTTTTTATGGAGGTGCCACTAGCTTTGCTGACTGCCCGGCTGAGGCTCCCCCTGCCCCCAGCCTTGCTGTGTGAACCCAACGCACCGATCTGTGGAGACCAGGATTTCTCAAGGGTAGGGCTTAGAACTGGGAGTAGTATAGATTATGGCTTGCAGTAACACACCTTGAAGCTGTGCCATGGGAAAGGCATTCAAAGCAGAGAGCTTGCAAGCTGCTTTTTTTTTTTTTTTTCATTTGCAAGGTCTGGGTGTCTCCTGTTCTGATCTTCTAAGACAGCCCACTTATTCCTCCCCGCCTCCCAATAAGACCCCGAAGCCCAAACTCTGCTACAGCAATTGTGAAGCTGTAAGTTGAATTTGCTGGTGAAAAAAGAGCTTTTTCTCTTAGAAGAATCATTATTGGTGCTCTTTTTCCCTTAGAAGAATCATTATTGGTGTTCTTTTTCCCTAGGGCAGGGGTGAGCAGACTTGAGGTGCGATTGAAACCTCCTCAATGTGATGCCTCTCTCTTCAACAAGTTTCATACCTGCATTTCTCCTGTTTATCCCTCTGCAGCTTGGGCTGCCTCCTATGTTGTACCTGCCCACCTGTCTCCAAGACCCTGACGCGTCCTGAGCTCCGCTGCACAATCCCCCCCCTGCAGATTGGTGCTCCTCCTTTGCTGGTGTCCAGCTTTCCTGGGCAGACTGTCCCGGTCTCCATTCCCAACTACCTAACTGAATGTTGCTCTTAACGTCCTGGTCCTGCAGAACATCTGCAGCAGGTGAGGCACCCCTGGAGCTGGCGGTGGATTTGAACTTTTGGAGCACCTTGATCTAAGGGGTTCTTTTGCTCAACCTGGCCGCTTTCTGTGGTGCAATAATGGCTTGATGGATGATGTAAGAACAGTGGAAGTCATTCTCCTTGGCTTCAGGAAGCCTTTCAGTGTGGTCTCTCCAGGAGATGGGCCCAGAGGGGTTGACTGCAGGATGAATGGAAAATTGGCTGAGCTGTAGCTAGGTTGAGAGTGCAGCTAACTGGTGCAAAGAAGGGGACTTCATCTTGGTTCAGACCAGCCTAAATGTTCTCAGTGGCGATGGGGACACACCAGATGGCACGTTCTCCAGCAGGTGTTGGAGCAGCTGGCCCAGCCAGGGCAGAGGCTTCAACCCAGACTTGGCTGAAGTTCAACCCAGAGTTTTGGATAGGGGGTGAAGCCCTGTGGCCCCAGGCTGCTGGGAATGCCTGAGGGCCCTCCCTGAGGCTGGCAGAGATGGTCTTTCCTGCTGGGGGGGTATTGGAGACCTGTGTTATCAACTGGTAAGGAGTTACAGGAGGAAGTCTGCAGGCTAAGCAGCATCAGAAAGAGATATACAGGACCTTCTCAGACCACGCACTTGAAGATCCCTGGACCTCAGCTGCAGTGGGGCAACAGGCGGAGCCTGTAGCAGATCATAAAAGGAAACTACAAGGAAGGCAAGGGCTGGAAACTGCTGGCTTCTGGCACTGAAGAAGGCTCCTGCTCCACGTGAAGGCTTGCAACAGCAGAACAGGTTCACTGTCCTCAATGCTGAGGAGGAGGTGAGTGTGCTTTCAAATGAACCATCTGGGCTAACTCACCCAAACCATGCAAGGCCACCAGGAGGAAGTGGCCAGTGACGGTGGTGGGTGACTCCCTGCTGCAGGGTATGACTTTTCTTGTCTAGAAAAAGTTCTTTTTCTTGTTGGGGGTCCCAGATCTGGGGTGTTTTGGAGGGACCGCTACAGCTTCCTTGGCTCTCTGACTGTCACCCCCTGCTGTTTTTCCGTATGGGCACCAGTGATACTCCCAAGGGCCACCTGGGGAGTACCAGACATGACTACAGAGAGCCAGGCGGGTAACAGTCAGGGGTAAGGCAGTGGTGGACAGGGCTGGCAAGCAAAGGATCTGGATTGATGTGAAGGAAAGGGAACACAAAATCAGCAAAATGGGGCTTAAGCGGGGTCACCTTCAGCACTTGCACGCAGGCAGGGAAGTGCCTACAAGGCACCACCGTGGAGATGTTCCCCAAACCCGTTCTGGGCAGTCGGTGTGCTGGGTGGCCTCTCTGACACGCGTGTATGCTAGTGCACGCAGCATGGGGAATAAACACGAGGAACTGGGGATCTGTGTCCAGTCTTGTTGGGATCATGGACATGGGGTGGGACACCTCGCGTGACTGGAGTGTTGTGATGTGTGTCCACAGGCTCCTTAGGAAGGACAGGCCAGGAAGACAAGGAGGGGGAGTTGTCCTTGATGTGAGGCAGCAGCTGGATGCCTGGAGCTCTGCCTGGGGATGGGTGAGCAGCCACCTAAGGGTGGGGATTAAAGAGCAGACCAGGGTGGGTGATGTTGTAGTGGGTGTCTGCTATAGGCCACCTGACCAGGAAGAACAAGTGGATGAGGCTGCCTACAGACACCTGGAAGCAGCCTCACGTTCACAGACCCTGGTCCTCACGGGGAACTTCAGCCACCCTGATATTTGCTGGTAGGACAACCCAGCAACCCAGAAGGTTCCTGGAGATCATCAATGACAACTTCCTGACCCAAGTGATAGTGGACCCAACGAGGAGAGTTGCTCTGCTGGACCTCACACTCACCATCGAGGTAAGCCTTGTTAGGAATGTGAAGGTCAAATGCAGCTTTGGCTGCAGTAACCATGAGATGGTGAAGTTCAGGGACCTGAGGGGATGTAGCCGGGCAGAAATCAAGATCACAATGCTGGACTTCGGGAGAGGAGACTTTGGCCTCTTTAGGGGCCTGCTTGGAACAGTGCCGTGGGATAAGGCCCTGGACAGAAGAGAGGTCCAAGAAAGGAACTCGATATTCAAGGATCACCTCTAAGCTCAGGAGCGGTCCATACTGATGACCCAGAGCTGCATCCCATGCCTGAGTTCCAGCTGCATCCCTGACACCTCCCCCTTACAGCCACATCCTCAGGTCTGACCCCCCAAGCCCATTTTGGGCTTGAGAGTTGGGGTTGTTCCCCAGCTCTCAGCCTGGAGAAGAGAAAGCTCTGGGGAGTCCTTATAGTGGCCTTCCAGTGCCTAAAAGGGGCCTACAGGAAAGATGGGGATAGACTTGTAATTTACAAGAGCAGGTGGTGATAGGATGAGGGGGAATGGTTTTAAACTGAAAGAGGGGAGATTTAGAGGAGATGTGAGGCAGAAACTGTTTGCTGTGAGGGTGGTGAGCCCCTGTCCCAGGTTGGCGAGAGAAGCTGTGGCTGCCCCATCCCTGGAGGTGTTGAAGGCCAGGTTGGACGGGGCTTGGAGCAACGTGGTCTGGTGGGAGGTGTCCCTGCCCAGGGCAGGGTGGGGAACGGGATGATCTTTAAGGTCCCTTCCAACCCGAATCATTCTATGATTCTGTGATTCCATGCTTAACGAGGTGCACATGCTGCACACTGACGGGTCGCTGACTTCCCGTGCAAAGCTATTTTTTGACAATTCCTCACTGTTTCAGTGGGCGCTATTGGCTGTAGTGTGCAGAGGGGTTTGTCCTCCAATACGAATGACAACCTGCAACAGAAGGGGCAGGGAAAGGGTGGGGAGGGACTTCGGGGTGAGGATCTCCCAGCGGGCCCATAGCCCGAGGCTGGGAGGCAGCAGGACCCCCGGAAGAACATCTGAGAAGGAGGGCAAGGAGGGCACCTGGAGGTACGTCTAGTACGGCAGTGCAGAACAACTTTAATATATAGCAGAGTGGCGCAGCGGAAGCGTGCTGGGCCCATAACCCAGAGGTCGATGGATCGAAACCATCCTCTGCTAGCTATTAGTTTTACTCTGTCTTTCCCTCCGGGTCTTTTTTTGGGG
>VWZL01002335.1:37353-61881 GCA_013396915.1 Stercorarius parasiticus | reverse complement strand
AGGTGGCAGTTTTACTAACCCCTTTCCTTGTTTCTCCAAGAATCACAAACTCAATCATCTCATGACCACTGTGCCCTAGACGGCCTCCAATCAGTGGATATTGGGAAAGTATAGTATCCTGGAGAAGCAGCTTTCAAAAAGGGAAGTCACACCTTGCAAACTAGGCAGAGTTCTTTGAAGGCATCCAAGCAGAGACCCAGTTAAGAACATGGGCATAAAAAAGGCAAAAGAATGGCTGTGCTGGGTTTGCTAAGTGCCCAGTGTCCTCTCTCCAAAAGTGAATGCCTGGGAAAGAGATGACCAGGGCAGAAATACACAATGCTCCCGATGAGTATTCTTAGTGCCTCCAATTATTTTGACTTTCAGGAACTCCTCAGGCAGCCTTTATTTCTACACATTTAGTAACCCTCAATGGATGTGGCATCTGTGAACTAGCCCAGTCTGTCCCCTGAATCCACAAAAACATTACACTGTCCACATTATGCGTGGCAATGAATTCTGAAACTTAGCTACATGTTGCAGGAAGAATCACCGTGCTTTTTTTTGTTCTAAGTATACCTTCTAGTAGTGTCCTGCAGTGTCCCCGAGTTCATACACAAAACACAGTGAATGAGTGGCTCCCACCCCCTCCTGCACATACTAATTTGGATTTAATCTCCTGGAATTCCTGAAAGGCATTTGACAATATCCTTCACCAAAAACTCTTGCAAAACATACGTTGCCACAACATAGGAAAAGAACTCCTCTCAGGGATAAATAAAGAGTTAAGAAATAAGAAACAACCAATATTGTCAATACAGGAGGGCTTTGGTACCGTCTTACTGGGGTATGTGATAGGTCTGCCCTCTTCAACACGCTTCTAAATTACCTGGAAAAAGAGGTGAATAGTAAGATGGCAATGTTTTCTGTTGATAAGAATTTATTCCGTGTAATCATTAAAAAAATAAATAAATAAAAACTGCAGGATGCAGACTGACTGGATGATTAAGTGGCAGATGAAATTTGAAGCAGATAAATGTAAAGTAGCGTGCACGAGAAAAACAATCCTAACTTTACATGAACAGTGACAGTCTTTGAATTAGCATTAACATTCAGGAATGAGATCTTGGAAACATAATAAACAGTCTATGAAAGTGTCAGCTCAGTGCTCAGGAGTAATAAAAAAAGCAAATTGAATGTTAGGAGTTATTAGGAAAGGAAAAGAGAAGAAGGGAGAGAACATCATCCCACACTGCATAGATCTGGGACACCAACACCTTGAATACTGTGGGCAGTTCTGGTCCACCCATCTCCAAAGTGTACAGCACGTCTGAAAAAAAGGATTCCGAGAAGGAGTATCAGGGCAGCAAAGGTATCAAATAGCTTCTGCATCAGAAATTATTAAATAGCTGAGGCTTATTCAGTCTGAAAAGAGATGACTGAATGAAGCTATAAGAAAGGTTTATGAAACCATATGCGTACGGGGAACGTAAATAAGAATATTGCGTTCATTGTGTTTTCTAATACAAGAACCAGGAAATATCAATGGAAGCTGGGAGGTGTCAAATTCAAAACAAACAGAAGAAATAAAACACAGTCAGCTGTGAAATCTATTTCCATAGGCTTTCACCAGAGTTTCCCTGGCTTCATAAAGTGGTTAGTCAAATCAGGGTAAGAAAAATCCATCCAGCTCTTAAACATGAGGACAAAATGTGTAGCCCAGGAACAACAGGTCACCAGAAGCTGAGACGTTATGCTGGGGAAGGGTTTTACAGCTGCCCTGGCTTTGTACTCCTCCCAGTGTCTCAACAGTTAGCTTCTATAAGAGAGAAGATAATGGATTAAATTAATATTTTGGTGGTCCAGGGTTAAACTTCATCATGTGCTTAATCAATAGACTCCAGTTTCTAAGTTTTATGGGTAACAAAATACTTTTTTGTTTTTTAATTCTAGTAAAGTAAATATATTTGGTACAGGACACACTGACAGACAATGAGCATGGAGCCCCACCAGACTATGAAAATTATATTTTTTCTGTGGCACATTAAAGTTTCTCACTTGAAAGCCATTATATCAGCTGTGAAAGAAATAAGTGAATGCGACTTACCAACAAATTGACATGGGAGCAGTGCTTCAACAGGAGGTGTAACCATAGCGTGCTTTCATGGCGATTGAAGATTGCCAATTGCGTTGACCCTGGCATACCAATTCAGGTGCAAAAGAAGTTTATCTCAGTCACAATACTACTCAGTTTTAACTACAACAAATACTTGAGATGGTAGTTTAAGTCTTGGTTTTTCACTTTGCAGTAACCACAGACTGCCAGTTATAGAGCTCAGAGTTTGAACCTTGCTTTGCTTGCACTCACTTTGGTACTGCTGGGTAGCACTATTTGGTGGCATTGATGCCAGTGGGTCCCGGTCCTTTTCTGGAGCCCTAGCTGGGAGAAACAATCAAGGTGTTTGTGGATGGGCACATCAATGGCAAAGGTACAGCAAGCCTGAGGACGAGCCTGAGAATTTGTGGTGGTCTCATAGTTACAGGCATGACTGAGACACATTCGGCCACCAACCTCAATCATGTTCAACTGCAGAAAAAAATTTCTCAGCTCTTTGAAAAACAGAGTTTCAAGGTCTCGCTGTTAAATAGAGCGGGCTACACTGGAACTTGGCAAAAACCTCCATACGTGTTGTCCTGGGGGCTGATAAAGACAGGGTAATCTAGAGGGGTTTAAAGACACACAAAAAAGAAGAGACCTCAGGAATACCACTACCACTTACTTCCCAATGACTTCCCATAGAAGAGGTTACAAGTTACAAAATGTCCCTGGCTTTGCTTTGCTTCTGTTGCTTCCTGCATGATGTGTGATGGAGCAGGTGCTGCTCTCCATAGGAGTGGGCAAGGGAGGACTGGCTGGGACGTGTCCCAAGATCAGGACCTCAGTACACACAGGAGCCTGACACACACACACGTGTGTACACATACAGAGCCATCCCCAGGCAAGGAGGGAACCAGCAACCAGGCTTCTACCCAATCTGTTTCTACAGGGGCAGAGGGCACCTCCCCACCACCTGACCTCCCCACTGGGAAATGCCTCAGGGTGGGCAGAACCTCTGTATCTATTTACTGGATATCTAGAGTACCTTCTTAATGCAAACTGCATCAGAGAGGAGCACAGCATGTTAAATCATGATCAGCCAGATTCCAGACAGAATTTGAAGCATAGACCTACTCTAAGCAGTCTGTACCAAGTCATCCTACCTCACCTCTCTGGGAAGGTTCCACAATCCAAGCACCACCCTTATCATAAAGGCAGCGTTGTTTCAAGGTTTCAGGTATACAGTGCCCCAGCAGCTTCAATCACCTTTAGCTACCATTATCAGTACTAACCACCCTGAAAATCAGAGCCTTAAGGGTTTGATTTTGGCTAGTTTATCTGAGCTGCAGCTGAAAATGCTCAACCCATTTATCCCATCAGTGGGAAAAGACAGCCCACCTGGAGTGGTTTGGAAATGAAGGGAAACTGTGATAGAGCTTCTTGCTAGCATCTTAGCAAACTTCCCAAACAGGAATTTAAGAATTCAAACATCTAGTGGTTCAGAACTGACAGCACATAACGTCTCACAGAAAAATAAAATAACAACTCTCCATGTGTCCTTCGCCAGATAATGGAAAAACATCCTGCAAATTGTTCTGACATGTTTTTGAACTTGCATTTTACTCTATGAATTGATGTTAAACTGTGACCCTTTGCTTAGCCGTTTGCAAATAGGAAGATTGTCACATTAAATCATTATACAATACAGCCACATTTACATTCCAATTTTAGTCTGCATTTCTCTAGTGAGGAAGACAAAATAAGAGTTACCTTTAATTGAAGTGACTCCCCAGAATGCTAATGAACCCTTGATTGAGTTTGGACATTTTTGTAATTCTGATGTTCTTATTTTGCTGACAAAAAGTCGAGAAGACAGCTGACCTCCTCTAATATCCTTCTGTTCAATGGAAGGAAACATGCAGGGAATTGTATTCTTTTTTAAAATTACAAAGATTGTTTCAGTTTTCTGGAGATTGACAGAAGGTGGTAGGACAAAATACAAGTGAGAAAAGTCATCACGTTTTTATGTTCATATTTTTCTTACTGGTAGAATATTTTTCTGAGAGCACAGTCTGTGTTGGACTTAGAAAGCAGAAACATGTAGTTTGTTCATTTCTGTAGTGGCATAAAGTTGGCCTTCCTTCCTTTACGAGACAGTCTTCACAATAAACAGATGTAGAAAATGTGAATGTTTTTCAGCACAGCATTTTGTGTTTATCACTTGACAGATTTTGTTTTCAGCAGAAACAGAGTCATTTGGCCCGATGCTCCAGCGGAGCAGGACATGGTACAGCAGGAGAAGTGGGGCTCATGCCCTCGTCTTGCACAGGTGCAAGGGATTTCCCACCCTGAACAATGGATGAGAACTCATCCAACACGCTTTGCTTCCACATGGCACAGCTGGTTCCGTCCGAGCTGCTCCTCCTGCCACAGCCCTCATTCCTCTGCTGTGACACTGCCCGATTGACTCCTCTCTCGCCTCTCGAAGGTGTGAAACCAAGGATGCAATATTACCAATCAACACAAACGTGTATTAAAGAATCCCCAAGAGTGATGAAATGCAAATAACATGCAAGTAAATTATTCTCCATA
Organism: Stercorarius parasiticus; assembly: GCA_013396915.1. Lineage (NCBI taxonomy): Eukaryota > Metazoa > Chordata > Aves > Charadriiformes > Stercorariidae > Stercorarius > Stercorarius parasiticus. Next base: position 57,212 of record VWZL01002335.1, on the reverse strand, counting down.
GTTCTTGAGGCGACAGCCATGTCCGCAGTGGATGGCCTCCAGAGCCAAAGCGGAGAAGTCAGGCACCCAGCAGAGGGACGCAAGTTGGTGACAGCACAGCTGTCTTGAGCTGGCTTATGAGCACCGGGATAGGAGACCTTCCACACACAGGCAACGTCCTGCATCTTTCTTTCAGTCTTTGAACAAAATAAATAGCCACATTATCAGCCTCCTTAGGGAGAAAACGGGCCTTAAACTTTGTTTGGGGAATTTCAAACTAGAGAATATTACAAAAAAGATTTTTCTTTGGTTTAGCAGTTCCAAATCAAAGTTTGGGAGATGAACAATTTTTAAAATGAGATGTCAAACAAAAGCAAAAGGTTTTCTGCCAATATTTCCACGATTTTAAGTGCTGATTGGGAAGGAACATAGAAATGGGCATGGGGTAGGAATACCAGTTGTGAGGGCAGCATAAGCACATCTGAATAAACAAGAGCTGACACAGAATCTTCACTCAATTTCCTAACCAAAGCGTTACAGATTCAGAAAGCTGAGATCTTTCTCTCTTTTTCATGTCCTTGTATTTCCCTGTTTTATCTGGAAGTAGAAGTCATAAAAAAATCCCAGACAGATGCTATTTCACTTCCCCACAATTAAAGGACAAGTGAATCTTTGAGGAAAAACCTGCCTCTCAAACTGCCAGCTACTGGTGTGACAGGCAGAGAAGCTCCCCTGAGATTTAAATACATATCCAACAAAATTTTGCTAGCTGTCCAAACACAGCATTTAAGTGGCTGCTGATACTATACATAGGTTTTCAGCTATCAGAATAGTCTCAGTTACAAAAGGGGGAAAAAAATATATTTTCTCTTCCAGGATTAGCCTTTTCTTCAGGTTTGAAGATATGACAATGTGGAACATGCAAAATGCTTTGCTTCCTTACTTAACAAGTCATCATTTGCATTAAAACAAGCAGAGTACTTAACATTTTACCAAGCATGCTGGAACAAGGTGTCCCAATAGCAAACCATTCTCAGCCCAGCAGAGGAAGGACTTGCTGGCGTTGGCAGGCTCAGCTGTCAACTATGCGCAGACCTTAACAAACGTTTGCAGCGTACTATAGGTCATTAAATGCTGAGGGGCTCATTTTGGAGAGCGAAGCCTGCTAATTCTGTGCCTTGAATATATGCTCGTAACAATGGCAGGGCTTTTTTTATTTCCAGCTTCACGTTATTGTGAAGTGCAAGGTTATATCACAGTTCAATTGATTAAGTGCGGGTTGCCCCAGTAGACAGATTTGATTATGCTGCAAGTATGAGCTCAGGGAGAGTAATCAGTAGTTTCATCCTCATTCTGCATCTCCAGTTCCACATTTAGATTACGAGCAGAGCCTTTCAGGTTTCTTAATTCATTTTTACAAGATATCACAGATCCACAGCTGTTTGGCAGCAGACACAGAAGAAGGTGCATTTGTGAAACATATTGAGCCCTTAATTATTGAGGCATTTCTTGTTTTGGTGACCTCCATCCTTGTTCAACTTATCTGTAGTCACAGTCAGCAATAGCTGTGGAAGAAATGGAGCAAAGACAGCTAAACTGTTTAGGCAGCAGCATTAATGCTGACTTTGATTGCTTTCTTCACCTGTTCACTGCCTTCTATTTAAAATTGTCAGGTGGCTGGCAAAGCACTCAGGAAAGTTTACATTTGTCCAGTCATGATTTTCAGAATACAGGGGGTTTTGCCCTTGACTTTTATTCTTCTGTCTTGCAGGGACGTACGCACAAAAAACAGGTCCTGAATTGCATGCTAACCTGATGTTGATGAGAGATAAGAAAAGACACTAATATCCAGGCTAGCTCTGCAAGAAATGGTTCAGTGGCTAGTACCCCGTAATACACAGTATATATGTGGTTTGAAATGGTAAAATAAAAACCCAGCATTTAAATACTCTTACAAGAGTAGCATGATCATAAGTAGCCCTCCAAAAGGACCAAAAATTTTGTGGGGAGAACTGCTGACCAAAATGCAATATGCATAATTAGTATGTCATTTACTAACCTCAGTAAATTTACTTAAATGCCACAGGTGGACTGGCAAATTGAAATACATTTATTAGGGTATTACAGGAGTATGTTACTTTCTGACAGTATTTTCTTCCAACCTATTCGGGGCTTTGAGTGCAGAACTTTGGGTCATTTCCATATTTCCTGGGCAACAACTCATACCTGACCGTCAACAGTGATCTATCTTGACTGAGCTGTAGCCTCAAGAGAAATGTCTTCTGGGTTTTGAACGCCTACATTAATAGGAAAAACCTCTCTGTAATGATTGCTTAAAATCTAGAAGTACATATTTATTTCAAAAATAACTTCCCTGAAGCTGCTTTGTCTTTATGGAAAACATCGGTTGGAAATCACAGGTTTGAATATTACTAAAAGCATTCTTGTTTAAAAAAGACATGTCAGCAATGTGCCACAGTCCTAATTACTGCAGAGAAATTAGCAAATAATTATATGCAAATAAATGAAGCTAATCAAAGTTATTAGCACATTTTGCTAGTCAATCATTTCAATTGCTTTAGGCTATGTTACAGCATTGGTATCGGAGAATCGGCTATAAAAAAATAACAACAAAACTTTATTATGTGGGTATCCAGCATTTGTATGAACATTGAAAATGTGGTATTGAACCAGCTAACCCACTCGCTATCAAACTGCAATGGCTCCTGTAATCCATATTACCAAATTTATGAGAATGGTTTTGTATGGAGGGTGGGGTTGGCAGTCTGATATATCCTATTTTTCAGTTTCTTCTAGAAGTGTGCCTATTCAGTTCAAAGACATTTCTATGCTGAGTTTTTGCTTCGGGCTGTATTTGTTACTGGGGCTGTCTGTTTTGAGTGTTTCTACCATTTCAGGGACCAAGACTTGGAGAAATCTGTTGTTTTACCAGTGTTAAAAATCCTGATTGGAGAAGAGACAAATCTGGCATTACCGTGTTTTGACACAAAGCCTGATTCCTGCTTCTGAGTTGCACTTTTTCTGCCCTGTGGTAAATCAGCCCAGATTTTGCCAGTTTTTAACTTCTGGTTAAAAAAAAAATGCATTTTGTTCTTGTTGGGTGGAGACTTCCATTTTCTCAGCACAGTTTCCAAGAATTTCCTTTTCTCTGGTCTTGCTCAAGCTGCTCCGGCGACTGGGAGGGCACTGTCCCCTCGGCATGACTCACAGCCTCCGGGACACCCCGCCAAGGCAGATTAGTTTTTCATGGGTGTTCTGGGCTCGGCTGCTTCTCGGTGCTGGAGCGGAGATGACTCAAAGGCCAGAAGAAGAAGAAAGAGAGGAACAAGGATCCTGGGAAGGCTGAGACTCGGTGCTGGAGGATAAAAGAATATTGGCTGCCCAAATCGATTGGGGCTCAGCCAGAGGGAAAACAGAGCCTGGCTCTGTGGCGAAAAGCACCATGGAGGAAGGATGTGACTAACTGGGGAGAGAGGGATAACTGGGAGTTCAGGAACCAGCTGGAGAGGCAGAGCTGGGGTGATGCGAGATGCAGCTCACTGCTGGGACAGGCCCTGGGAGCGTGGGAAGGTGGCAGCAGCATCGGCAGGGTGAGCTGAGGGGAGGCAGGGGCAGGGGCAGGGCTGGGACCCCCATCAGCCTCAGCAGGACAGACACTCAGGCACCTCTGAGCTGTCTACTTCTTGCTGGTTCACTATTGGAGTCTCTGGAGTCTCGTCCCCAGAGACAATAGGTACTACTATTACAATGAAGTGTGGACTTTAATTGAAGCGAGTGTGCTGGCATGGTGAGCAGAGGTCACCATGGATATTAATCCTGCTGACACTTGCTTATTCGCTGACCACAAATACCTGCTCACTCAATTGCTCTCAAGAGTTTCACTCTCCCCATTTGTAGGACCAGGTTCTTGGTGACTGTGGTTCAAGGGAGTGACTGCAGGATTTAAACATACATACTTAAAAAGATGACAAAAATGTGTAGACTTCAAGACTTCGTTACAAATTTCATACACATATATACTTAGCTATTATTTTAGGACCATCTCTCTCATTATGTCAATATTAGTAAATTAAACAGTTGAAGTGAGCATTCCCAGGCACTGGAGCTGTCAGAGTTACCTCCGGCTCAAGGCTGGCCTGTGCCAACTCCTGCTCTCTCAAACCCTCCCTAGACACATTTTGGGAGTTAGCACAGCCCAGGTTCCTTCCCATCAGACAGGTCAGATGTGGCACCTTACCCCCAGGCCTAGGGGAATTTCGCAGAGATGTGGAGCATTTCATGGCAGCTGCCCTCTGGGCCCGCAAACCATCCTGGGCACATTTGCCTGATGAGTTCAGACACAGCCTTTATATGATGCTGCAGTCAACTTCCTGTTCCCCGTTCCTCATGCACAGTGGGGATTTTATTATTGTGTTTTATTTTTAATGTATGGTAAGTTTTATAAGTGAAACAATTCCACTAGTTAATTTTTCTCAGATTTGTCCAGCTCTACTTAAGCTCCTAGAAGCTAGTTCAGATTGAGCATCCTCAGAAACTTCTTACAGGTATTAACATGCAAGCATGTACTATGTTAGTGGGGTATTGCACAGCTCCAGAATGGTGTCATCCTCAGAGTAGTAAATGGATTATTTGTCATAATGTCTTCTATTATTTCTAATATTGGTTCAAATCATTGTAATAATTGTAAAGAATTGTCATGTTCACTTTATCTTTGTATATTGGACCTCCTATCCACATCTCGGGTCCACGCTAATAAGATCCTCATCCATTTGTTTGTGAGAACTCTGAATTCATTCATTCCTTCAGGCACCCCCTCATGAGCTCAGCCCTCATAATGTTCCTCCACTTTTTTTCAATGGGTCACAACTTCAGGTATTGAAATGCTGAAATATTGAATATTACTTCTCGCCTGGGAAATGAGAGAGATTTCATTTTACAGTTTACGGATTATAAATGACAGAGGAGTCACTGTTTTCATAGTCTGCAGAATCACCGCATATATACACAGTGGAATGTTTCTAATATTGCAGATATGGAACAGCAAGATTCTTCCTGATATTAAAGCATTTCCTTCCTGTGACATTTTTTATTTATTTTACCTCATTATTCTCTTCATGAAATTTTCAGTTGTTGCCGGATTAAAAAGACTGATTGTGTGTGTCAACATTTTTTTTACCATTCTCTTTTCATTCTTTCTTTTCATTCATTCATTTTACCATTTTCTCGTTTCATTGATCAGACTTTTAAGAAAAATCTTTTTCTCTATTTATCTTTACTTGACAATTTAAAGAAGTCCAAATGTTTCATTTTAAGCATATTTTCAGCAGAAATCACAAGTTAAAAAAACATTGCCCAACAGAAGAATCAGGATATCTTGTGCTTCTTTTAATGTGGGAAAATGACATAAAATTTGGAAAATAAAAAAAAATTATGCTTAGATATTACGTAAGACATGACCACAATTGTATGTTGGGTCCTTATTTTTTCTATTTCTCCTCTTCCTAGCCACAGTTAATTGTTTATATAGAATTAAATACATTTATATAGCAGATTCATTAGGCCCATTTCAATTCTAAACAATTGCCTTGCACAGCTAGAAGAATAGTAAAAACAAAGTAGAGTAGCTACACAGAGCATCTTCAAATCCTTGAAAAGGAGAATTGTTTACAGCAATTGCCAGATTAAGGTAATTACTGTAACAGTCCACCACTCCTATATATGTCAAAGGAACGTTTATTTTTATATCAAGCCAAATGGCTGCATAGGCTATTAGGATGATTTTATGATGCTGCTCTAGCTGAGACAACATCTCACAACAACTTAGATTTATATGTCTAATAACGGTCTCCTTTGCTTAATATATATTTTCAGTGGTTTTGTGTGGCCTTCCTATTTTCTAATGTAGATTAGTGGCAACATGTTTGTTTTAGTAGAGAGGCTCTGCTCCATAGCATTGTTTGTGCAGACTGTGCAACATTACCCACTAAGCGTTTACTATATGGGGCACTAAAACGCAGATTTATGTTGCATCTTTAGAGGTGGTAGTCAGCTGCAGTTGCTATTGTAACAATTCAGTTTTTGTATAATACACAGTAAACCTCCGTTGAGAATGGCTTTATACTCTTTTAATGCACTCCATATGCTGAAAGAAATAGTTTGAGATTAAGGGAGGTTTATGGTAGACGCTTGCTAAACTTCTTGTTTTCATTGGGAAACCCCAGAGGCCTGTGATGGCCCGGTGTTAGTGTCACACGCCCGCTTCTGATGATCTGAGGGCTGGAGCACCTCTCCTGTGAGGACAGGCTGGGGGAGCTGGGGTTGTTCAGCCTGGAGAAGAGAAGGCTCCGGGGAGACCTTATAGCGGCCTTCCAGTACCTGAAGGGGGCCTACAAGAAAGCTGGGGAGGGGCTGTTTGCAAGGGCATGTAGCAATAAGACGAGGGGCAATGGTTTTAAACCAGAGCAGGGTAGGTTCAGATTAGATATTAGGATGAAATTCTTTACAAGAAGGTGGTGAAACACTGGAACAGCTTGCCCAGAGAGGTGGTGGAGGTCCCATCCCTGGAGACATTCAAGACCAAGCCTGATGAGGCTCTGAGCAACCTGATCTAGTTGAAGGTGTCCCTGCTTACTGCAGTGGGTTGGACTAGATGACCTTGAAAGGTCCCTTCCAACCCAACACATTCTATGATTCTGGGGCTGGCTGCCATCTCCCTTCTCCATCGCATGCAGATCTCAGGGGCTGTGCAGGCCAAAAGGGACGAAGAGGCACCATCCAGCCTCATCTGGACCATAGCTGCTCATGTCTTTGCCTCTCCTGCCTCCTTTCCCATCCATCTGATATGTTTCTCCTCATGCTATTTTCTCTCCTGACCTCAGTTTTGTGCTACTTAATATGAAAAAAACTGCAAAGGAGAAACTTCTGCTCTGATACTTCTGCTCTTTCTTTTATTCTGGCATCTTTTTTTTATGTATTCCAGCCAAATATGGATCTACGCCATCTTTCTTACCCAGAGACACCCAATTTCTGCCTCATTTTTCTGTAACTTAATAATGTGCTTGGCAGTACAGGAATATAAAGATTACCTGTGAAATTTTGAAAGGAGAGAAGTCAAACAAAATTGTAGTTATAGACGGACTCAGTATCTCAATGATTGACTCCAGAAAATCTAAAGGCAGTCAATACATCTTTACATAGAGGAGGAAAAATGCATTCCTATGCTGGGCCGATAAGTAAAGAACCATGTATCAAACTACTAAAGCTCATGCGGGTGACCACGTGCAATTTACAGGCAAGGGACAGTAGCAAAGGGGTTTGTGAGGCAGGTTTTGTTTCCAGAAGGAGGGAATTGCCTGTGCTAATGGAGCAACTTGGCTAACAGTGACTTCAGCTAGGACATATCACAAGAAGCAGAGCAATATAAAGTCCTCCAGGCCAGGAGGGAACAGTATAATCTCTAACATTGCAGCATAAATCCAGCTTTTAGTTCCACACACAATAAACACTTGGTGGCTAACGATGCACAGGCTGCACCACCGTGCTGTGGAGCAGGGCCTGTCTATGCCAGCAAACATAGCCACTAATCTACAGTAGAAAATACGAAGGCCACACAAAAGTACCTAAAATTATATATTATGCAAAATAATGCGTGGATGGCCACTGACAATGTTGGAAGTAGCATGGTTCAAGGACCAAGAGGAGCCTGGCTGCAGCATCACAGAAACCTCAGAGCTTAGACACCAAAAATTTAGGAGAACCAGAAAGGAAAATAGCAATAGTCAAGTCACGTGGTGATTGGGACGTGATTAAAGATTTCAACAGAGGAACGGCTGGTGCAGGTCTGGGCAGAGCAACTGGCAGCCCATCAGCCAGAGCTGGGAGAAAGGCCGATGGTGCCAAAGCTGACTCAAGATACCTGCCTGGAGAATGAAGTAGAAGGTTGATCTAAGGGATATAAGCATATTGTTGGGAAGGAAACAGTCGAAAAAAGTGCTTAAGGTAGGAAAAAGATCCTTCAGAAAGTTATTGAGCTTCTGTTGTAGGCTGGAAATTGAGGCAGTGAAGAGCGGAGGGAGGGCTTGGTGTAGGAGAGAAGCAACTGTGCTGTTCAAGACACAGTTGTAGCAGTACTTTTGGAGACCACTCTGAGCAACATTAAATTTGAATTACATTCCCCAGAGACAATGATCCTCAGTGAAAAAGCCTGGATGTAACTCGCTTAGGAATACAGTGTGTGAATAAATGAATGTTCCAGGAAGAAACTACATTACCACCGGAATTAACTTATGTGAAATTTGTCAAGTTAAAGGCCTCAGTGTTACTGGTTTCACCATATGTTTGTAATTTTTTCCTTTCAGAGCAGCTGTTTTTTCCTAAGATGTTCAGGTCGTGCCCCTATTGTCTAACCATGACTAGCAACATTAAAACATTTCCCAACCAAGTCTGAAAGCTATTTCTTAACAAGCTGCATATTATTTTGTTTCTTTCCCTTTGTTCTTCAGACGCAGTTCAGAAAAGTGTGGACTCTCTTTAGGAAATCAATGCCTCTTTAAACAATTGGGCTTCCTTTTTTTTTTTTTTTAAGCTTAATCACTTTGCTAGGAATGTGGCTGTGAACTGAAGCATCATTATCAAAGTTCTGCAGGGAAAGTAAAGTGTGTGAGAAGAAAAAGGTTACAGTGGGTGTTGCTGCTGAGACAGTGCTGGGAAGGGCAGGCAGTCTCTCTACAGCTACATGGGCTTTTGGCTTCTGCAGTTAATAAACAGGGTTCTGACAGGCTGGCATGGCTACTCCTTCCCTCTGTTTGAGAAGCTGCTGTACACTATAATCGGTGACTGGGAAGAAAATGCAAAGTTCATCCTGCAGGTGAGAGAAATCGGTGAGCAGTAAAGAATGGGGACAGGTCAGTAATGCAAAGTGAGCGAGGTGGATCCATTCATAAAACAGGTGGTGTCAGGCAACGCACATTCTGAATATGACCAAGGCAAATTATACATCTAGAAATAAAAAAAGGCAGCTTGCATTATGCATTAATATTCTCTGGAAAATAATTGCCCTGCAGGAGACATTGTGTATAAACAATTGAACATGAGCTCCCACTGATATACTGTCATCTGAAGTGTCACTATGATTTTTGGATTGACAAATACATGCATACATACCTATGAGTCTGTGTAAGTCTTTGGTGGGAATATAAACTTTATTCCTTGTTTAGACACATTTGGAGGGCCTGTGCAGATCTCCTCATGATCAAATAGAAGTTACTTAGTGGCTACTGTCCTGCAGTTGTGCAGCATCTAAAAGGTTTGAGCATACGTCCTGCATGACAAATTTCATGAGCCCCCAAGTTGGAAATGACCTTTCTCTGCCCTGCAAATGTGTATGGGACAGATGGACACCTGAAATGACAGGGGTGGTGCCCTACACAGCTACTGGCACAAGTCCAGGAGCTGGTCACCTGCACTGGTCTGGGACAGCAATAACAACCCTGCCACAATTCAGGCTTGATCATGGACTAACACAGCTAAAGTACATCCAGATCTGTGTGAACCAGCGGATATGGCAATTCCGTGCCTTTGCCTCAAACAGTCCATCCTTTCACACTGTTTCTATCAGCACACAGTTTTCTTGAGCAGGCAGACCCAGTCTGGCAGTTTCTACTCTGATATTCCAGCTATTGCTCCTCTCTAGCTCAGCCTGTTAAGTTTGGTGCCACTCAGCTGCCTAATGTGAGCCAAAGATATGCCCTGCAGCAAAGTGCTGCGCAGGACTATGGATGCAGTTCTGCCTGTGGCAGTGGAGGGGCAGGGAGAGCAGCCCAGACAGTTTTCTCAGGACGTGGTGGCAGTAGCAGTGCAGGTCCCACATGGATCGCCTTGCCCCACTGTCACCCAGCACCCATGCCAGTCTGTGCACTGGCCCACGCTGCTGCCTCTGATGCAGAGCAGCAGGAGACGCCCGGACAGGAGGGAGGAGGTGGCTGGAGGAGGGGTGTAAAGCCCCAGTGGTTTCAGTACACCTTACCTAAAACCACTGGCAGTCCTCTTCCGGTGAAATGCTCTAAAAGAGAAATCAGGAGGTGCCCAGCAAACGTCCTTGCTCAGGGTCACCTGCATGCACCTACATGGTGTGTAAAGGGGCCAGGTGACAAACTCCCAAGTCTATCTTCCCCCTCTGCATCAATAACTGTCTGCCCAAGTTCACTGCACACATCTCTACACAGATGCTCCCATGTTCTCTAGTCAGAAAAAGGCAGAGTTTACCCCAAAATTGTGCCAGATGGAACCACAACTGCCACTGCTCTGCTGCAAGACCTGGGATTGCTGCAACTCGCTCTGCACCTCCCTTCCAGGGAGGCAGTGGTGTTCCCTACCCGCTGCCTGCCCCTGGGGCGTGTTGAGGAATTCCCACCTCCTCTGAGCAAACAAACCCTGGCAAGAGATAAAGTCAGGTTTTAAAGAACTGCCGCCTTGTCGTACAAGCACAGAAAATCGATGGAGCTTGTCCTCCTCATTCACTTAGATAGCCTGCTTATTCTTGGGCTTTTTGTCTGAACGACACTCCTAAATCCCTCTCTGGATCTAACTGCTGGTGATTTGGAGTTTGCTATTTCACACTCAGTGCTTCCATATGGACTGGAAGAGGGGCTGGTCTCCACCACCCCTTCAGGGGAGCAGCCAGGGTGTTGATTCCCCTGCCCACCTCTCCTCCTCTCCCTCATCCTCCCTATAGAGCCAGAAAGCTCCTGTCAGCAGCCGAGGTGAGGAGAAACACTCCCACCCAGAGGAGTATGCTGTGGACCCATAGACCCCAGGGACAGCGCTGCTCATCTGGGGGTCACGGAGGCTGTCCGACTTCTCTCCCTCCGGTGTTTGGATCTTTGAGGAGAGCACACCACGCTGGAGCGGGTGGCACCTCCATCACCCATCCTGGTCTCCAGCATTCCCTCCATCACTCCCTGCTGGCTGTGGGGGCAGCTGGAGCCCAGCTGTCCTGCTCCGACCTTGAAAACAGGCAGAACAGTAAGCGCCAAGCTTCGTTTCAGACCACACAGGCAGCAATCTGGAAATGAGGCGTCTTTTTCTGGATCCGGCCTTTCAGCACAAGAGAGAAAATCCCTCTCCTTGGCCAGGCTCATCCTCAACCTGGTGTTTGGCTTCATTGCACTCAACAGGATAACAAACATCTGGCTAAATTTCTCTTCCCATCTGGGCCTTTCCTGTGGTTTCCCCATCCCAGCTGACATTTGCTTCCTCTCCTACTTTACAAGGAATTCTTACAATCCTTTCTACATGTTTTTCAGAATTAACAAGAGTTAATGAGCACCTGTCTCCATACTCTGCCTGTAACTATCTTTCAGCTTAACAGGTCCGGTTCTTCCGGAACCCAATTTAGAAAAAAATGACATAGAAACATGACACACCAGAAGCTTGAGGTATCACAGAGAAATTACAAATGCTAAATGGGTACTGAAGTCTGTAACTGAAGGCAAGGCATTTTCTCTTTGCTAACTCTCTGGGGATCATTTGAACATCTTAACCTTCACAAAGCACCGAAGACATAACATTCAATTTTTTTTCTCCTCTAAAGAAGAGCCTGACTTTTCTAGACTGTATGATAAAAACAGAGGATGAACTATTTTATTTATTTTTTAAGATTGCGCTGAAAGTATATTTTGGTAATCCAGCTGAGAATATAGGATGTAATATTTAGGGGGTTTTTTGAATGCTACATAGTCTTAGCATCTGGAATTTATATTTAGGGAACTGAGAGACTGTCGTGGTTTAACCCCAGCTGGCAGCCGCTTACTCAGTACCTCCCAGTTTGGATGAGGGAGAGAATTGGAAGAGTAAAAGTGAGAAAAAAACAACTCATGGGTTGAGATAAAGACAGTTTAATAGATAGAGCAAAAACTGCACATGTAAAGAAAGCAAAACAAAGAATTCATTCACCTTTTCCCATCCGCAGGCAGGTGTTCAGCCATCTCCAGGATAGCAGGGCTCCATCACGCATAGCGGTTACTTGGGAAGACAAACACCATCACTCCAAACATTCCCCTTCCTTATTGTTACCCTAGCTTTCTATACTGAGCGTGATGTCATATGGTATGGGATATTCCTTTGGTTAGTTATGGTCAGCTGTCTTGGCTGTGTCCCCTCCCAACTTCTTGTGCCCCCTCCAGCCTGCTCGCTGGCGGGGCGGTGTGAGAAGCAGAAAAGGCCTCGAGAGCTTAGCAACAACTAAAACCACCAGTGAACTATCAAAAGTATTTCTCATCCCAAATCTAAAACATAGCATTTTACCAGCTGGTACTAAAAAGGTTAACTCTATCCCGACTGAAACCATGACAGAGATATATGAACATAACAGAAAATGTATGCAACATGGCATCAGGGAATGGACAATGGCAAGAAAGGCTTCAAGAATTCAGTACGGAAAAGAAAGGTGACTGTGGTTTCTAACCTGCAAAATTAGCAATAAGGATTTAGTGATCTGGATGCTCCTGAGACCATTATATGAGAACACGGACAAAATGAAAGATAGTTTGATCTACAGTTCCAATTTAGAAAACCCTAAAATTAGCTACAGTATATCTGAGGTGCTGAGTGTATCTCATAGACCACTGAGCAGGTCTGTAATTAACTTTGGTTCTTTGAGTGCAAAAGGACATGTGATTGATTGTCGTCCAGACAACAGGCCTGGGAAATACAGCTCTGTCATGGATGTATGGGTATATAGTGTTCCCTGCTAATTCTAGTTCAGTTATATGGTGCAATATTTGGATAAATTTCTCAGTTTTGGAAAACACTATTTTTAAGATCAGATTTTGATATTAGAATACACCGGATAAAAATGCTCCAGGGAATGAAAGCTAGCAGCAAGCGCTGAGGACACATGGCAAAGCCCAGGATCAGAACCAGAGGTTTCCATTCACACTCCTGACCCCAAAACAAGAATATTTTGGGGAATCTTCTAAAACCATCTCTGCCTAAGGGTCACAAAGTGATATGGCCCAAGGCTGCCTGACTCTTTGCTTGTGTCACCAGTGGGCTGAGGTGAGGGAGACATTAGGTGCACCCTGCTGCCACGTCTGCCAAGCACCATTCCAACACCTGATGAGTCAGACGGTCCCCAGAAAGGCTCCCAGAGGGAAAAGGAGATTGAAACAGCCTCAGCAGAGTCCTGGAGCAGCCCATTGACAGGATCAATCTGAGGGAATCGCTTAACTCCTTGGTATTAGGTGACGCTGACATTTTCACTCTATTTCTAACAAAAGAATCATTTCTTTAGCAAAAAAGAAAGAACGTTGAAGTTAATAGTTTTACACACACAAATAATAAATCTTCACCATGAAAAGTTAAATATTGGCACAGGATCCCTATACAATGCAGAGGTTTTTTTCACTTTGCTGAGCTTAGTCCCATCAAGTTGTACGTAGTTGCCCCGAAAGGTTCACAACTCTTAAGCACACAAATCTTCTCATTTACATTACCACTAGGTGGCTCAAAATCAAACAGCAAAATACACCACTGCTCAATCTATGATCAGAATAAACACACACAATTTAAAGACTGTTATGTGCTGTCTCATAATTGTCATACTTGAAAATTTTCTATAAATCATCAAGCTCCCCACATTAGTGGTAAATACTCCCTTGAGAGAGCAGCTCTATCATAGCCTCAGACACACTATAGCTCTTAAAGACAGACGTTGCTTGTGAATGTGTGGGAGAGCAACATCCAAATGAGTAATTCGTATTTTTCTCCTTCTTAAAATCAATTGCCACTGAGTGAAGTCACCAGCTGACAGAGAGCAATGGTGGATGTTCAAAACCATCTAAAGAGCAGCCTTAGCACCACATTATATTTTAATTTATTTTAACAAATCATCTGAAGAAATAACTTGTTTTGTTTCGTAGTGATTACCTTTATTTATAACTGTTAGCAGTTTATGACTTGAGGTCTAACTTTCTATTACATATTGCTTTAGATGAAGGACAAAGCTTGCAAATCAAACCCGTCCTTACTTGAAAGTAACTTACTGATAGGCGAGACTCCTGGGTATAGATATATATCTGCAATCAATCAAACCTGTTGGCTTAATAGCACTTTGCTCTTCCCAGGTCAAGCAAAATAAATAGAAAGGACAGTTTCTGTAGAACTTCAAGAGGCAGATTATGTTATCTGCTACCTTACAGCCAGCCATTATCCTACCACTGACATATGAATTGTCTCCTGTTGAGGATGATGGGGCTTGTTAAACAGAAGGGTGTCAGAGAGAGAGAGAGAGAGACATAGAAAGGATTTCTATTTTCTCGTAATTCATATGCTATAAGTGTTGTATGCAAATCTCCCATTTCTTATATGAAGCAAGACAGGGTATGAACCACAATGAGTGGTCCTCACATTTCCCATCCAAATATAACACATTCACAGAAGCTGTAATCTGAGAAGTTAAAATACACCTGGACAATAAGCATGCTTTCATGAGGTAGCTCACTGATGAAGATTTTGGTATCTACAATTGCTCATCACAGCCATAACTGAGAATTACTGACAGAGAGATATTGTCCCAGGGGACAATATCCAATCTGATACTAGATTCCTACCTACACAGTCTTCCTTGGCATCTCTAGAAAAACACACACGTGCTTGTTCTGCTCGTCTTTCCTGTTTGACCAGACCTGACCTTGATGCTCAGACTTAGGCGATGTGGTGTCAGAAGCAGAGATGAAGCTGATGGCACTAAAATCTGTGTCAGACTGCAGGACCTCAGCTGGATGTTCCCTTGAGCAAGAGGAACTCCCTGGAGCACACACCATCACACCTTGGGGCTTGGAAGGAGAAAGCTCCTGTTTCTCCTACCAAAGTGGTGGAAGCAGCTTGCCTTTCCCTCCTACAGAGAAAGACCTTCAGAGAGCAACAATGCTGACATGAAGGAAATACCCAGAATAACACCCCTCCCTTAACATCAGACCCCTCAGTTGGAGGCATCAGCGTGTTAAATCAGTCACACCTTCAAAATCTTCACAAGCGCCTTGCAAGTTGCCCTTTGGGGACAACACCCCACTCTTTCTATGAGTTGTCATCACGATGCACACCAGCTTCACCCCCCAGGCTCAGAGGCGTGGCATGCTCACATACTCTGGATCCTGGAATAAAGCGTCTGCCCAAAGACACCCTGGGTGGCTCTGAATACAACACCCTGCTCAGCAGCAGAGGCTACAAGCAAGCAGGTAGGAATGGCTCTTACTTCGGGGATGCTGGGCTGTCTCCACAGTTTTATTAACCCTGCCAAAACCTTTCCTTGGTATTTTTCTTTAAGAGTGAAATTTAGCATGGGCAAAATGCAACGGAGTTTAACCTCCATGGTCCAAACCTTGTAGCAACCTTACAGGAGGCAACTGCAGACCTTGTGCAAACCTGTTACAACAGGTAGTAAGCTACAAGATGTAGCAACTTGCTACAAGAAGTGACAAGTTTCCCTAGGTATTTGATTTTACTAGTGCTTAAATGCCTTTCACGGCTGTCGTGCATTTGTGAAACCTTTGCATCAGTCCGTGGTGGGGGTGTCACTGGCTGTCCCAAGGTTCAGAAAGGCAGGCATGGGCTGTCCTGGACTGAGCACAAAAGGACCATGCAGGAGAATCATACGTCCTCCACACAAGGGCTATATTCTTTGCTTTCTAGCATACACATCTAATAACTTTCATCTCTTCAGCAGTATCTTGACAATGAGTATTAATGCTGTTCTTGTTTTGTATGACATTGTTGTCTTGAACTTAAATTGTGCCATATGCATGTGTGCACACCTTTTGGTTCCCCACCAGCTGTTGGAGCTGCCATTGCTTGAAGGTCTGTTGCATTTTGACGCA
The DNA here is from genome assembly GCA_013396915.1 of Stercorarius parasiticus. Classification (NCBI taxonomy): domain Eukaryota; kingdom Metazoa; phylum Chordata; class Aves; order Charadriiformes; family Stercorariidae; genus Stercorarius; species Stercorarius parasiticus. Next base: position 41,337 of record VWZL01002335.1, on the reverse strand, counting down.
CTGTGCACTGCTCTTCACCCTGCTCCTGCTCCCTATCCTGATCTTCAAAGCTTTCGTGTCTGCTTCTGCCTACAGTGGCAAACGATTTGTCCTCCTATTAAAAAAAACTCACCGCATTATATTGTCGATCAATAGGACTTGTGACCAGAAAAAACTGCACCTTCAGAGAAGCCAAAACAAGACCAAAACAAAGTAAAAACACCCACTAACTGCACCAAATTCAAATGAGATGCAAAACCCACCTCTGTGCTCCCGCTGCTGGAGCTGACTGCAGGACCAGCTCACACGACCGCTTCCTAGCACAGGAGTCTGGTTCTTGTGGTGGCATCGGAAGGCAGATCTCTGTCTTAAAAAGCTTTCCAGCACTATGAAACAGCACCATGGTAGGTGTAGAAGCTGGCTGTAAACCACAAGTTTTCTTCTGAGATGTGTTCATCTGCCCTGTAACATTTCCAAACCCAGACATTTACCCTGTGGTCAAATTGTGCAGCCGTTCAGGATTTTGTCCTTGCCGTGTGTCCCCAGAGTGGGTACTGGACACTTCTGGAGCTCTAGGCCATGGTTTCTGAAACCATAAACCTCTCTGCGACTCAGCCGCGATTTCTCGCAGGATGAAGGGGTTGCTTTTGGAAAGCCCTCCTGCTGCAGCCCAGCATGGCCACCACCTACAACAGAGAGGGAATAAAGTGGCAAAGAAAAAGACAGAGGATTAGTTTAGGCAAAGATAGTCTGCAGAGTTGGCTGGAGTTAAGAGTTGCAGGGGTGAGTCATAACCCTCAGCATTTTGTGTAAAGACTGTTTAGTTTAGATTTGCTTCTGATGAGCCTCTCTCCATGCCCTTCTAGTGAGCGTTAGGGGTAGATCTGTGGAGAGCAAATATCCTGCCATAGGCCTGACTCATCTGGGAAAGAAAAGCACCACAGCCGGTGGGTCCTCAGCCTGGCATCAGGCTGGTTGCCGTTTCCCACGCTCAGCTGCCCGCGGTGCCGGCAGCCCACGCGCTGCTGAGTGTACAGCTGTGCGCCTGTTCTGCGGGAACGGACACCGAGCGCCCTGGTGCTCTCCTCAGAGCCCTCCCGCTCTGAGGAAGGGGGGTGAATACATACTCACTAGCAAAAAAGTGAGAAAAAGGTATGGGAAAATATGTTTCGTGTCTGACAATCTTCTCTCTTTTTTTTTTTTCTTTTTTCAAAGAGAAAGAGCAAGCAGGCATTTACCATCTTTACTTTCTAAAAAGGGGAATATCTGTTCCTACAGTGCCACCTTCAGTTCTTTCTTGCTTATAGTCTCAATTTTACCTAATCTGTTTCATCTTCTGAACAACTTCTGCTCTTTCTGTTAGTGAAGGCCCAAACAAAAGCGTTCCTGTGCATTTCTCTCTGATAGAAGCTTATATCACTAAAACACAGCACTCTTCAGATCCAGGAGGTAATACTTGATCATTTCTCAACAGAGCTAATTGTCTCTCTTGCATCCAAACACATTCTGGACTGACAAGGCAATCAGTTGTTTGCTGTGAAGGTAATGGGTAAGTAGGAGTAGGGAGGTGTACTCCGAGCTGGTGTATTGCTAAGAAGGTGGCTTTTTCCCAAACAAATCTGGTAGGTTCAGTGTATGCTGTATATAAGATATGTATCTGAATGGCTACTGTGATAATATGAATGAACAAATACAGGTTCTTCTGTCAGAGGATCAAACAATGAAGTAACTGTTATGACAAACATAAAATTGCATCGGTTACACTGGCAAGGTTACATGCAGCTTGACAGGTCTCTGAATGAGCTTATCCTCTGTACTAATTAATTTTATACTCAGGTTCAGTGCAACTATAGTAATTGTTTTGTTAACAAATGCATAAATAGAATCTACAAGGAATGTGAAATATATTATTATTCATTTCTATAATTGAAGCAATTTTTTATATGGGAATATCTTAAGTCAAAGAAGTACCACATCAAATTTTCCAGAATATAAATCTGGTAGCACACTTTTCTCCACACCACATGCTGCTGAGAGCATCTGCAGAAAGTTCTCGGAAGACAGAATTTTTTGAAGTTCATTAAGTACCACAGGCACATTCACAAGATCTTGTCCCCAGGCATTGAAGGTGATGGTGTATGGTCACTGGTACAACCACTGACTGTGTCAAAGGCCATGGACAGTGACCACGTGGCCTTCAAAAGGCCGCAGCACAAGGGAAGCAGAAGATCCTGCCTCATAAGCAAACCTCATGGCAGATCCTCACTGGGAGTTTTTGTGCTCTGTGCTGATCATCACTAGAGCCTGTGTCTTCCCTAGAGTGATGACAGAAGCCACCTCTTCAACACCGGGGGCAGCGTGAATGTCCTCTCGAAGCCCTGTGCTGGCACGGGGCCGGGGGGCTGAGCCCAAGGCTGTGAGATGCTCCCCAGCCAAACACCAAGGGTGAGGGTGGAAAGGACCAGTTGCTCACTCACCTGTGGGGAAAGGAGGTGGCAGTGGTTACTTGCTCCATGTGAGTTAACTGGGCAAGCGCTGCCCTCAGCCAGGCTCTCACCTGGGTTGCTTTGGAGGAAGGGCAGTGCCCTTGATGATTTGATGCTGCTCAGGCCCAAGTGTTGCTCTGTGAGGGCACAGCTAATTCCAAACACTTTGTGAAGGACCACAGCTAGACAGGTTTTTCTTCAGGCTGCCCGTCTTTCATATAGTCTTTGCCTCAGACTGGCTTTGCAGATGTTTCCAAGGAGGCTGGGAAGGAAGAGGGCTGCATTCCCATGCCTTGGGCAGTCCTAGGGCTAGAGGGGATAGAGGCCAAGGAGTTGCTGGTTTGGGCGTGGGCTGTGAGGAACTGTCTTTGGTCTATGTTCAGTGTGTCTTATGTATGTACATTTATTCAGAGTGCAAAAATGGGTTTTGGCTCTTGTCAGAAAACAAAGGTGGGATTCAGTTTGAGACAGAGGTATCTAAATTTAAGCACCTAACTGCAAACCTTTATTTGTGAGCTGGGCATCTCAGTTCCTACTGCAGTTAGATTCAGCTGCCAAAGCATTGGTGTCTGGTGCCATTAAGATGCCCTGGAGTTTTCTGGCTGGCCTCCAGATTCTGCACCCGAAGAGCTAAGGTCTCCTGTAGGTCCTGTGTCAAATCTGCAAGCCCCATCCAGGTGCCTAAGGTAGCCTTGGGCATCTCAAAGGTACCAGTTATCAGCATTAGTGAGAGGGCAACTGAATGGAGCCTCTCAGCATCTTCCTCACCATGGGCGGACTGAGTCTCCAGACCCTACCATCTCTGCTGAATGTGCCTGTCCTGAGAATTGTGGACTGAATCTTCACCATCTATAATGGGAGCTTAGAAATCTCATCTACACATACATTAGATGACTAATTTCAGTGTCCCAGGCTGAGTCCTGCACAAAGTGTTTATCACTTGGCAACGCACATTGTCTCTCGTGACTCAGTTCCATGAGGAAGCTGTAAAAATCCAGTTGCAGTATGCACACACCTTCCCCGTCTCTCGGGGGCTCTGTACTACCAGCTGTGAGTGCTGGAGACCTCTGCTGTGACTAAGGTCCAGGGAGAGACTGAGCCTGAGACGAGGACAGCAGGAGGGATGGCACGGGTCTGACTGTCCTTGTCCCAGGGATCCCGATGGGGGCTCAGGCTCAGACAGTGAGGCTTTGCTTGCAGCACCTTCAAACAGGCAGCCTCTGGGGAAGAAGCAATGGGACCAAATGGGAATCGAGAGGTCCAGGCAAAGCCCAGGTAAGCTAAAGAAAGGCTCTTTCCCTACTTTTGTTGCTGGCATTCATGAACAGATGCAAACAGGGCCACCTAAGTTGAGCTACATGGTAGGTCACATATGTCGTAGTTTTGGCCGGATTGGCCAATCAGAATGACAGATGGCCCTCCCCCCCTCTCTCCTCAGAGAGGAGAGGAAGAGATAAGGAGATTTACGAGTTTAGAAAAAGAACTAAACTACTTTAATGAAAATAATAATAAATAAGAA
>VWZL01002335.1:342-37081 GCA_013396915.1 Stercorarius parasiticus | reverse complement strand
TTGGTTCTGTTTACCTCAAACCAGGACAACATAGAAAGCATTTCTCTTGCTGATCGCATCAAAAGCACTATAGGATAGAAGATCCTAAGGACACTCAGTGCTACTTTGCGTGCACACATCTAGAGCATTTGGGAAATATGGTAAGGGCCTGAAATGTGCATGTGAACTCCATGTTGGGATGCTTTCCTGAGTCAGTCCCCTGGAGCAATCTGATAAACCAATATACATACAGCCAGTGAGACCATGATTTCAAATGCCATGCAGGTGTTTTCTTCTACCTAAGAAATTAATGTCTTAGCTGTCTCCTGCCTTGAAGCTGGCTTAGCTATGTACATGTGCAAATGAATGTGACACTGCAATTTCTATTTACCAGCATTTTATGCCTACACTACCCAGCCTAAGTGATTGAAAAAGGTTTCTGGCACTGTTAGTTCAGACCTTAATGCAACTGTGTCAAAGCCAGTTTCTTCTAATGGACTGAAACACTGAAGTATTCGTTTTAATTTAAAACTTTAGAAACCAAACCAAGAAATGGAATCACTTGCCCCAAACGCGGCACATATTGCCAGAAGAGCTGCTGAGGCCCAGCTGTTTCCTCCCAGCAGCGAGAGCCAAGGTACCAGGTGAGACAGCCCGGACACGCAGATCCATAATCCCTGGATTTCAATCCATCACAGTTTCCCAAGTTCACTGTTTTATCCCATTGTGCTGAAAGGAAATGACTTCACATGGATTCTACTGATGATTGCATGCCAAAGTTATGATTTTTTGCCTGCCAATAAAACAGAACTCTCCCACAGTATATTGCTACCAATACGTTCCACACTCAGGGTGGGGCTCCTGAAAAGTGCGTCTGACTATCATCGGCTTTCTCTTCGTTTGCCTCTCTATATCATAAAGTCGAACAGACTTTTCGTTTGTTTCTGTCTCCAAAGAATGTCATCAAAATAGCCACATATTTGCTATGAAAGTGAAGTTCCATTCTAATATTTTTATCTAAAGCATGAGATCAACAAAGTGTCATTCATAGATGGCATCTGGTGCAGATTATTTTAAGACCATATTTAGAAAAGGGGCTGAAGTGTTTGTAGCTACTGCTTGAAGGCTCTCTCATTGATAAAAGGCTTCTTTGCATTTCTTGTGCCAAGTACATTCTGAACTCTGCAGTACAAAACCCTTGCCTGCTAATTGACATGGTATTTGAGCTTCAGATTAATATCCTCTGGATTGTTTTTCTGACAAGACGCTAATAAACCAACCAGAGCAGCTTTGCCTGGGAGGAAACTCATAAAACATGAATTGGAGAGCAAGTCCACAAATAGAAATTGGTCAGACTGTATCTGTCACAGCATTAACGAAGATTTCATCCAGGAAAAATGAGTGCACCCATTTCCTACTGGAGACATTCATCCACCCTCAACTCAGTCCACTTACATCTGGGAACTGTGACTTTTTCTCTCAGTAATACCTTAGAGGTTTGCACATTTTCTGTGATTTTGACATCTTCTGAGATCATGTATTTCAATACATGTTGACAAGGCTAGAAGGGAAAATCTATATAAACTACTTTGTAAAAGCTAGAAATGCCATATTCGTGGGTTGAAAAACCTATCAGGCACATGCAGTGCATCTGACCTGCTGGCTGCAGCACACATGTCACACAGGTGGCGTGAACATGAGCTGTGAACCCCACACGTGCCTGTCCCCCTGGTCCACACACACACTACCAGCAGGCAGCCCCTGCCCCTGCGCATGTAAGGGTAGATACAGCTGGGGCTATTGCCCCTGGCACACACCAGCTGCCTGTGAGGGGATCCACCACCACTCAAAGCCTTTACATTAATGTTGGAAGACCTTGGGAAAGGCTCTGTGTCCGTGAGGAGGTGTGGGCTTGCTGCTACCAGGTGAAGTTCTGTGGCCTCTGGCACAACCCAACAGACCCGCTGTTTGAAAAGGTCCTTTCTGACTTCAAACTCTTCTCAATAGCGTAATTGAGAGAGTTATCATTACACAGCGCCTCACCGACAACTTATATGACATGATCTGCTCACAGTTCATTTTCAGATGTACAGATTCTGTCCCCATTACAACATTTGCTATCAAAAAAGGTATCAAAATTTGCTCTGATACTAGTTCCAAAGAACCAAACTAATGATCTGAAGCAGGGTGATTGGGATTTTTTTTGGGGGGTGGGGTGGGTGGGGGGTGGGACTTAGGACGTGGTGGGAGAAGAGAAGCCAAATGTTCTTTTCTTAATTCCTCAGTAAAAAAATGAGTAAAGTGAACACAGGCAAATCCATTTAAGCACAAAGGCCAGGCATCCTAGGAGAGCACGAACCAGAGCTTATATAAGAGACATTACACACCTCATTACGGAATTCAAAATATTTGACGAGGCAAAGCCTGTTGAGATCTGTAAATAAAGTATGAACGCTGGTGCTCCAGGGCAAAAAATGAGAACAAGCAGATACCAAAAGATACAAAGGTGAGTTTAAGCTCCTTCATCTAAAATCTTTTAAAATACTCTAAATGTTCCCAAGTTTCTCAGTGACAGCCTGTTCATTCAGTGTAGCAAAATGCTGAGCAGGTCACAAGTACGGGGCGAACCTGATTGCTCGGAGTGTAGAAAACACACCGCAGTAAAACAATCACCTTGGTATGTTAAGTGTCACTGTGGAACGTAAAGCTATCTGGCTGGTGCTTAAATGAGTGCAAGAGGAATTTATGAGCACTTTTATGGCGAATAAATACGTTCTTGTTTATAATCAGGCAGCAAGGTGGTATTGATAAATAAAGATCTAATGGATGAAAAGTGTCTCATCACTGAATCTCGTTTGCGCAAGGCTGCTAAGTCAGGCTGTCTGGTCCTCACTCCTGTGAGCAAGTCTGCTCACTTTGGTGCGATAGCAAAGGTCTGCGTCCCTTCAGCTTTTATACAAATTCAAAGCCCACAAAACACAGCTGCCTGAGGGAGGAGAGACAGCAACAAGCTCGAGAACAGCACCCTTACACCCCTGCTGCAGCCTTGTGTTGTCATTCCCAAAGACATGACAAACCACTCCTAATCTCTCAAAATGTAATCGAAGCTGGGTTTCAGCAGAGATTAGCTGAAAGCTCAGCTCAAGGACACTTTTTAAAGATGAAGGGCTCAACAAAAGTCCCTGGCTTGCAAAATCTGAATCTGCTGCAACATAATACGAGCAACAATTTTGAAGTACTGACAAAGGACAAACTAACTGACAAAAATGCCTGTTTCACTATTGGTAGAGAAAACAGGCCATATCTTTACTTATAACATAGTTTTTGGCTTTCATTTTTAAAATGTATGTGTTTGTCCAGCAGAACATAGCTTAGCATTCTATTTCTATACAAATCACAGCATCAGACAACAGACCGCTAATGATAAAATGGCACAGATAAGATACCACACAGATTTACGTTATTGCAGCAATTTTACATTACTTACATCACCTAGGTAATCCATTTGGACTATTAGCAAGCTAATATTTCTCTATTTATCATTCCTTTGCAGGAGGTTACCACTGATACTAACATAAAAATTAAGCACACTCACTCAACTCTCTAGATCTAGGAAAATAATCCAGCCAAAATAAAATCTAAAAACTCTGGCATTATATTGGGACAGACTTATTGTAATTTGTCTATATTCTGTGCAATACCAACCAGAGAAATGATCCCTGTGAAGCAGGGAATAAAAAATAAAATATATTTACAGGAAGAGAGATACAGAAAGATGTATGCACTGAGCAGCAGAATAAAGTGAACACACATTTTTCCTGCAGGAAGCCTGTGAGAGAAATGCTTGAATGTCACCGCTATCTTGGATTTCGTAGCCCAGCTCATCCCTCTTGACAGAGGTCAAACGGCTCAGGACTGTAACCCTGACAGGAGGAGGAAATGAGCACACACTGGAAAGATTGCTTTGTCCTCCCTCTCTCCCTCCCCAAGGCAAGAGAAACATCAAAAAAAGTCTCATCTCCTGATGAGGTAAGAGGACTACATACTGAGGAGAGAAGGCTTCCCAAAAAAAACCACTTTCTCAGGTCTCAGCAGCAATTGCATGCAAAAGGCTTCTCCATGGTTTGAGTGTGCAACTGAGCTATCAGTTTAGAAGGAGACACTACCTCTGTATTCCCTGCTCTAACAGCACCTACGATTAAACTGGCCACAGGACTTTGCATGCAGTATTTCTCCTGGGACAGAGCCTCAGACATAGCAGCTCCACACTTCTAACAATGTTAGAAATCAGCCACATACTCAGTATTTGATACAAGAGCCCAAAGACATAAATGTAAACCTGCATCTGCAAGTGGTCCCCTGTAGGCAGCCAGGCACCCTCCTTCTGGTTCAGCATTCTCCCCCTCAAGATTTTGCACACCAGGACTCCCAGTCCTGGGGCCTCATCTCCACAGCACTCAAGTGCAGATGCATCACAGTTTTGCACGGGGGCATAATCCTATGCTCTTGTTTGTTTTGAGTTCCTTTCCTAAGAGTTTGTCTGATTCAATCTGCCTTTGACTCTTGACAACCATTGAACTGATGCCTTCAGAACACGATCCACATGAACTCTTATGCCTCTCTCCTGAGTGCTACTAGGGAATTAAATCCCTTGCTGTGTATATTTATACTTAGAAGTGTGGGGGTTTTTTCTTGTATGCATTGCCTTATAATTATTGACATTGAATTTCATTTACCATTTCATTAACCAGTCAATTCTGCGTACCTTCTCAGCTAATTTAAGATTAGACTATTCTGAGAAAATATTCTGTTTTATCATCTGCCATTCTGTTTTTTATTAGCTGACTGTCATTTGTTTCACTATTCACCTCCTCTTAACATGTCCTTGAAGTTTTAAATGGCATAGTCATAAGCCAAAATCCAGGGGGATAACCCACAGATAACCTCCTATTTTCTTCAACATACAGTCATGAAACATCTGAACACAAAATATGCTCTGTCAGAGTCCTCCTTCGACAGCCTTACAGCCCAACATGCTCCTCCACATTGTGCACTGCACCTGCCTGTCATGGTTTCAGCTAGGATGAAGTTGGCTTTCTGACTAGCAGCTGGTACAGTGCTGTGTTTTGGATTTGGGATAGGAAATACATGTCGGTAAAACACTGATGTTTTGGGTTGTTGCTAAGCAATCAAGGCCTTTTCTGCTCCTCACATCACCCCAGCAGTGAGCAGGCTGAGGTGGCACAAGAAGTTGAGAGGAGACACAGCCGGGACAGCTGACCCCAACTGACCAAAGGGATATTCCATGCCATGTGATGTCATGCTCAGTATAGAAAGCTGGGGGAAGAAGAAGGAAGCGGGGATGTTCGGAGTTGTGGCATTTGTTTTCCCAAGTAACCGTTATGCGTGATGGAGCCCTGCTTTCCTGGAGATGGCTGAAAACCTGCCTGCCGATGGGAAGCAGCGAGTGAATTCCTTGTTTTGCTGTCCTTGCATGTGCAGGTTTTGGTCTACCTATTAAATTGTTTTTATATCCATCCATGAGTTTTTTCTCACTTTTACTCTTCCAATTCTCTCCCCCATCCAAATGGGGTTGGGAGTGGTGTACACGGGATGGACTGCCCTCTCTTCTGGGTGTGGTGTAGTGCAAACAGGGGACAGCAGGGTGAGCTGAGGCCCGGTGCCCTCGTCAACATACATCAAAACTACAGCCATGAAATTTCCTACCAGCAGCTTGAGGAGACAGTGTCAAAGCTGGCCCAGGCCAGCTGCCTAACATCTGTGAAAGAGAGGGGAGCGCTTCACTCTGTCTGTCCCTGTGGCTCTGTGCTTAGGGATATCTTTAGTATCAGGTCCTTGTTTTGTTGTCTTTGGCCATTGCTGAAGACAAGAATCCATGGGAAGAGTGGGAAAGTTGCTCCTTCGCTCTTTTCCATAGCTTCTACTGATGCTGTTGGTATGGATGTCAGACTTCTTAGTCCGTAATTTTTCAGATTATTCCTCAATCCCTTTTTTAAAGACTGGTGTCCCATTTCCAGCCTTCCATTTTTCTGTCATTAAGGGCTTTAAGCAGTAACTCAAACAGGACAGCTGTGGTTCCATGCTTTCATATCAGAATATACCTGAAGTTCCTGCATGAATTTGTTCTGGTCCTGGGAACTGCAAAGAATGACTCTAGTGGGAGCCTCACTGACCTCTCCTGTAACCAACACTAATAGAAACACACCAGTTAGCTCTGCTGCAAGGTCCCGCCTTCACAGAGTGCCTTTTCTACAACTTCATCACGTGTTGGTCCGGTAAACTTTCTGGTCAGCAGCTTCCTCCTTTGATGTTTTTGAAAAAGGTTTTATAGCAGCTTTCACACCTTTACTAGGTTGCCCCTCTAAATCCTCGTTGGCCTGCTTTATTGGAGTGTGACACTCAACTTGCTACAGTTTATGATCTTTTCTATTTTCCTTGTTCAGATAAGACTTCCACTTTTTAAAGGGTGTCTTTGATGTCATTCAGTAGTTTCCACTGCCTTGATGTTTGACCATGCCAACATTTTGTTTTCTTTTCAGTCTTTTAGAAAATCTTGTCTGGTAGGTGGTATACATTTACTTCATGCTTCTCAAATAGTGTCCTAAAGCAGTCTGCAGGCTGCCAACACACATTATCCTGGTTTATTTAATCTTCTGGTTTCCTATGTACTATCTCACTGATTTATTGCAGTTCTACTTTGCAAAAATCCTAAGTCAGCTGCACATACCATCTCAGATTTTTGTTGTTTAAGAATAGAAAAGCTACCCTAATTTGAAACACCATCTTCTCATGGGAATGACCCCAGCAACATGAGCTCTTAGGAGACTATCTTAATGAAGTCAATGGACTAGCATGAGAAAGGGCTTTGAGGAGCAAAACCCTATAAACTTTTGCCGTAATTAAAAAAAAAAAAAAAAAAGATATTTTTCATATTGCTCTTTTGTGCCTTCATTTTCTGCCTACCTTCCACTTGATTTTGGGTATTTACACACCAGAATAATCATTTGCATCTAAATGGCATAAATTAGGCATAGTCTTGTTATCCAGCCTTACGGAATATTCAGTCTTCAGGGAATTGCAATTAAAAAATTGTTATATAAAAGAAAGATATTTGTAATTAAAAATGAAATTTAACTTCCTTCTAAAGACTAAATCTGTTTTCCATATACTTAAGAAAGTTGTGTCTACTACACGCAACCTGAATTGCTTTTCTCAAGTAGCTATTTAAAGAGCTGCATTAATTATCATCTCCTCAGGATTCAAAAGCTTGCTGTGGACTGGAAGAGAAGAAAGGTTTAATCATGCCATTTTTTCACTCCCATGACTCTTTTCATAACTTGCATGAAGGCAGCTGCCATCTGAGCTGTTGGAGGGTAGCAACATCTTACAGAAGAATATGAATCATAGAGGTGTTCAGTTTTGCCTGTCAAGGTTCTGACTGTAAGAACCGTGCATGTGAAGGTAAAAAACATTTTTTTATTTCTTGAGTCTGGAGGGAGTGAGGGGCTGAGGCGATATCTGAAGTCCTACACCCTGGTGTCCCATGTGACTGTAGTGGGAAGGGGGCGAGGTATAGCACAGGTCCCCTTTGGCCCATGGGCTTCATCTCCTTCCCATGGAAATCCAGACCTTGCAGAGGTACGGTGCACACTTGGATCTCATTCAGGGGGATGCTGGGATGTGCTGGGGCATAGAGGTGCTCCCAGGTACTGCAAGATACTCTCAGATAGAATCGTAGAATCATAGGGTTGGAAGGGACCTCTGGAGATCATCTAGTCCAACCCCCCTGCCAGAGCAGGGTCACCTTAGAGCAGGTTGCACTGGAACGCATCCAGGCGGGTTTTGAATGTCTCCAGAGATGGAGACTCCACCACCTCTCTGGGCAGCCCGTTCCAGTGCTCTGCCACCCTCAAAGTAAAGAAGTTCCTCCTCATACATAAGAAGATACTGCACTTTTGACCTAACCTGAGCCCAGGATCACAGGTAGGTTGGGGCTTCTCTGCTTTGTGTCACACTGATACAGCACAGCCTGGGAACATCACCCACCCAGCGCACACCAAAAACTCTCTGATCCACCATCCTGCCCCCAAGCATGGGGTACATGTCCCTGCAGGGAGAGCAGAGGTCACGCCAGCTGCTTGAGGATACCCAGGGAGCCTTTGTGTTGAAAGTGGTCCTGAGTGAGGAGACACACTGGCTTCATAGCTCCTCCAGGTCCATACATCCTGCATATGTGGATCCCTGTGCAAACTCCTGGTTTTCTTCTTACTTTGATGTAACTATGAAGTAATTTGTCTGAAATGAGTGAAAGCAGAAACAGATAAACCAGAAGAACTGAAGTGACTCTGCCTTTTTAAGCTTTAACTGACCTTTCCTCCATGCAGCTAATGGCTCCCATGGGCTTTGTGGTGTGCTATTTGTTGTGGGTTTGTTGTGACCTGTCCTTCATGGTGGTCTCTGTCTTCTCCTATGGTTTCAACAGAAGCAGAGTCAAATCCTGTATGCTGGCTCCTGCCTTCCTTTGGAAAACAAAATCTGAAATAGCAGCTAATGCCCCATTGCCCGTGTGCAGCAACCAGCAAATTCCACCTCTTATTTCAAAATTAACATATCCAAACCAGAACAATTACCACAAAAGCAAGGATGTAAATCCAACCATATAGAAGTCTGTTTCTTTTTTCCCCTGATGCATAAAGGTGTCCCACATTTATCCAGGTGCATGACTCCCACCAGTTACAACGTGATTGATTTTCAGGTGTCCGAGTCAGGTTCCCAAGCGTCCCCATAATTCTGGGCTTCAGTTTGCAATGACACCTGCAATTCAAGAAGGAAGTGGTGTTAGCTGCTCACACAAGGCAGTATCAAAAGTGTGCCAAAGCGGATTACAGAAAACATCACTGTGATCCTGCACCTCCCTCAGGTCCCTCTCAAGTAGGTTTTGGTTTTTTCATTTGAAATTTATCTCAGACTTCTGCAGAGAGAAGAATGGGAGACAACATTACAAGGAGCTGGTAGTTTGTTCAGTTTAAGATCTAAGTAGAGAGGAAAATATAAGTTTATGCTTTGTCAGCTCAACCTTTACATAGTCCCTAATGCAGCACTAAAATGACTTCCTTGGGGAAGAAAAAAAACACTGTCACAGAACTGAAGAGGTTTGATCTCTCCCAATGTACAAGCGACAGAAGTTTAATCCTGGATGTATTTCGAACCAGAATGAAGAGCACAAATTGCCCAACAAAGCTCTTAAAACAGGGCTAAATAAGAAGCCTAGCAACCACAACAGATGAGTTGTTTTAACATGTTTATCCTGAAAATTTCCTCAGCAGTTTTATTCCCTGACTAATAGGGGCTCCATTAGGGATGCCCTGAGAAGGAACTTTTTAGTTTTAATCACATTTTCATGGTCATACTGCGGGTAGACTGTCAGGTGGTTTTAAGATTAAACTGCTTTTGAAGTTCAAATCTCTGTGACTACAGGAATGACAAACACTACAGATTACAACACTGTGGCCCTACCTTTTCCAGAACCGAATCAATTGCGCAACAGGTCACATGTTCAAAGATCTGCAAATATTAAGTCTCAGTAAGCAAATCACACAGTTCGAGATTCAATGGAAAAGAATCACCTTGTGCTCAAAACTTAAAGGCACATCCCAACAAGTTGAAACATAATATCTCTGTTTAGAAATTGCAACCGGGTTTTGCTTTCTATGGTAGTCCTGTGCTTCACTAGCTCTGGCAGGAGTTTTGGATACAAAATATTAGTAACAAATTATATCAGAGAAAAAGGAAATTACAAAATCAGCCTCTGTACAATCTATTTCTTCAGTATCCACTATAGCAATCCTTTAACACTTTACCCAATTATTTGACCATGATGTTGTATGGAGCTGGTCTATGAAAATAAATATTCAGTAATTTGTTTCTTTATGGTTTGGTATTTTCTGGAATATTTGCAGCACTTCTGGAGAATGAGGAAATTTATTCCAAATACATATTTGTGATTACATTACTTTGAAACTTTATACAGTTGTCTTACACTCATCTTTCCTTTCTCATCCAGCTTACTCCCCCCTAAGTGAATGAGGGAAGACAAAAATACTCACAGAATTTTACTCTAAAGACATCTTCACAAAGGAGATCTTACATATGTTTCCTCAACTAGCTGAGTACAGTTTTTTCTGCTGATGAAAGATCCCTTAATTGACTTCATTCAAATCACCCCAGGTGGGTGATTAAAAGATTGATTAGGGATTTGTCCGCTGCCTGTCAAGTCTGACTGCGGCTCACTTAGATTAATAGTGCATCTCTCCCTGAGCTTGAAATGATAATGCACTGCTTGATTGACTGAAGTGTCCGTGGGTCAAACCAAATAGGACAAACCAATGCTACAGAACATCTCCGTGGCCGGCATACAATATTAGCTACTTTTCAATGCACAATATATTTATTTTCCACTGCCCTACAGCGTTCCATGACCACCGAATCAAAGAAAATATCTTTAGAGGTAGGGAAATGAGAAGGGAGAAAAGAAAATAATCCACAAAAAGGATGAGTTTATTCACACTTGCTTACCCTCCAAGAACCAGTTTTCCCCTGGGAAGATTTTTCTCTAAACACCCACTGGGTCTCTGCCCTCCCCATGCAAGTTTGTCATCTTTAACTAGCAGTTTCTGTCAGGACCACATGCAAGGTCATAACCTTGCATGCCCTTCTGTTCATCTAAACCTTTCTGGGAATAAAACATTTGAAACTAATGTTGTTCCTTTATTGCCTAGAATCCAAAACAGGATATTGCAGCAGCAGGGAAGGGGAGGTTGGCAAGATAATTCTGAACAGATTATATCAAAGACCTTCTCCCAAGAGGAGATTCCCACCTATCTGGTACCTGCCTTCTGGGGTGAAGCAATATGATGCCTGTTCCCCAGATGAAAAACTAGTACATGCTGGGAAAAGACCTCTATTAAGTGGAGGCAATGAAAAAGTGGAAGAAAAATAATCCTCAACAGGAGACATCTCTCAAGTGAGATTCTGATTTCAGCTGGTGAAAAAAGGTCAGTGTCAGCAAGGATTGCTGCAAAGACCTGCAGCAGTCTTTATGGCTGGGACCAAGAGCTTCAGTGTCAAAGATGACTGCATAGAGATTTCCAGATTCCAATGAAACAAAGTGCCCAAAAGTTGAAAGATGGATTGAGCTGAGGTGTTTGTTTGAAAGAGAAACATTATAAACAGCATCACAGCAAATTCAGAGTGAATTGTAACCAAATCAAAGCTGAAGGCACTCAGTTTGCTGGTGTCCAATGGGTGAAGCAGACCTGGATTGAAGCAGGGCTTGCACCAAGGTGTGGATGAAGCACCAGTGCAGTGGCTGGTGCTCAAGACTAGCTGAATGAGCATTAGAGAAAATCCGGTGCTGAATCTCAGACTCTGAATAATGCTCTTTTTTCTCCAGAGCCAGCCAGCCTGCCTGACTGAGCCATAGAAAGCCACAGCTCATTTTTTCAGAAAACCCTGTTACAATCTGAGCCATCTTGATCCCCTGGGCAGCTGAACTGACCCCTCTTGTGCTTGGATCATTGCTCATCTGCAGCTCTGTCGAGAGACAAGCTGAGTCCTTTCACATAGGAATTTCTGAAATACAGCCAGCCATCACTGACCTTTTTACTAAAACCAACATTAAACTTGATTCTCAGGCTCAGTACTGCTTGAGAAAGAAATGCAAACTGCACATTTCTCAGGGAAGTGGCCACAAATAAGAACATGGATTTTAACATTTGTCATTTGAGGTTCCATCTCCTGGGGTGGAAAGATGTTCCAACCACAGTCTTCATGCCTAAATACTCAGGCGGTGATTATTGTACAAGTTTTCTAGTATTGTCTCATTACTGAAATACAAAACAAGGCAAAATAAATGACTGCTCTAACAAGTAATGTGACAGCCTACCACAGGACATCTAGCTGGGCACCACAAGTTGCGCTCTCCTAGCAGTAGGCAGTAGAAAGCAGCTGCCATCAGAGGGAGCAGCATCCAGCACTCCTGGATGAGAAAGTCCGCTCCAACACTCGCCCCACCGTATCCCATCCCACCCCATCCCATCCCACCCTGTCCCATCCCACAGAGCAGAACACACTGGGGGGACATTCTCAGGGAATACCAAGGAGTAGGCAGGCTGCCAAATCAAGGCACTCTAAAGAACAAGTAATCATTAAGAACAGGAAGAGATTTATTTTCCATCATTCATTTCCTACTGAACACTTTGCTCTGCCTTCTACACCAGACGTTCCCTGCACACAGGTTGGCAGAGCACAGCTCCACTGCTGGGAGAGGCAACAAAAGACAGGAGATTGACTGGGGGTGAGATTTTTATCACTGTAACCAGATCCTTGTGATACTTTGGTGTGCATACAACACTATACACCACAGTGCTTGCAGTGTCAGGAGTCATGCTGCAAAAATCTCACCTTCCTGAACCTGCCTGCGTTACAGCCTCCGTTTTTAATATCATGTGCAATGAGCTAAAGCCACTACAGGAGCCTGGGGAAGCCTCAAATATTTCAGCAGTTGAGGAAACACAGTGAAGCTGTTTTGTTTTGTTTTTTTTGCAAGGAGAGTGACTGATTAAGTTTGATAAACGTTGTAGTAATTTTGCTTTTAATGCTAACTTCTTTGTTTCAAGCAAGCTGGCATTAAATGTGATGCAAGTAGTTCACACAGGACAACTGCTGATCAGCTGAAAGCCTTAAGAATATTAGCTTTGGAATGGTCCTCCTAACACAAATTGTCTTAATGCCCTGTTACTCTTAAGTTCACAAAAGTCCAGGTAAGATGCCTCTCTTTCAAAGTGATGCTATGGCTTTATCTCTCTGTTCTAATTAAAACATACTTAGTACCCACTACATTCTGCTAGTGCTTCTGTAAAGGCAGATATGAAAAGTAAAACAATTAATGACTAATGATTGACATTTCCTCCTTTCCTCCCAATTAACAAAGTTTCCAATCATTTGTCCAATTTAGCCTAATGGTAGCAAGACCTAAGACCATTAAGTAAAACAGATGAAACAGGGAGTCACAATGTGCTGCAGCTTATTAAAGAGCATTTTACATTACCCTAAAAACTCATAATTTTAATAGGCCTTGAATGTCCCATTAAAAAATTAACTCCAATAGTAACTTTTTTTTATTTGTGGATTTTATACACAATGCTTCATGATTTATTCAGCTTAAGAATGTCCAGAAATAAAGTTTCTACAGTATCTGAATGATTCTAGGAGCAAGATTCTTAAGCATGATGATAATGCAATGATAAACAGCTAATAAGGCTGGCAGTGTAACAATTTACTTTCATTTGCAGTTGGAATTGTTTGTGGGGAAAAAAAAATGTTTCCTCTTATATCTTCCTAAATTTGAGTTCTCTATTTACTGGTTTATTTCAGTTCTCCTTATTCTTGTTGAGTGTTTTTGTATTAAGGAGGAAGCGACTGGCTGAATCTGAGCGACTGACCTTAGTTTTCTTAACACCAATTCATTATGCAGCACTTCTGTGTATCTGCAGTGGCCTTTTGTTTAAACAGCTAAGTTTGAGAGACCTTTAATGTTAATATGAATTTATTTGTATGGGTTTGGTAGTGTCTTAAATTATAATACAATTACATTAAAAATGACATTTTATGAAGAATTTCTATTCTATTTCAATTTTATTTCTCTTCTATCCAACATTCCCTCCAGGCTGAGGGAGACCTTCAAGGTAAAGGTTAATGCTGACATTTATGGTTCAAAATTTTTGTTTATATTTGACCATAACCACATAAAACCAAATGAATCTCATTTCCATATACACTTGGTAACAACAACCATTTTCACCAGCCCTTTGTACATGGAAGACAAATGTTTTATTGTTATTACTCAAAAAATGGTGATGATAATGAGTTGAGCAACCTTTTGAGCCGGGCAGATTGCAGAGCTCTCACTGCATTACGCAGACTTTGAGAATGTAATTGGGTTACCAAAAATCACATTAAGTTGTCATACATATTATTTTCCTCACAATATTGCTGATTATTAAAATATTTCGCATGGATGTGATCTTTTATGGTGCACTTTTTAAATTCCCTCGCATACTCATCAACTTTAACTCCAAATCATAACTTTGTTATGACACCACAAATGTTGAAATACACTTAGCCATGTTGAAGAGAACAGCACCAAACCATTCTCCGTCAAAGTAAGATTCATGCAGAATATGCTTTGTGTATTTTCTGTTTCCTGTTCAAAATCCAGTAAATACAACCACCTATTTTTTTATTTTAAATCATGTTACTTTAACACTTTTACTTTCTGTAATCAGACCTCTATTGTGACTCTTGCGTACACATTGGAATAAGAGGCTTTGTTACCAGATTAGTATTTCCTCCCCCTTCAGTCTCCAAATACGCACAGGCTTCAATTCAGAGTCCTCTAAATTGAACAGACATGCCAAAAACTCACTTATTCCATCAGGATTAGCCTCCCTTGATACGTAAATGCAATAAAGAAAATAAAGAAATTATTATTTTTTTATGGTTAGCTTAGATCCAACATATTTTTTTTTGGTCGTAAATATGATTCACTAGATCACTTCCGACAACATAAGAAAAAACTTGCTAAGAAACACATTTAATTCACAAAGCAGTCACTGTTACATTTTCATTGCACAGTGTCCAGCTGCTGAACGCTGATGATCTGCTCAGTCCAACACATGGCTTCACTCTGTCACGGATTTCCCAGCGGTGACATCAGTCACAGAGTGGGCAGAGAGCAGCAACAGGAGAGAAGAGGCTGTATCATTTCCCCTGGTCTTGCTGCTACTCTTCTTTCTTTTCCCTCGCTCACCTCAGCTATAGTGCTCGGATTTACTGTCCATCTGCTGTGACAAGGGCCAGCCCAGCAGGGGAATTTCATCCCCAGCTACCCCTCCCAACTGCTCTGCACGGTCACCCAGGTTGACGTACAATAGGACTCGGATAACAACACTGGACACCGAGCCTGGACAATCCCCTTCCTCTTTCCTGCTGCCCCACCTGGACACACCATGGTTGCACTTCTGCAGCTGTTCCAGGCACTGCACTTGCAGTGTTTGCAGCCCCCCCAACTTTTTGACTCCCCCGGTACAAGCCCCCTCCACAGAGCCCGGCACCTGGGTGGTCAGAGGGCAGGTCCCAAAGGGCTCTGACAGCTCATCCATCCCCAGCGTTTGCTTCCAGGTCACCGTTTGCCCCATGGAGCTCAGGAGCATCACTGACTTGAGCAGACGGCAGTTGCAGTACAGCCAGGAGCTCCCAGGCAGGGAGCACCATCTCCAGCATGGTGGGCAGAGATGGTCTCCAAGCGGACTCACCACGGGCACAGGTAGCAATGGGATGGGCTACGCTGGGCTGGGATGCAGCAGCAAAGGCAAGCCTGAAGACAGAAAAGAGAGTAACAAAGAAGCAAGAGGAGAAAAAGCCATCATGGAAACGAACACTGCTTGTAGTACGAGAGTATTGTACACAGATTTGTCCATACACAGGTTTGTCTACACCTTTTCCTACTGTTTGGGTTTCAGCTGACCTTCCCCTTCAGTTCAGTCTATTGTAGCACTGCCACCGCGGCACTGCTGCCTCTGCAGCGCCACTTTGCTTTCAGGAACATTTCCCTCCCTTCTCTCTCTTCTCTGACAACTCTCCCTTTACACTGAACATTTCCTCCATCATTCATTCTTCGCAGAACTCCACATAAAGCTTTGGTTGCATGAGAAAGAGACCTTCACACAGGTTATTTTGTATAACAGTGTAGAGAGTACGGTCAGCCTGTCCCTCACAAAGTTGGATCTCATCCCACTGATGTAATCTATGCTGGCAATCCCGAGCTATTCTCTTTAGACAGGGACACATTAGCATTTTCCATTGGAAACCACATTAAGACTATTAGGTCACTGCTACACTAGTAAATACAAGAGGTCAGGACTCATTCTTTTGTCATGGATGGCTTGCATCTCTGCAGGTAAACTTTCTCACACTTCCAGGACAGGAGAGTGGTCCTGCCTTTTGGAAGTAGTCCCCGACAGAAGCTGAGCTCTGGACTGGATCCAAGATTTTTGGGGGGAAAGTGCTAGTGGGCATAGGTCAAAACTGTGCCAGGAACTGAACTAATAATCTAGTTATTAGCCTGGGCTTAGATCCTGGCATTAATTAGATTACTAGTGTAGCTGTAGCCTTAAAGACCTGCAGAATCTACCCAGTGCAGTAAGGGCAGCTAAGTTTTTGTAACTATTTTGTAATTACTATTCTATAATAATATATTACAATGGAGAAGAGAAGGCTCCAGGGAGACCTTATTGCAGCCTTTCAGCACTTAAAACAGGCTTATAAGAAAGATGGGGACAAACGTTTTAGCAGGACCTGATGCAACAGAACAAAGGGTAATGGCTTTAGACAAAAAGAGGGTAGATTCTGACTAGAGATAAGGAAAAAAAAATTTATGATGAGTGTGGTGAAACACTGGCTCAGGTTGCCCAGAGAAGTGGTAGATGCCCCATCCCTGGAAACATTCAAGGTCAGGTTGGATGGGGCTCTGAGCAACCTGATCTAGTTGAAGATGTCCCTGCTCGTTACAGCAGGGTTGGACTAAGTGACCTTTAAAGGTCCCTTCCAACCCAAACGATTCTATGATTCTAATAACTATCCACCCAATCCTTAAATATCTCTTCCTTCAGTGAAATATAGGAACTTCATTTGCACTGTGGCCAGCAGGACAAGAGAGGTGGTTCTGCCCCTCTACTCTGCTCTGGTGAGACCCCACCTGGAGTACTGTGCCCAGCTCTGGAGTCCTCAGCACAAGAAGGACATGGACCTGTTGGAGAGGGTCCAGAGGAGGGCCACAAAGACGATCAGAGGGTTGGAGCACCTCTCTGATGAGGACAGGCTGAGGGAGTTCGGGTTATTCAGCCTGGAGAAGAGAAGGCTCCGGGGAGACCTTATAGTGGCCTTCCAGTACCTGAAGAGGGCCTACAGGAGGGATGAGGAGGGACTCTTTATCAGGGAGTGTAATGATAGGACACAGGGTAATGGCTTCAAACTGAAAGAGGGGAGATTTAGATTAGGTATCAGGAAGAAATTCTTTACTATGAGGGTGGTGAGGCACTGGAACAGGTTGCCCTGGGAAGTTGTGGATGCCCCTTCCCTGGAAGTGTTCAAGGCCAGGCCGAATGAGGCTTTGAGCAGCCTGGTCTAGTGGGAGGTGTCCCTGCCCATGGCAGGGTGGTTGGAACTAGGTGATCTTCAAGGTCCCTTCCAACCCAAACCGTTCTATGGTTCTATGATTCGATATGTAGGAAGAATCAGCCAAGGAAGAACAGCTTAAAATATGTACAGCCATAATCAGATTTTCAAAACCCCATGATAATGACTTTCAACCCCAAAAATGTGTAGCGGGTACATGGTACAAAGTATTGACTGCACTGGGAGAGTCAGCAGGGTCAGGCTCAAATTTAAAAGAAGACAGCTTGGAAAATATTAAGCTGATATTACATTACGGAAGAATTAAAGCTGCTGGGTGTCATTTTTCCATTCTGAATGCTTGGATTTGAATTTCACAATAACTTTTAACATTAACAATTACATCATCATAATCAACTTCCATCACTGTCTCATTTGCCCTGTGTGCTTCTCCTGTGTTAGAGTGAAGCATCCCACTACTTGGAGATTACAAGCCCTTGGGAACAAAGTCATACAAAGAGTAAACAAGACTCCTACAATAACGGTTTATTTCTGTAGTGACATGCAGAGCCACCTAGTAAGAAGCAGAGTCTGTCCAAGCAATACCACCAGTTCTTAGGTTTATTAGTTACCTTACCTCCCTAGCAGTCTCAAATAATTTTGGAAACCTCATCTAGCCTGTTCAGGGTGACCATCATGCTTCTTATTTTTTCATAAAGGAGTGGCTGCATTTAACACATATAATTTCATTAAGTATTCTTTACCTTTTATCTTTTGAAGGAAGAAAAACGTCCCTTTAAAAAAAAGTAGTTCTTTTTATCAAAACTTTCCTCAATTTTTTTTCTCAAAAAGTTCTAAAAGGGAGCATAAGAGAAGCTTTCAGCAGAGAAACCAAGGGCTCCAGCCCCAACTTTTGAAGCAAGGACAGCACAGAGGAGACTGAAGCCCCACGACACCTTATGGATGCACAAGTCGAGTTCATGTTGTGAATATACAAGCCCTGTTGGAAACCCACCAGCCTCTTGCTGAACCTCAGAGGCAATGGTTATCTCAATAAAATACATTTCACTGCTGAATCCTTTGTACTCCGCAGGATGTGAAAAATTCAGGTGAATCACTCCTTCCTAGTCACGCAGGATACATTTTGATTCATGCAAAGCAGCAGACATGAAGAATTTTTAAGATGAAACTTTAGAAAAACGTCAGATCTGGCAAAAGGAAGGTCATATAAAGTTTGTATTTCATTTTGTTTATTGCTCTATTACATTAAAGAAATGTTAAACATAACGTTATTTCTGAACCTGTAATTACTGTCAGCAACGTATTTTGACCTATGACAAGCACCTGAGTGTTTGTGCATATTTATATATATATGTGTATGCTTGGATGCATTTGTGTTATTAGCCTGGATAAGTGTCTTACGATATATATTACAGGCTTTGTTTTCAAAAGGGTGGATGCCACAACATCAACTATAAAGTATATCCCCAAGCAGCAAGCTGGTACTTTGACTAAACTATTCATTTCATTATTCTGACCTTCTCAGAACACAGGAAAAATCATCTGTCTTACTTCATTTGTCTGCAACAACTTGTTTTGCGTTTGTGCAAGCTCTCTGAAGCACAGACTTTGTTACATGTTTATACAGTGCTTAACACAACCTTTGTCAGGAGCTCTTATATGTTATTACTGCACATAGCATGTATAGACATGTAAGTCACTGATTTATTTTTGAGGTCATGTTTAGGCTTATATCTACACTTCCATGTAGGTCTTGATGAACGATAGCTAAACTGAAACTACGGAAAATTGTTCCCGTGTAGACATCCACCGTTCAGATCAGGCCTACACCTACTCTGGTAGGTCTACTATCCCCATGGAGTTTGTATTTGTCTTCTCAAAGAGAAAGATGCACTTGCAAAATAAAAGATATTCAGGAAGACCAGTGGTTTGAATATTTTTTTGTTAGAAATATTATCCCTCTGAGAACTGGATGTATCCTGCAGCTTCTGTTTCATGAAAAGCAAAAAAAAACAACCTTCCACTGAAATCAAACTAGTGCATGCAGTTTTGGCTTTCAGGTTGAACTGCAACAACTTTTTTGGTTCCAGGAAACCCCAATGGATGTTAATGAGATCAGATGTAGAAATGCAGCCTTCCATAACTAGTTTTGGAGAGGAAAAGTTCAGAATCAGAGATGCCCCCTGCAATCCAAGGACCGCAGCAGGAAGAGCAGGGGTTATCCTGCCTTATCAGCAGATCTATAAAGAAATGCAGAAACTGCGCTGTTAGGTTCCTGAAAGTTTCAACACTCCCCAAGAATCTATAAAATGATACATTCTTGTGTGATAAGGAACAGAAAGAAGGACATCTTCTAAATCAAGAGAATTAAGAATATGCTAGGAAGAAAGTGGACTTTCCCAAGCCTTGACTATGACTATATGAAAAGGGACCAAAGAGTGAAGCACGAGGAATTCAAGCACCCTGTCACCATTTTTGTGACCAACGCTTTCCCTTTCAGCAAGGGGAATTTCTCAGTTCCTCCTCCAGGCTGCAGGCAAACTGCAAACTTTAAATTTAGATCTGTCTCTGAAGCTGATTGCTTTGTTTTAGAAAAAAAATAATTGTGCACTTCTGCAAACCAGGAAAGGGTGAGGGATATGTTACAATAATATTCTCTCCTCTGGCCCTCTCCTCCTTGCTGCAAGTGAACTGTTGTTAGAGCATATTCAAAAAGACGTGTATGTAGTAACACAACGACCACTCTTTTTCTTATCTTTTAAGAAAATGTTACAGTATAATCCTTGCCTAGTGACTTCTGCTAACATAGATGAAAACAAAAGCTGGCATGTGTTCACTAGGCTACAAGACTATTATTCAAGCTATACATTCTTCAGACAGGAATCTCCAGGACAAGGATATAGCCTTTACTTCTTACTAAAAGAAAACATCAGCAATAGCAAGAAAGCAGAATATTCAGCTATGATGCGTTCTCTGAAGGTTTCCATTGGCATTTCAACTGGGCAACTTCATGGCAAAGGTGCATCCTTCTTCCTGTAGTTGTCTTTTCTCTTTCAACCCACATGTGTCTGTGGCTCTTTGTACTTACATGCTCCACCAGGCAACAGTGACACTTACGGAAGAATATCCATACTGGGACCAGTACTGTTTAATATCTTCATCAAGGACAGACAGTGAGATCGAGTGCACCCTCGGCAAATTTGCAGATGACACCAAGCTGAGTGGTGCAGTTGACACGCCTGAGGGACAGGATGCCATCCAGAGGGACCTGGACAGGGTCGAGAAGTGGGCCCATGAGAACTTAATGAGGTTCAACAAGGCCAAGCACAAGGTCCTGCACCTGGGCTGGGGCAACCCCTGGTATCAATACAGGTTGGGGGATGAAGGGATTGAGAGTAGCCCTGCCAAGAAGGACTTGGGGGTACTGGTGGACATGAGCGAAAAATGTGCACTCACAGCCCAGAAAGCCAACCATATCCCAGGCTGCATCAAGAGAAGCATGGCCAGCAGGTCAAGGGAGGTGATTCTACCCCTCCACTCCACTCTGGTGAGACCCCACCTGGAGTACTGTGCCCAGCTCTGGAGTCCTCAACACAAGAAAGACAAGGACCTGTTGGAGAGGGTCCAGAGGAGGGCCACAAAAATGTTCAGAGGTTGGAGCACCTCTCCTATGAAGACAAGCTGAGAGAGTTGGGGTTATTCAGCCTGGAGAAGAGAAGTCTCCAGGGAGACCTTATTGCAGCCCTTCAATACTTAAAGGGGGCTTATAAGGAAGATGGGGAAAACTTTTAAATAGGGCCTGTTGTGATAGGACAAGGGGTAATGGTTTTAGACTAAAAGAGGGTAGATTCTGACTAGAGATAAGGAAGAACTTTTTTACAATGAGTGTGGTGAAACACTGGAACGGGTTGTCCGGGAGGTTGTAGATCCCCCATCCCTGGAAACATTCAAGGTCAGGTTGGACGGGGCTCTGAGCAACCTGATCTAGTTGGAGATGTCCCTGCTTATTGCAGGGGGGTTGGACTAGATGACCTTGAAAGGTCCCTTCCAACCCAAACTATTCTATGATTCTATGATTAACTTCAGTTTTGGACTTTCGGTGCTCATTGATGTCCATCTGCTGTATCACTCAACATAAAATGTTTCACTTTACTAACACCAGTTACATTATCCTTTTTACATCAAACAACACAGTTATCCCTCCTCCTCACTGTCATTTAGTTTTAACTTCTACTGCAACAGTGTTTAACAAGTTATTGCTGCTTCTTGTAACTAGTCCTAAGAAAATGATCACTGATGAAATGTAGAACAGAGAACTCACGCAGGATAACTTTGGGCATTTGTTGCTGCTACGAATTATCCTAACCTTCTTATCATAATTACTTATTGGCCTACTTACCCAGTTATCCTAACCTCATAGCCTTGACTTCCGCTACGCTCAGGATTCAGTGCTAGTAAAGCTTAAGTCTTTGTTACTGACACTAAATACAACCTAAAAATGAAATGGAGAGCAAGTTCTTTGATAGTAATTTCCTTGGCAGCAGTTGTTACCACCATTGTTACCACCTCCAAGGGCATGAGAAAGGGAGAGTTTGTGGGAAGAGGAGAATCTTCCATAGACCAACTGATACAGGGGGGAAAAAAGCTTGCAGGTGTGCGAGCTTTCCTTCAAGCAGGGCAGTGATATTCAAAGCTAAACACAAGCTGGAGAAATTCCTTTGAGTTTAGTTAGGTATGCTAATCACCTGAGAGAAAAGGTACCTGGAGTCTCCGGGACAGGGTGTTAGCAAGGCGAGGTGATGAGATGTTGATCCTGCAGGGAAACCGGAGCGACAGGTCATTTATTACCTGTGGAACTTGAAGGAAAGCCTTTTTCTCTATTTACATTGGCAGTTGGAGTTCATCTTCTGAAGGTTCATCTTCACCTTTTTAGCAGGTTTTCTTGCTCAGGCCTGAGAGGTCCAAGATGGCCCAGCTGTATACTGCAAACTGGTTGGGTTTCTTCAAAGTGATTGCTGTTGCAATAACTGTTTTGCATGCATTGCCACAATGACTGCCATTATCCCTACACATTTATCTGTCCTGAGAGGAATGGAGTTGCTTGATCTTAACTATATAAATAAGAGGTTTAAAAACATTCCAACTTTTACATTACAATGTAATTTTTACTTTCAAACAGTACAAGAAGCACACTGTCATATAGCTTTTAACAAATTCATGACCTTTAAGAACAACACGATGCATATGGCATTAAAAGCACACTGTTCAGTAAAAGTCTATTGCATTCTTTCGTTAACATACCATTGAAAATAACTTCAAAAATGTTTTCCATGTAGATTCCAATTTTTGTTGAAATAAACTTTGTACTTAAAAATAGTTCACCACATCAGGTTTTTTTTCTGTGTGCTGTAAAGCTAAACTTTGATTCTCCCCCTCTCTATCAGCAACAGTAGGTGCTCTTGGTGTGTTTATAATAGGTGTGATGGGTGTGTTTAGGAATTCTGGCACCAATAATGCCTTCCACATCAGCCAAAACCACATCTACTCATAAGGTTAGAAAGTGCACACCCACATACCAATATCTTTGCAAATCAAGCAATGTAGCACCTTGGATTGTTAGTGCTTTTAATCTTAGTCATTAAGAGAGGTTTCTAATCCTCTAGTAATGCTCCCTTCAAACTGTAATATAATCTGTTAATCTCTTTAAGAAGCTACTGAATTCCTCCATCATAAGCATCTGTTTGTAGTGACATATGTAACAAATTAAGATGGTGTCTCTTTTCAAGATTGGTAAACTTTTCTGGCATACTAACTGAAAGCGACGAAAAAGGAAGGTAATGAAGTTTACCCAAAAGCACACTTAGCTCACATTGGCTTTTTCAATTGAGCCAGATTTCTGCTTGACTAAAACCTGTGAGGAACTGCAAAGAGTAATGAAACACGAGACACATCACAAACAACACAACTATTATTCTCATTCCCATTATTTAGGTGTCTGATTCATTTATTTACAGGTTCAGCACTGTAAGGAACAAGAGTTCTGAACACTGGAGAATTAAGCACAAATTATTATTACAATGATACACAGCCATATGCGTGACACTTATTTACCAATTTTTCTGCAGGCTTGAAATAGCACAGCATCACAGTATTTCAAGATATATCTCTACTGGTAGAACTGAAAGTCAAAGGTATGCAGTACAACTCACTTCTCCCTTTCTATTTTTAAAGGCATTTATGTTCAAGATTATTTATGCACCTACTGCTTGAGAGAACATATGATGGTAATGCTGTTTTCCTGCAAAATTGTTTATCCAGTTATGTAAGATAAAAAAGACTCAATCTCATCTGTCAGTGGAATATAACATGCCAAGGTTTTTAATCTCCTTATGTTTTTTTAAAGGCATTGAAGAGATGCTACAATAAACAACACAGAAGTTTAGGGTCAAAAAGCTTTGTGAACATGTTTCGATTCCTAGTCATGTTTGGGATAGCGATAAAATCTTCCATACAGCAAATTAAAACAAATTAGTGATATGAAATAGCCTGAGAGGAGGGAACTTATTTTGCAAATTCGTATTAATCAAAGAGCTGGCACAGTGCTCTGCCTTGGCCAAAGTACAAACATCATTACTGGTCCTACCAGGGCTGTACATACAAAGAAACGGATGGCAAGTCTCTGTCTTTTTGAAAGTTGTGAACTTCACTGAAACAAATGTGTTTTTAATGATAACTACATTAAATTTGTATTTTTTTTAAATGGAAATTGTGTCAGACATCATTCCATTCAAATGCAAGACTAGCATTACAATGTTATGCTCATTAAGGGATTTTAATTGTTAGGTATTTGAACATAAGGTACTTCTTTTGGCTTTTATAAAGACTGTTTTTACCAGAACAGTTAATAACTGGATCTATTGTGTGAGTTTTCTGTTTGATCTGCAAACACTTGCAAATGCATGAGTAAATGCTATATTTCTCTCCTACTAAAATGTTGAGAATAAATGTTATATTTTAGTATATAAATAGACATATGCACATGTACCTACTCCAAAACAAATGCAAAATAAGTTTGCCAGAAAAGGGATACAACCTAAAGGAAAACAGCAGAAGGAGCCTAACAGAATGGAAAACTAGAAATGTCAGATGTTTCAATTGCATCTATCATGAATTAGCAATTTACAAGTACAGAAAAATAGGGAAAAATAAAGTGCGTGTATCAAATCTACCATGACTCATAGCAACCCTATTGTACTTTCTGCTGTTTATAAGGCCTGGTACTTGTAGCTCATGGCACACTAATGCTGTGAGAAAGTTGTTCCTTGCATCTCTGATATGCAGAAGTTGAGCAAGAGCAGCTGCGCAACTTGTCACAGCCATGGGCCACCGATGAAGCTGTGGGTAAAGCTGTGCTATTGCAGGGATTTTAACTTACAGTTCCCAGTCAGGGCAACAGTTTTATACAGTGCCATGTAGAATACAAGATGACTCAAGCACAGAAGAATTTGCAGTCTAACACAGATATTAAAAAACATAAAATAATATGGGCCTCACAAAACACCATGTTTTCAGAAGGTGGAGAGGTAGCAGGTATGGTCACCTGTCAGACCTCGCATTTCCAGGGAGCAATAGAATTATAGAATGGTTTGGGTTGGAAGAGACCTTGAAGATCACCTAGTTCCAACCCCCCTACCACAGGCAGGGACACCTCCCACTAGACCAGGCTGCTCAAAGCCCCATCCACAATGTCTCTGGGCAACCTGTTCCAGTGCCTCACCACCCTCAGAGTGAAAAATTTCTTCCTGATACCTAATATAAATCCACCATTTTCTAGTTTGATGACATTACGCCTTGTCCTATCGCTACATGCCCTTGTAAAAAGTCCCTCTCCAGCTTTCTTGTAGGCCCCCTTCAGATACTGGAAGGCCACTATAAGGTCTCCCCGGAGCCTTCTCTTTGCCAGGCTGAACAACCCCAACTCTCTCAGCCTGTCCTCATAGAAGAGGTGCTCCAGCCCTCTGATCATCTTTGTGGCCCTCTGCTGGACCCTCTCTGGATGCAGTACTCCAGGTGGAGTCTTACCAGAGAGGAGCAGAGGGGTAGAATCACCTCCCTTGACCTGCTGGTCATACTTCTTTTGATGCAGCCTAGGATGCGGTTGGCTTTCTGGGCTGCAAGCGCACATTGCCTGCTCATGTTGAGCTTCTCGTCCATCAGCACCCTCAAGTCCTTCTCCTCAGGGCTGCTCTCAAGCCATTCTTCGCCCAACCTGTATTTGTGCCTGGGATTGCCATGACCCAGGTGCAGGACCTTGGCTTTGGCCTGCTTGAACTTCATGAAGTTCACACGGGCCCACCTCTCAAGCCTGTCCAGGTCCCTCTGGATGGCATCCCTTCCCTCCAGCATGTCGACCTCGCCACAAAGCTTGGTGTCATTGGCAAACTTGCTGAGGGTGCACTTAAACTTACCCAACTGCAATAACTAGAGGCAAAGGCTGTTCTTTCGGGAAGGTGACAAGTTTCAGGGTTTTGCTGCAATGAGCTGTCCCAACAGCCCAGCAGCAAAAAGCCCAAATACTCTCCATTCTCAATTCTTTTTTTCCCCCTAAGAAATTAAATCTGGAAATTTACAATAAAGTACCTAAGAACAAAAAATGTCAGATTTTATAACATCCTATTCACGTACTATTTCCTGTTCAGAATTCCCTTACTGTTTATCAGACTTAACACAGCTATAAGCACTTACTTAAAAAAGCTAAAAAAGTGGAATCAATACTTCTTTACAAACTTACTTTTCGCAGCTGTGTGCTTGAATTACACCATAAAGTTTGTGAAATTGAAAATAACACATAAATCAATTCTTATCAGATGTAAAATTTCTAAAATATCTTTTGGGCTTGACTCCCAAGAGCCAAGATCTCTGTTCACATTTAATCTCTGGGTGGAAAAAGGTAATGTTTTGCAAAAAATGTGAAAAGCATTTTTTACACCAAGGAAATGAAGGCAAAGTCGTAAGTGAGATGCAAAACCCACAGGTCAGGTCACAGAAAGGCAAGGCTTCCTCACATGCTATGCTTCAATCTCAGAGACAGACAAATCACTTTCTTTTTTGTTGGCACAGTCCTGACCCTCTCTTCTGAGCGTTCAGCGAATGCATAAGCATGCATTCAATATAAGGAATATTTAGGAAGAATAAGGGTCTCTAAAAAAGGCTTTCAGTCTGAAATTATTCTTACCAAGTGTTAGTCTTTTCAGCAGTGAGAGGATAGAAATCCATTCCTAATCTTTTTGGTGTGTATACAAATATTTTTGTCTATTTGTTTTGTTGCATTTTTCCTTCCTCATCTACAGTCACGACAGATATCTGCATGAAAAGGGGATCTATATGTAAAATCTGGCCTCCTATCACAGCTTCACTTAAAAAAAAAAAGAAGTCTGGGACTTAAAATGTCCGTGTCAAGAACTAACTGGGGTGTGGGGTGTGGGTGTGTTCCTGATTTTAAGCAGTCATGTAACCTTCTCTACCATAAGATGCTATTTTCCTCTCCTTTCTAGCTTTGATAGCATTCACTATCACTGGAAACAATACCCAACATTTCCTCCCTATGCTATGGGAATAAACACTTGAAGTTTATGAGGGGATTAAATACATAATGGGGGTAGTAAATAGACTGAAACAAATATCCGAGCATCAGATAAATCTGGATCCAGGCTTGAATTTGTTAGAAAACCTGATTGCATTCCACTGAAGATCTCTATGTGATCAAACGTCTACAGCACTTTCAGAGCTGTAAAATGCTTCCATGGCTAGCAATAAAGCCCTAGTGATACATTTATAGTCTGTAGGGAAAAAAAAAAGTAAGTATAACTGGCTTGGCACAGATTTCAAGATTTTTATCTGAGACATTTTAAGGGAGTAGTGAGAGAAGGCTGATTCCATGTTGCAGTGGTGTATAATTTCTTTTTCCTCACACCTCATAGCCAACAGGAGTGATATAAGACACCATTAGGAGAACCAATGAGATATGCTGGAGCACAAGTTTCCCTACACAGCGACAGTACCTGCTTCTTGTCTACCTCCTCCATCAATATCAAGTGACTGAAAGAGATTTGATATAGCTGCTGTCTGGCGAGACCTCAATCCAGGGAGGGCTGAGATAAAGCTCAAAGGCTTGAGGAAGCACCAAAAGTCTTAGCAGAGATTAGCTCAATCCCTTGACTGAAGTAGAGCATCTACTATTACCTACTTGGTCTCACCGGCTAGGAGCCTAGTCCGCAGATGATTTGCAGTAGATGTTAAGGCTGAGACCACTGCCAAGGTTCACGTTGTATAACCTGTCTCTCCAGGATGATGGATACCATGGTTCCTTTCAAATATAGCCTACCTGGAGCAGTTTCTGTCTTTTGTCACCTGGGGAAGAGTCTAGTGCAATACATCATGTGTGCTTCCAGATAACAACAACAACAAAAAAAAACCCCACCAAACCCCCAGATTTTTCTCTGGTATTTACTCTTATTGTTATTTACTTACCAAATAATGTCAGGGAAATTATAGTTTCAAAGGGGAATTCAAGGAGTGGTGTTGACACACTGAGCTCAGGGCTCGTTGACCCCGCTCCTTCTCCCAGCTGTTCCATCCCAGCCACTGAGCCAACAGACACTGGGCTGGGATGTCACCTCCTGGAGAACACGTGCCTGACTGCTCCCAGAGGGGGACAGTCAGCCCTAGAGAACCCGGGTCAAACCAGCCCAAAGAAATCTGAGGTCACCCAGGACTCACAGCTTCAAGTATGAGCGTACAAATAATATGCAGTGTGGCATATAACCCGCATCTTTTATGTGGCATCCTAGTCTAGACATGCACCTCTGCCAAATTTTTTAGTTGAAATTATGGAGGCTTTTGTGATAGGTATATAAACCTAAGCGTCACTGAGCTTGTGGACACTGGCTAAAGCAGTTGGTGTTGGTGGTGTTAACCAGAAAAAGTTAATGTATGGGCAAACAAGAGCTATTCAGTTCAGGAATCATATTGCCGCCTCACTTCCACACACTGGGCCTGCCAAGGTTAAAGAAAAATGTTATCCTATGTGTTATTGTCCCTTAACTGATAATCTGAAGGACTCCTGGAAGTAAATATAGCAGGAAATATGTTGTGACAATGCCATAGAGGACAGAGTGGTTAGGGAATTATTGCAATCCTGTCCTGTTTTATGCAACATTTTGTTGTAAAAGGTGATGTTCTTTCGGGTTTTTTTGTTGAAACAATTTCAGTGTGACAAAAAAGTGTTTTGAAGAACATACGTACTAAGGTATCCCAACAGCCCCCTTTGCAAGAACATATTTAGTGAAGCTTTCCACAATAACTATTTCTCATTAAAAGATTCTCTGATTTACCTAACAGAACCCAGATATGTCCTATTTGTCCATTTTGCAACATGTTTGTCTCTGGCCAGAGTTATATAAAACTCTTCTACAAGGACAGGAAACTGACTACACAGATGCTATCAAATACATAATCAAATAACTGAATTTTTTACTGTTTGCTATCATTTCTAAAAATTTCATGTGTTACAGGCCTCTTCAGGACAATTGCTGTAAAATACTAGCTGAAAAATGGAAATCTACTAGCAATCGCATTCACACAAATGTTTTAAACAAATTATTGTAAATATATACAAAAGGACAGCTACCTAATTGAGAAAACATCCATAAATATTTACTTCCTGATAAGTCAGATAAGCTGCACGCCAAAAAAAAACCAAAATGGAGATGAAGTTTTCAGATATCGGCAAAGCGTGTGCTGTCTGTAATACTGCTTCTCACCGAAGTCCCAGTGGGATTGCAGCTTTGTTGTGCTAAATGATCTACAGTATAATAGGCCATCATTTTACCAAGGAAATTCCTTATTCACCACTTTTATGGATATAAATCTGAAGTGAAAGGTCTTATTTTACATGTATTCAACTTACCGGTTCAGGAAAGATGCAGGCCGCACGCACAAACATTCCTTACGTAAAGCTAAAGGTATTTTTTCACCAGATACTAGGCATGGTGGGGAAAAAATGAAATAAACAATTACTTCCTGGCTCCTAACAGCAGAACATTAGTTTCCTATTTAATCTATTAATATTAGTCTCTTGTGTCTCCTTTCTCAGTTACAAAAATGTAACATGTTGTGAGATAACATTGATTATTTCTTTATTATTAAGAAATAATAAACACAAGGGCATTAAAGCTTTTCGAATCAGCAGTCACAACGCTGATCTATAAGCTGACATAACCATCTCTCAGAGCAAAACAAGTCCTTTCACAACTGCTTTATTTTGGGCAACACCTTTCCCTCCAATTATACATAAGCAGCAAAACAGCTGTCAACTCCTAACTTATTCAAATGGCTTATTTAATTGGGTTTTGGTTTACAGCAGAACTAGTTCCCAATGTTAAACTTGAACAAGCAAATAATTGACAATCAACAAAAATTAAAATGAAAAGGAATTAAAAGATTGCAGGTAGGGTTTCCAGGAGTAATAGGAATTGTGTCGGTAATTAATGAGACAATAATTTTGTCATCACTCCTACCGTAAGCCACAAAAGGCAAGGTCAGTCCCTGTGAGTAACCTAATCCAGTGGAGCTAAGGTTTGGTAGGAAAGCAAACAAGTCATGTAAACATGTTAGTTAATTGCTTAATTGCTTAGGCAATGCTCAATCTTTAAGTCATATGGAAGACAGACAATTTAGATTTAAATGCGCTGTATTATTTATTTACAGAAGGAGTACATTTTGACCACAGGATCTCTCTAAAAAAATATCAGAAGAAGCTCAGCTGCAGTTCCAAAGATCATGTTATTTCTAAAAGCAGCCATCTAAACTTGAGTACAGCATCAGCTGTGGGAAGAAGTATTGCTCTTAGCCATATTAGGTTAAATTGACAGAGCTTACTAAATTCCAAATCCCACCCTGAGATCTGAAACCATGGGGTTTTTTGCCCAGAAATGTTGGTTAGTTGAACAGCTGAAAAATGAAGTTTTACGCTCAGCAAAAAATAGAAGGTATGAGCAAGAAAAATGCTGGATCCTTGTACCTGTGAAAATAATATGCTCTAGATAATGAAATTATGGATTAATTTTAAAAAAAAGAGTATTTCAAGCATTATTGGAGTCTCAAAAAGCTGCTAACATGTGATTTATGTGATTTTTAAAATTATATTTGTCCTTGCAGACCATTTTGATATTCAACCATGCTTTAACTCATTGATATTCAGCAACAAAACTTCACCGGCAAGAAAAAAGTTGCATCATTGTCTGTGAAATTCTGTTCGGTTTCTTCCATGAGGGAATGTTGCATCCCCTCTTTCATTTTCAGCCTCCCAAAAGCTTGGCAGGATGAGAACTTCCTCACTAAATACCCATGAGCAGCAACAGGGAGCCTGATCCATACTCTCATGGGCCCACTGCCCATCACAGCCAGTTGGGATGTCCCCGAGCTTGGGATGTGGGTGAACACGGCAGACCATAGGATGGAAGACAACCTGGGCTCCTTCACAACCACTTCCTGGCTCCAGCTTTCCCCCCAGCTACCCTTCTCTCCCACAATAGTCGTCTTTGCTGCAGACGCCACTCTTTACACAGCTTAAGCGTGCTCCAGTGCTGAAGGCTCAAACGCTATTAACCATACCTCGTGGGAAGGACACAACAGCTTATTTCCTTTCCTTATTTCCTTCCAGTAAAAACTCTAGGAAATAAAACACGCATTAAAAGCACAACGGTTTAAAAATGCACACTAAAAATGCAGGAAATGCCAAATTTAAGATCACACAGGAAAGATTAGTTCTATGTGCATACATGCATAATGCTACTACAATTGCATGCTCTCATTTTCTCCAGAGAAGCCTGATATTATTCAGTAATTAGGACAAATGCATGAGGAGATGGAATAAAAACCACTCATACAACAGAAACCTGGAACTTGTCAGTGGTTTATTTCTATCAATTTGCAGTCTG
Organism: Stercorarius parasiticus; assembly: GCA_013396915.1. Lineage (NCBI taxonomy): Eukaryota > Metazoa > Chordata > Aves > Charadriiformes > Stercorariidae > Stercorarius > Stercorarius parasiticus. The sequence continues at coordinate 5,828 of VWZL01002335.1, read as the reverse complement.
AATACCATGAATGGGTTTCCTTGTATAAAAAAAGATTGTAAATACTAACTCTGGAAAAAAAATGACTGAAGTACAATATATTACTGCATTGCTATATCTTTCTATCCATTAATAATATAAACTTGCATTTAAAAAGGTGTATTATAAATTAAAACTGAACAGGAAATACGAAAACCGCTTTTTTTTTCAACTGAAATGCACGTGTACATGTTATAAATCAGCCTGTATATTACTAAAAAGTTCGAAGTTGAAATTTTTCTGCTTCTTTACAAAAGTCCTGATGACTACAGAATTGCCTTTGGCAGAGCCAATGCCCTTTCAAACGGTTACCCACAACCTTTCGGCATGCCGCACACTTTCAGATAACCATGCCATTCAGAAATGGGACAATCTTGTTAACAACAAACTGAGGGTTTTTTTCATTTTGCACCATTTTGCACCAACATCCTAGGAACTCTTATTAATGCATATCAATAAACTGTTAAATAAGTATGAAAGAATATAAGCAAAAACTAAGCAAAAAAAACAGTTAATGCCAGGTACTTGTCTCTGTTGTGAGGTACCTGTCATCATTTTCTGCTTGGACTCAGGAGCCATGTATGGGCACACTGACAAACTACTAAACCAAAATGAGAATTTTAACCTCAAAAGTCCTACCAACTAATTCCAACATAATAAAAGCAAAAGCCGACAGAAGAAACATTTGGATGCGCGTGGTTTTGTACATGTACAACGAGCACTGAAATACACCTTTATTTACAAGTGACATTAATGTAACAGATTTATCTTGTACACGTGTAATGTACCAGCCGAGTACAACAGGACACGTAAAGCCAGTAGCTGGCATGAGGCAACTTTTATGCATCCTAAGTAAGTAACTAAGCACAAAGAGTCATCCGCTGAACTTTCTGAAAAGAAAATCATTGACTGAGATGAAGAGCAACGACACTTACACAAATCTTCCCTTTCCCACTTGCCTGCAACCCTTATTTTGGGATGCATCCATTGCACATACAGACCAATTCAGCTTTTGCAAACCTCGCTATGTGTAGAGTCTGTTCCATACACGTGAAAATTCTAATGTGTCCGTTGCAAGTTGTGACAGAATAACATAGTCTTGGCAACCTAAGAAACTCCTGAAAGGAAGCATCCAACATGTCATCTAATTCACAATTGTATCGTAAAATACAAGCGAAGATGGCATCACAAAGTTTTGTGTTGGCGAGGAGTCTGTGGGAGCAGACTTCAGTTCCCATTAGCTCAGTTGAGAAAGCACTTTCTACCTGCCTTAAGGGACCACACAGCCAAATACTGAAAATCAGGCTCTCCTCCTCTTACTGCAAATAATAAAGAGTCTGTTGACCAAGGTCCCCAGACAGGTGTAAGGATTAGCTGGGTTATGCAAGTGATTAGCCAAGGTTAAAATAATCAGGTACTGAAATTATGAGCAAGGACAACATTTGCCCTTCCCTCATTACTGGAATTGTTGAACAGGCAACAGTAAGGGAAAACTTGCATCTACTTGTGCTTTTGCTGGAGGCAAGGGACAATGGTACAAGCAGTTTCATAAAGCTTTGTCCATTTTAGGATGACTGCCTCTATAAAACTACTCTATAAAACTGCCTCTGCTGCTACTCAGGCAAGATACCGCTAGCTTGCATCTGAACTCAGTGTCTCAGATGAAATTTAAAAGCCAGAGCTATAAAAAAAGTTTTTACTTTTCATGTGCCTGAAATGTCTGACATTTTTGTCATTTCCTTTTAGAACAGACACAGTATGTAATGCAAGCTGCAGAAACAAGTACCTTGTTGCATGCTTCAGCAATACATCCTCAACGTCTTTGCAAACTAGTTGAACAAGTAACCTAGTTTTTTTCAAATTCCTTAAAGTTACCTGCACGCCTCTGTGACTCATGAAGTAGCATCAAACATTCTGAGGAACCGCGTGGGAACTTGTCCCAGGGTCCTGTGCTCTTCATTTTTAACACTACTTTTGTGTTGGTATTTTAATATAATTTATATCCCACACAGTGAACACTAGGCGACATAAATCCTTCTTGCCTTAGTTTACTCCATGGGTGTTTCTAAGGTTTGTGCCACAAAACACAAACAAAAATTGTAATCACAATTCATGATATATCCCAAAACAGTAATTTTAAAAGACCTAAATGAAAGGGGTTTTTTTTAAGTGTGGGACATTGACCACTTTGAATGACTTCTTCATATCCAACTCAAAACCTGAGCAGTTTGGATACAAAGTTTTTAATCAGTCAAGCACATCACTGGTACTTAGTGATGCTGTATTAACACTTTTGTGCCACCTGAGTAGCCGTTTTCCTCATTAACTATCTCTGTTCCTCACGAACGCATCCATATCTGCATCTTTGCCTTGCTCTCACCTCAGAACTCAGCTTTCCAGAGATACAGTAAAGTTAAGCAGTAATGGACTAGCAAGACTGGTTTTTTCCACTGTCATTTGACCTTTAAAGAAAAAAGCATGATTGTGCCTGAAGAAAACAGGGGGAAATGTAGTCTGCATTTACCAATATTTTGGAAATAACACACTAAATTTATTGAAATCTACTCTTTGCATCACGTAAAACAGTACCGGCTACAGCTCTTTATCATAAGTGTGCTCAATTAGGACTGCTGTATTTCAGCTATTCAGTCCATTTTTAATCCTAATTTTAACCCAGTACCCTTCTGTCATTCAAGGATGGCCTCTAGTATTTTTAGAGATCAGGGTAGGTTTGTACATTTAAAACGATTTTGCAACTGGCTGGAGAATGAGGATTCCCAGTTCCTGAAGTCCAAGCCCACGTGTGCATGGCCCAGCAGCAAGCTGGCTGATCACAACCACTGATCTTACCGGCCCAGGCACTATGCTTGGGAACCCCTCTACTTGTAAGGCTACACCTAAACATTTCTCATTGGCAAAGAGATATACTAGTGTCTCCTAGAGTTACAAAAGAATTACAGATACTGTCTTAAAATGCCCGCATTTCTTCCACATACTCACAGACACCAGAATCATCAGTGGTTCAGAATTGCACAGTACCATGCCCCTTCTTCCCGCCTCTGAATTGGGGAAACCTTCATTGGGGAAATCAAGGCAGAAAAGCTAAATAAAGGGTCTTGGGAACCCACTTGCAGTTCTTCACCACACCAGGAATGCAAAAGGTGGGAAAAGAAGAGCACGAGTAAAATTATACTCTTTATTCATTCCATTTTAGCTGTGAATATTCCTATTATACAAATACAGTATAAATTCCAAAATCACAATATATTACAAAATAAAAAAAGTACAAACTGCATTACTTAATAAATATATCTAACAAGTTAATCAGAAAGTAGAAGAGAGAATTCAGATTGGAAACATTTAAATGTTTGACCCAGCAAACCATACAAACCTCAATTTAAATACTTTTTTTTTTTTCCTTTTAAACCATAATGTAGAACACCATTCCTGATTTATTAGAAAAAAACATCAAGTGAATAAAATGTTGTGATCAGATAACAGTTTGTTGGTGCAACACCAGCGCAAAAAAAAGAAGCAGGGCTTACACAAAAGACACCATAACCCCAGAAACAAGAATACAAACACCGAGGTGCAGCCAAGGCAATTACTGCCAAAGCAGGAGACTATTATCTAGTCACAACATTCTATTGCAAGTTAATGTTCTGTTATTACAGATAAATAATATAAATGGAGCAGAGGGTGAGCCAACCAGGCAACAAGAAGCCAGTTTACTCAAAACAGTAACGAAATACAGAAGAGTCAATTGCTCCCTGTACTGTTCACATGTAGCTGCATTCCAACTGGCTCAAAGGACCTGTTCTGTGCTCCAGGCAGAGAAAGCAACTGTTCTGAAAAGCACTCTTTTCATACTTTGCTGCACTTTTACAAAAACCATTGTTTTAGTTTTGCAAGAAAATACCCACGATGCTTTCATCAATTAGGGAGGGTCAGTCTCACATCAACTTCATTTGGTAAAAATATAAGGTTTATGGGTAAAAAACACAGCAAAAAATAGCTGTTACATCATTAGCCTTATCTACAAAAACTGTTTACAAATGTTTTTGGCCATACAGCTGAAAGCCAGATACTAATGTAAGATGTAGAAGATGGAGGTAACAGTTTAAAAATATTGTGCAAAAAATACATTCTTATAGAAAAGAGAGAAGACAGTGGGGAAGGGATACACAAGCATACACGGAAAATCTGCTTGCAAATAATCTGAGGCTACGTTTTTACAACAGAATACTACAGACATATTCGCATTTATCCCCCACAAATCTACAAGTCCTTCGCAGTCTGGGGTGCTGCTGCTTCGTTAAGGATTAAGGCATCACCATCACAGCCAGCACACCTTCTGTCTGTCTCAGTCCCTGCAGCAAAGCTCCCAGCCTGCAGCCCAGGAGGTCTCAAGAGCAGGCATTCTGCTCAATGTACATCTTGGACAAGGACACTGCCATGGACTTGGCCAGCTCCTCATCCCGTCTGCGCTGTACCTGAGTCTGTCTGCACCAGGCCTCATACTCCGGGTTGGGGTACACACGGTCCAGCACAGCATCGTAGTGCCCATTGCTAAGCCAGCTCAGCCAGATACTGGGCCGTGTCGGGTCCTCAGGCCCCAGGTAGTGAACCATGGTGGAAACGGTGGGGCTCTCGGGCCGGCCGCCCGTGGTGAGATGGATGTTCACGTTCAGCATCTGCCCCATGGCCAGCAGCTCCGGGTAGCCGGCCCAGGCCCCGTCCTGGGCGGCGCCGATGAGGAACTCTCCCACGTCGCCCTCGATGATGGGGTTGAAGTGGTCCAGGTGGTCGGCGATGTAGTGAACGGTCTGCTCGCGGAGCTCGCCGTGCAGCCGCTGGTCCCCGTACACTGCCTTGCAGACGGCGCGGTAGAGGCAGTTCCCGTCGGGGATGATGTGGAAACGGAACCGGCCCTTCTGCCGCAGGTATTTGTCCTGCTTCTCCACCTCGGCCAGGTACAGCGCCAGCTTCTCGCTGCGCTCCGGCCTGCCGCCCGGCCCCCTGCGTACACCGGCACCCCCGGCGCCCTCCTCCTCCTCCCCCCCGACGGCCGGGGGGCCGCCGGCGGGCTGCGCCTGCCTGCCGCTCCTCTCGGCGGGGCCACAGCCGGGGACCAGCCCGGGCTGGCCACCGGCGGCCGCCGCCTGCAGCGCCTGACAGTGCTCGCTGAGGCGCAGACTGCGGTTGCTGGGCTCTTCGGCGGGCGGCGGCGAGGCGGCGGCCGGGCCGTTCCCCCCGGCCTGCCGCATGCTCTCCAGGATGCCCTCCAGCCAGGCGCGGCTGCGCGGCGAGGCCGGCACCAGCTCGCCGGGGGCCTCGGCTCGCTGCACGATGCGGATGGGCACGATCCGCTCCAGCGGCCGCCTCCGGCTGACGGTGACCTGGGCGCAGGAGCTGTACTGCGGGCCGCCCGCCGGCCGCCCGCCGGGCCCCGCCGCGGGGCCACTGGG
>VWZL01002332.1:23192-70255 GCA_013396915.1 Stercorarius parasiticus | reverse complement strand
AACAAACAAACAACAACAAAAAAGGTCCCAAAATAATACTTGGCTGCAACTATAGGTAAGACTGTCCATGGCTGTCTGAGACAGTCTGGTATCCTCTTAGATGTGAATAGTCTCCAAAACTGCAGCCTGCAGAAAGGCCCTGCTGTGTAATATCACTCTTTGTTTCTCTCTCCAGTTGGAACTAAGCTGGTATAGTTTAAGTGTATTCTGTAGCTAACCTAGCAGCTGTATTTCTAGCATGTTTCTGTAAGAGTGGGGAGGGAGCCTGACATTAAATAAGTGAAGAGCTGTGGAACTGTGATAGTGCTTGTCAGATAGCTGTTGCCTGTTGCTGTCGTGAGACTGAGGGGGAAAAATGGGAGCTGTGGGATCTAAGTCACTAAAGTAGCAGGGGATCACTGGAGCAATTACTTGTCTTATAGTGCCACAACTTCCTCAGTGTGTGACAGGGAAGGACAAGAGTAATAATTCTTTTGGCAATTGGAAGAAGTGCAAATAAAGGTACGGTTTATTTGGAGGCTGCAGGAAGTGAATTATGGCCCATTTAGTTGGGGGAAGAGGAGCTTGAACCTTCTCTTCCCATGGATCCCTCAGTGAAACAAACTGAAATACAGCAGTGGAGGTAGCGATGGGGAGGATGGAAAAGAAAGCAAGAAGTTATTGTCTGTCCCAGGATTATCCGTGCCATCTAAGACTAAGTATTCTTGGAATTAGTATGGGATTGTGTCAGGCAGTTCTTGATGAGAACCAGCTGCACCTTCAAAGCTCTGTATGTAGAGACAGTGGCTCCTGCAGAGAAGGTTCATGGGAAGCTTGTCACAGCAAAGGTAGCATGCAGCTGTCTCTTCCTGAGCACTCAGTAATAAGCACTAAGACACACAGGAAAATGTCATTATTGATGCTTCTGTGGGATTTGAGATGATGCTGGTGTCTTACCAGCATGAGTTCCAGACTCTACTGTAACGTGGTCTTTCCTCCATGGGTCCACATGAAAATGGGCAGCTATGCAAGCAGTGTATAGCACGGTGCATTCTTTCTTACTCTCTGGAATTCAAATAGAGATGGAGTGTTGATGGCAAAAAAAACCAAGCAAACCCAGGTAACCTTTTTTTCTTGCATTATTCATATACACATTAAACTGTAAAGGGTAATTTGCTGAACACATATCCTCAATTTCCAGGTAATGTGTGAGTAATGCGACAGCCACAGGCGACTAGGTTGATGCCTCCAGCTAGCTATTCAAACATGAAATGTTACCTTGAAAGGTTTAGGTTTTTCTAATTGTAATTGAAGCATCATTTTCTAAATAGCTTTTCATTTGAACATCAGCAAGAATGTTTGAAATCAAGTGGGATCTTCTTGGATATTAAGCAGTCCTGATAGCAATGTTAATACTAAATAATGTTTAGTGATCTAATCTGTTTTAATTTGTCCATAAGAATTTAAAAGCAGTAACAATTTCTAATTACTATTTTTACTTAGCGATGATGGTTATAAAACTCCTGTGGCTTTAAAGAAAACACGTTAGGTACTAAAGCAGTTTTCCTACCTTCAAATCCTGTAGAAATCCATTGCATTGGCAGTGCAAAGGAGGGTGTTTTTCATGCATGTCCTTGTGCATGACTCAAAATGAATTTTAAAAAAGGTAAAGTATAATGTTGTTGCAGTATACTGAGTAGTCAGCTCCTGAGATTGTAAAAGGAAATACAGGCAGGATCTCTGTAAAGAACTGGCCTTTTTTCTGAAATTGGCTGATTTTGCTGTACGGTAAGAGATAATCATACTTGGGCAGCTATTTGAGAAAAGCTTGTGTACAGTGAATGGCCATGCATGCGTTCAGGAAGGTGGATGTGATGGGTAGCTGTGTGTGAAAGGAAGGAAGAATGGTTTTGTATCACATGTAGAGGGAAATTTGTGTTTTCCCTCAAGTGAGGGGAATAGTCCATGTTTATCCAAGAACAAGAGTACAAGATGAAGGGCAGTATGTATATTATGGAAGAGGTAGGAGTAGCATGTCATAGGCAGAGTTTGTATGTTGCTAGGTCCCTATCAGGATGGCACCCTCAGATCCTGAGGAAAAGCAATTCTAACTTATGAGTTGTTGCAGCAGGGTCCCGCTCTGTTTAAATCAGAGAGACATCAAAAGTCTGTTTCATGAAAACCATGGCAAATATTAGGGGGTGGTTTTGGTGGTCTTCCTTCCCCGCCCCCTACTAAGAGTCTGGGCATCAGAGAGGGAAGCAGAGGAGTAGAGCTAGATAGGGTGAAGTGAAAGTTTATGGTGACACCAGTTGAAGATGACCCAGTTTGGTGGCTAATAACTAGAATGGGATCTCTTGTGTTTATTTTCATAGTTGTCAGAAAACTGCACCCTGGGGTGAGCAGTGTGACTTATCAGGTCAGGGAGTTTGAGAGTGATGAGAAAGTCTCAGCTAGTGAGGATGGACAGTATCCCAAGTTAGGATGGGGCAGTCTGTGTCTAGGCCCAGAGGTCAGACATAGCTGTTGTATTCTTCTGCAAGAAAATTAGGTTTTTGTGTCTCTTGGGCTGAGTAGACTGACTTTGAACTTATGTAAGACTTTAGACTTTAAGAAAATGTTACCTTTAGTAAAACTCATCTGTCCTACCCCTTTTCTGTTTCCCTCAGCATGCTACAAACAGGAGCACTGACCTAGTCCTTGCAAGGGGACTGTGATGCTGCTGGCTGTGCAAGGGCATTTGAGTTTCTCATTTGGTATTGGTAGATTTTAAGCTTGCTGCACGCAGTAATACCAGGTTTCTGTTCCTGAGAAGGAAAAAGTCTTTTCCCAAATTCTAGCCAGGCTAGGCCAGACTGGTGCCAGGTTCTTTCAGGGCATGTAGATGAAAGGCGTCATGCAGAACAAGACCAGAACACCAGAGTGAAGGGACCTTTGAAGAACTCAGTAAGTGACTGTGGTACAGATTGAATTTCGTATTGTTATGGTTTCCTTGAGTAAAGTGCTAGTGCAAGATGTGGATTTGACTTACAGAGGTTCAATAAATCTCTCAAATATATAGGTAATGTATTTCTCTGTACGCTAACTACTCATAGAATGAATAGCATCAAATTATAAAAGTTGTTTTATCTTAGTTGGGGAGGAGCTAGACCAGATAATTTTTTTTTTTTTTTTTCCGAAGAAATGAGAGTCCCTATATATTATTAGTGTGTCAGAGTAAGTGCACTGGTAGCTTATCATTGTAGTTCTGTGGGGGAAAAAAAAAAAAATATAATTTTTCTCTAACTGATCTCAACTTTCTTTTCCTGCCAATCTGCAGAGGATTTGGGATTTTTAAATATACTATCAGAAATATTTTTAGGTGTTACAAGAACACACATGAATTTTCAAGGATCCATCTTGCAAGACGGATCTTGCAAGAAATCCTGCAGGAAACTTCAAGAACAAAAGAAAAAACAGAACTTTTTCTTGCACTTGCCTTTGATGTTGTTTGTGCTTCATGCATATAAATGTGTGACATCAGATAATATAATTTAGTATCTATTTTAGTGTATCTGTTATTATTCAGAAGTGGTTTATTCACTTGAGGATGTTACAAAAGTTCCTGAGCGGGAGGTTTTTTAAGTAGGCCCTTAAGCAGATCAGTTTTGCTTTACATAAGGTTTTTAGTAGTCCCAGGCAACCCATGCTTGAAAGGAAGGTTTTGTGGCAGGTAGCAAAAAAAATACTGCCAGTAGCAATGCTGTTTCCCCTCTTAAGGCCAGTGCAGGTTAGAAAAAACTCAGAATGGAAGTTCATTATCTTCTGGTTTCGGTGAACAGGAGACGTACCAGCCGCCTCTGGGCGTGCTCTGTCTGGACCAGTGTGGTGGCTAAAAGGTTGCAGTTAGGCTGTGGTCCTTGTCCTGTTTTCTGTACTCTGCCATGGTGTGTGCTCTGCAACTTCTAATCTAACAGAAGAGAGGAGGAGGAGGAGGAAGGGTGCGAGCAGCGCTGATAAGTGCCCGCAATGACTTTTGCATGTTATAAATCCTGTCTGGAACTTGATTAATTTGCTCCTTCTAGTGTAGTGTGCAATGGGGCTTGTTCATAGCGTTATCTTTTCACGCTGTTTTTCATTAACATGTTGTATCTGACTCCTAACAACGAGGATGTTTTAATGACAGATTCTTGAACACACATGCAGAGAGTAGCTATTTCAAATAGAGTGTAGCGAGCATGAAATGAATTTTGAAAGTTTGTAGCAGGAAACTTTTTTTTTTAAATGTGTCAGATAGTGTTCGGAGGGAAGGACTGGTGTTGGGTTTGATGTTTTTGTTGGTGTGTTTTGGTTTTTTTTTTTTCTTGAACAGACATATTATATTAGCAGCTCTTCTGTGATATTTGAAGAGACAGGGAACACATTCATGGTATATAAAGCAGCTTCTCAAACAACTATCACAACTAACAGGAATAACTTTTCCAAGCTAACTTTTTAAAAATTTTTTTTTTTTTTTTACTCTTAGGTTAAGTATAGCCTAACCAAATAAGGCAACTGAAATTTCTTAATATTTTGATTGAGAAAAGCCTGGTAATATATCCTGTGTTGAATAAATTGGCTGACTGGGTCCCACAGGAGAGCATGGTATCAGGATTGGCATGATTGCCAAGAACTAGCAACTTAAGTTTTGGCTTGAATTGGTAATTAAAGGGGAAAGTCAAGATTATAATTGGGTAGGCCTTGGAAGAGGAAAACACAGGAAAGTGCACGGTGTTTGGAAATGTTGAAATGTGGTTTCGGTAAGCGCCTGAGACTTGAGAAATCTATTTTCTATTTGTTTGTTTGACTGTACATATCTCTCTCTGATATCTGCCCATCAATAGCTTGTCCTCTGACCATTAGAAACGCATCACTACAAGTAGAATAAAACTTGATATTGCATTTTCCATGCAGATGAAATTCTCACTTCCGTGAAATTGTGTACCAGTGCCTAGAATGCAATACTTTCCATTTAAATAACCATGTCTTTGTGCTTGCTGATTTGTGTTGCCATAGTCATGGTCTTGGGGTTTTATTGTGAGTTAGCTGTACTGTTAGGCTGCAGATTTTTGTGGTGTGTTGCTTTCAGTGCATATATTCTCTCCCAATGTATATACTCACTCTCTATATTTCCAGATAGTGAAAAGGAACAACCTTGAGCCACAACACAGCAGTTGCTGAGGGACACTGGCTGTTAACTAAGCTGGGGAGAGAAGACTCTGCTGGTGTGAGAATGGTCAGTGCTCTACAGAGAGTATGATTTGAAATGGTTTCAGGGAAACGGGACACTAGTTTGGGGGTTTGTTTTTTTTTTTTTTTCTTTCTTTACCCCTGCCTCCCCCAGGAGGAGGAAGCCCTGAAGCACGCTCACTGCTGCTGTACAATTTTCTCTCTTAGCTGCTCTGCTGTAAATTAATCGTACTCCACCTGGACATGAGAAAGCACGTTTAATCAACACAAAACACAAGTTTGCTGTTTTCTGTAGTGAGAAGGGAAGAGGGAAGTTTTTGTCCAAAATACTGATTTAAAGACAAGTTTGGGAGCTGGTATCAGAGGCGCTCTGCTGTTGTTTTTCTTTATTTTGGTTTTCGGAATCTGTGCCTTTCTGTTGATATTGAATGTACTTTCTAAACTATTTTCTCTATTTTAGCAGCCCCCCAGCTCTTAATGTTTGACAGGTTGTTTAAAGTGTTTTGTTTCAGGTTTATTCTAGGTGTTCCTTAAGTGTAATATAATATATTCTTCCTGTATATTTGGAATGTGTGTTTCCTTGGTTGTGAATCTGTTTGCTTGTATTTACTTTGAGCAATGAAGGCTTTTTGCAACCAGCTCTAGAAGCATGAGAGAGCTACAGTGTGAAGGCTGGGAACTGTATTGTTGGCGAGCTCACGTTCGGTTCTGTCTTCAGGCACGAGCCACTCAGACCTGCCACCCATCAGTGGCCTCTTGTGACATCTTACTGTGCAAGTTATTTGAGGCTGTTCAGCACTCGGTTTTAAAGAATATTGTTAAATATATTAGTAGTAGCTTTTTCTACAGAATGCAATTGGCTCCTTTTGCCTGTCAGCTTCTTGGGTTTTTTTAATTGTGACTAAGGGCTTCATCACCCCTCATAGCTGTGTGGTTGTTCATGGGGAAAGTAATTTTGATGTTAGTGCAATTTGGAGGCACATGTGCTGTGTGTGTGTGTGTATTTGAGCAGTGTTGCTAACAGGCTTTTACTACGTCCATCAGCAGAGGCTGAGGCACTTGAGTAACAAACTTCCAGGCTCTGGGAGATGTGTTACTTCCTCTGCTGTAGTAGGCCTGTTTGCGTACAGACTTTTTTTTTTCAGAGGTACTCGCCTGTCATTTTCTGAGGGCCAAACGAATGAATTGCTATATTGCCCTTGGACTCTAGCTGATTGTCAGTTTATGCCCAGGTGCTTCAGGATTGATAATATGTCTAGAATTGCTAACCTGGTGAGTCTAAATGCAGTTTTTGTTTCAGTGGTTGATTATTAAAAGGACTTTTTCATTCTGTCTCCTACTTGATACCTCAGCTTTGTGGAGGATTCTCTTAGATTTATTTTAATCAATAACCACATAGTCTATATAGCTGCTGCTTGTTAATTGTTTGCCATTCTGGTTGTGAGATACACTAGCAGATGATGCTGATTCCTGTACAGAGGAGCCAGCAAATCAGATTTCTCTTTGAATTTATAACAAAAATCTAAATCTGTAAAACTATCATGCAGTTGCAATCCCAATGAGCTTACTTCACAAGTACTAGCTGAAAATGGTTCCTTAGAGTCTCCAATGGCTCTGAGCCTCCTTGCAAACCCAGCTGCAGCAGTCCTGGGTCAGTGCCTGCCTCATAGCTTATGGATGCCTCAGATGAGTGTTTCTGCTGGCTGCATCACAGAGCTGCTTCTTCTCTCTTTCTCTAGTAATTCTGTTTCTTTAAGGTCTGACAGAAGCAGCTTTCCCCCTTCCAGGCTCTCAGTCTTTAATCAGTGCCTTGGCTCAGGCTGGCTCAAAGCAGCTGGGAGCTGCACCTGTAGGGCAACATAGCCGCTTGGTCAGAAGGCACACGTGGGATGTAGATGGTACTATTATGGGGCTTGTAACACCTAGCAAACTGTAGTACGGACAATTTTTCTCAAGTTGTCAACTTGACCTAATCCAGGGTGATGTTTAGGTAGATGGGATCACAACCATTGATGCAGACCATCCTCACTGAATGTCAAGATAGCTTCTCAAAAACTAGAACTTCTAAAAGACAACGTTCTTGGGGTTTTTTTCTTAACAGAAATAAAACATACTGTACCCTGTCCTGCTTGCACAACAAGTGAACTGTTTTGACTGAAATTTTCCATTAAAATAAAAATCAGTCTAAGGCAGAACTCTAGCATGGAAAACTTCAGCCTGAACAGTTTGACAAAGCTGCAAGTAACTGAAAACAGGACTTTCTCTTGGAAATGCCTGGCAACTCTAATACTTGGCAGCACCGGCAGTCACACCTATTGTAACAGCAATATTGTCAAGTGCTTCCCGATTTATTATGTGCCACTGGGATGATGACCTGTTTAGCCAAACATTTTAATAAATCTCTCTTGGGCAACTGACACAGATGACCAATACGGTGACATTTTTGAACACTTCTGAACAACAGATTTATGGTGAAACAGGGCTGGTTATTATGTGGGTAATAGAACAGAAAAAGTACATATTGATGGATTGTGCTCAAACCACATTTCAGAGAGTGCCCTTGGGCTCAGCGTTCCAACATATTTTGTTTGCTTTGACCTTTGCATAGGTCTTAGAAATGTTGACTAACCACTTCATGCTGACAATGTCATTAGGTATTTTAGGGAGACTTTTGTGCAAATGCAGAGGTATTCTTACAGTATTTAAAATGCCTTAAATGCTGCAGGCTTTCATGGAATATCAACATGCTGACCTTTGCTTCATGGCTCTGATAGCTAAGGAAATCTCATTATAGACGCTGTGGTGTAACTTTGGTTTGACGCAGTGTTGTGCTTGTTTCTAAAAAAAACATTAAAAAAAACCTGCTCAAAATGTAATTCAGCCCATAAGGCTAAGGTATTTTATCCTATGGTTTTATGATAGTTTTCTTACTGCTGTGTGAAGTGTATTTCAGAGAATAGTAGAAAGCATTTGTAACAGCTTTTGGAAAGAGGACTAGAAATACTTGCAGTTCCTTAGGCATCCCCTGTGTTCCCTGAGTGGTTGGTAATTGCTAACCTAACATAGATGAAGTACCAGAAAGCATAATTAGTCACCTTCACTGCCTGCAAAAACCTTCTTAGAAAAAAGGAATGGGATAGCTCGTTCTGATGTTATGCTCTGGATCACAGCTGTGCCAGCTGTTTAGGAGGGCTTCTGTAGCTGTGAAAGCCCTGTTTGAATGAGACATTACATTGACTCCTATCTGAATACTTGACCAGCTCTGTAATTTTTCAAAATGATCACCAGCCACATAAAAATATCTAAGGATTTCAGACTTGTTTTATTTTGGAGTATAATCAAGGATGTTTGATTGTGGAGCTGAGATCTGGGCTCAGTCTTTTGAGCACCACCACAGTTTTGGAATCACTTACTTTTCAGCCACGGAGAGTCCTGTAGAGTCAAAATCTGGACTGAGGAGCTGGCCTGTGGGTTTGTGTTGCTTGTCACCCAGAAAGTGCGGTTGAGATTGTGGCCTCAATTCCTAGCACTCTTATCACAGGCTACATCTGAAAAGGCACCCTGGGACATGAGTTATAGGAGTGTCTTCATTTTCCTTGGTTCTGTTTGACTTTTTGTGCTGCTGGGGGAGAAAACGGACACAAATGCAGGAGAACCAAAAGTGTAGTCTGTCTTTTCCAGCTAACAAACCTTTTTTCTTTGAACCTGAACCAGCACCTAAGTAGAGTACATTCTGTCCTGTACCCATCGCTGAATGGCCTCTTCTGTTACTGCCTTTTGAAACCTGCTGGGGTGGTTCAGATACTCTGAAATAACAAATACAGCTGTAGCACCAATATACTGTTATTTTGATATTGCTTTATCGCTTCCTAGTAATTGTTTCATAGTTCACTGTGCCAGCCAAGAGATGACTTGCTTCTTGCCGTTAACATCTGTGTTTAAACAATATGCAGCTCTGTCATGACTACATGAGCGATCTTTCTGCTATGCTGGGAAGGAAGGAAGGAAGGGACTAACCTGGGAGAGCTGTAAGGATTATTTGGGAGATGGATTAAGAATTAAGTTAAGATCCCTTTGAATGTATTTGGCGCATCTGACAAAAAGACTTGAACTCTCCAACATTTTGGAAGGATATTTAGGCATTTGTTATTATTCCGATCTTTGTGTTAGATCACATGTATTTCTGAGAAAGGACGGCTTAGAAAGCAGTCACACCATGTAGATGTGTCTGGGAGCCAGGTGAAACTCTGTTGTCTCATAGATTGACCTGTTATCCTGCTCTCTGAGGGACGTTTCCTCTTGTACCCTGGGGTTAAATTCCATTTTGAAATAAATGGATGCAATTTGAATAGGTTGTAAACTGCATTCTATTTTTCTTGCTTCTCTACAGCAGTCAAGCAGGAATGATAGTCTGCTTCCTGATAGCTGTTGTTGGGAGAGCTACAGGAATGTGCAGCTCTGCAAGGGGGTGTATTTGTCCTGCTGATGTCCCTTATAGCAGGGAGGAATTGCCTCATGGCTCCCCTCAGAAGTCTGAGACAGTCTGGAGAAGGAATATTTGGATTTTTGTAGATAATTTTTGCTTTTTTTGTGGGCAAAGCAAACTGTATGAATACCAAAAATCCTAATTAGGTGTCTTCATGCCCTTAAGACCTGCTTAAATGAGGAATAAATGGAATCACTTATTTTATTAGCTACCAGTGAGAGGAATATCTTTTGAAGATGTCTGAAAATGTATTGAGAAATTAGTTTATAAAATGGTTTCCCTTTAACATTTACATAATCACTGATTAACATTTGCTGAGACCAAGCTGAAACTCATTTGTTTTGCCTTGTTTCTTCTCCCTCAGAAAACACCTGGCAGAACAGACAGATCTTAAACTCCAGCAGAGAGGTCAGTGGATTTTTGGCCTTTGGATGAATTGGCTAGGAAAAAGAAGGAAAAAAATAAATAAAAAAATTGAGTGGAGGAGAGGGAGGTTGATGCTGTGTTGCAGGAAGCAGCTGTGTTGATCACTGTTACCGGCTCAGATGGAATGGCCTGGACGATTTAAAGTCATATCTCAGGAGCTTTTGCGAACTCAGTGTCTTGCAAGCTGCTGCTGTTGATTCTTTAACCTGCAAAGAAGATGGGGAGTGACACGCTTTTGCTGTTAGGAATGGCAGTGCCTGGATATTTTGTTCTCTTGTCTCAGAAACCAAATGGCTACCAAGCTGTACTGTGTCACTGCTTAGCTGCTCCCTAAGGGCAATAGGGACACTTTTATCATCATCTTCTTCTTCTTCCTCCTTTTTCTCATCATAATCATTTTAGTGCCTCCAATGAGTTACATATTGATGACACTTTACCTTCCTCTTACCCTCACTGATTACAATTCCGTGCAGCCCTGACCTACAGAGGTCTTCTCAGAGAAGAAAAATGGCCCTCTTTTTCTCTCCATATTCAGTTTTTGACCTCTGTGAGCAGAGAACCAAATGAAAATTGGTGTTACTTGCTGTAATAACACTGATCTTGAAGAGAGTTAACGAAGTATTTCTGCTGGACTGGCTTAAAGGTAAGTGACATTGTACCAGAGAACTAAATTGGAAACACATTTCTGTAGCGCCCAGTGAGGGTCCTAAATGACATTATTACTTATCCTGAGTTTTGAGCCCATAATTGAGTTTTAATGGAACTAACCTCTCTCTATGAAATAGCATTTTAAGGGTATTGAAAAAACTTAGCTCTGAGTATAGAGGTTGTAATCGTGTAGATGTGTTTTCTGGATCAAGATGAAAGAGGGGGTGGTTGGGTATAGTCACCTGTTACTGGCTGTTCATTCTCCAAAGCATTGCTTGAGAGAGTTCTTGTGCAAAGTCAGGGCTATGGATAAGTGTGGGCCGAGGCAAAGGAATGCTGTGAGAAGATATTGTGACACCCTGGGGACTCTGGGTGGACACAACTTAGAATGTGGTTGATGTGTGTGAAGCTGTTAATCTTAAATACTTCTGTGTATACTGCTTGGACGGCGAGTTCATTTACACGTACACACCAAATTGGAGACAATGGGAAGCGCTGAACTTTTGCAATTATGCTTTGAAAAACAAAATGGTGAGTATAACTCGAGGAACTATGTTTTGTCCTCTGTTTTCAGTAGGAGGGATGTAGGAAATACAAATTTCTCAGGGAGATCAAAAGAGTAGAGGTGATAAGGAAGGGAATAAAAAGAACCTTGAGAGCGAGAAAAGGTTGACCTTGCCTGGGAAGTCTGGGGCAGGTGAAGGCAATGGGAAGAGAGAAGGAAGTTGTTGGAGCAGTGTGGCTGCTTGGCTTTGCTGTGAGACTCACCAGGTCAGACAACATGAATGAACTGGGAAGGCTTCAGGAGAAAAATTGTAATCTGCCCAGAGAATCCTAGGCTACCATCAGGAGGGACTTGACGCAAGCCCAGATTTATCTCCAAATAGCCAAAAAAAAAATGAGAGGCGAATACGCAAGGAACGCATTTTCTTTCTTTCTTGGCCTGCATTTCTCATGTTAACTAAAAAGCAGTCTTAGCTGTGGAGCTACTGAGTAGAGTCAGCTTGAATAAATAATTGATATGTAACTCTGTAGGGTGTAATTGCAGTATGGCGTACCTGCATAATAGTCAGAATGTTTATATAAGCTGCTAGATGGAAGAGGTAGCACTTGTCTTGCAGGGTCAAGGCAGTTGGGCTTCTCTCCACTCCCCACCTCCCCAGTATGAAGAAACCAGGTGCCACAGTCTGTCAAGACTTGGACTAGCTAGAGGGGTCCAAACGTTGCAGTCTGACTCATGCTACATGACTGGCTAGAGTGCTTTGACAATCAAAATATTGCAGCTTTTGTTTTTTCATGTAGAAAATTAAAAAAAAAAACAACTGAGTACAAAACAATTTAAATTTTATGCAAAGAAATTATTTATTTAAAATCCTTCAAGAAAAACTGCATTTCTGTCAAAATAAAGGGAGTAAAACTAGTTTCTCCAAGCCAACAGTACATTTTCAAAATCTCAGTCAAGTATTCTGCATTTTCTGTGTTCAAGATGTTTCTTTATCTGACAGGGCTGAACGTCTGAATTTCTTCAGATAAATGGTAATTTGATAAGTATTGTCATAAACTAGCAGAAGAGCATATTTGACAGTGGAGCTGTTTTGTGCTGGAAGCAGATTTGTTTGGAAAACGCAAGTTCATTTAAGCTTACTGTCAGCAGTAAGAAGTTTTTGTAAAGGAGCTTTGTCAGGAAAGTTTCTTCATTCTTGTCAGAAAAAGTTCTGTGAAAGAGAAAAGGCTTTTTAGAAGGAGAAAGTGTTCTGGTTATAATATTGAAACAGGAATCTGAAAGATGGCTTCTATTTCTAATTGTGCCACTGACTTTCTCTGTGGTCTTAGACCACAGTTCTTGGGGTCTTTTATTAAGTCATTATGTGTGGAGGCAAGTCCAAGAATTCACTCATCAAGAAGCTTCTCAGCTTCAAAAAAACCTGAGGGTTAGGAGAGCAGGACTGACTTGTAATTCCTCAATTTTTCTTGCTTGTGGGAAAATATTAGATGGCTGCAACTCTTCCAAAGGGATAGCTATGACTGAATTATCAAATGAACTTGGTGTTATTAATGACCTCCACTGAAAAGCTTTGCTTAATTACCATCTGTTAGCTCATCACTGCCAAAATGGTGCAATACTGGTCTGCCTGAATGTAAGGAGGCAGGACATCTAGTATTTAGTTACAGCATGCAAAAACTGACATTGGGAGTGACCCAGCTTGGGTGTATTACTTTACAGAGCTGTATAGCTTTAATATTCTGCTATCAATAGTAATATTAGATTGGCCTAGATGAGGACTAGTAAGATTTCCAGGAATCACCATGATGTTCTAGTTCTAGAGTTGTTTACACCTTTGCTAATGCAACTGACTGAAGTAAGTAGAAAAGTAAATGTTAATCCAGAGAACTAAACCAGAAAACATAGCTTAGTTTCTTCAGTACTGAAAATAAAGGTGTGGAAAATTTACAAGTTTCACAATGCTAGCGCTAACAAGAACTGTAAGTTTATTTAAATAAAATTCACTGCTCTGTAATCTAAATGTGATTGTCTTTCCTTTCCCCTATTGGCTGGAGATTTGCTTTCATATTTTTTTACTAGGAGTTTCTGTTAACTAAGCTCTTCATTTTCTTTTGGAGAGTGACGCTTCAGGCCAGAAATTAGTTTTGGTAGCCTGTGCCTGCTTCTATGGGAGAAGCTTTTTGTCTGTGGCTAGGATGGTTTGCTGTCACCTTGAGTTGTCATTGTTCCTTGGTTCACAGGTAACGTGTTAATTGATATTAGACTTAAAAACAAGCGTATTCTTAGATGGTGGTATAGTCTTTTGGCTGCCAGAGATGATAACAGCAGTTTTCTGTTCAGCTCGTTCATCATGCTCATGACATTGTAAATCTCAGAGATACCACTCCCAACTCACCTTCTCCTCTCTCAGCCTCTAGTGTCTCCATGTAAAGCACTTACTCCCTGGATCCTCTCATCAATCATTTAATTGGCAAGAGGCAATGAGCATAAATCGAAACATATGAGAATCCATTTGATGCAAGAAAACACTTTTTCGCTGTAAGGGTGGTGAAAACTGGAACGGGTTGCCAAGAGAGTTTGTAGAGTCTCCATTTGTGGAGACGTTTAAAACTCAACCAGTCATCCTCCTGGGCAACCTGCTCTAGCTGAGCTTGCTTGAGCCAGAGTAAATGGACTAGGTCACCTCAAGAGGGCCCTTCCAATGTCTCTGACTCAACTGTGTCGTTCTTGAGATGAGAACTGCATGCAGTACATGAAATGTAGGCATGCACAGATGTTACATAGTGGAAGAATAACATCTAACGTCTTGTTCTTACTGCAGTTTTCTCACCTGCCAGTTTTTTTGGTATGCTCACTTGGTTCTGTGAGCTCCTTTTGAAGTTCCATGCCATCAGCATAGTATTTAACTGCTTGAAAGTGTTCAGTAACATTCACAAATCCAGAAGTTTAACTGTTCATTCCCCTCTCCAGGTCACTGATGAAGATGCTGAGCAAAACCAATCTCAACTCTGATTCCTGAAAGACTCTGCTCCTTACTATTCTTCATCCTGAAAAGTCATTGTTAGGTTTGAAGGCTTATCCTTCTATTTCAACCATTTTTCATATGTGAAAGAGCCATTATTATCCAGTCCTATGGCATTTTAATTTGCTATGGAAACTTGCTTATGGCTTTTTGAAAATCTAAATACATGATATCTGCAAGGTCCCATTTATCTGCGTGCTTACTGACACCCCTGTAGAAGTCCAGCCAGTTGAGGAAGGAGGGTTGCCTTTTGCAGAATCCATGGTGACTCCTTGACACAGACTTGGTTTCTCTGTGCGTTTGCTGGTCTTATTGTTTATTATAGACTGTATACGTCATACTGCTGCTGGAAATAACCGTCCAGGTGTTTCCGTGATGCCCTTTGGAGCCCTTCTTGTAAATGGGAGTCTACTGGCAGTCCTCTGGCACAACAGCTCTTTGTGGTTATCAGCTACAAACCTTGGCCAGCAGTTCTGCTGTTCCACATCTGAGTTTCCTCTGAGCTCTCAGGTGAATGCCATCCACTCCTGGTGATGTACAAACCTCCAATTTGTTATTTGGTCTAATACTTCCTCTGTACTTGCTTTAAACTGATCTAGCTCCTCCGAGCTACCTGCTGTAATGTATGTGTAAGTTGTGGGATCTCTCCAATACCTACTGTAGTAACAGCTGACCAAAAGAGTGCATTGAGCTTCTTGGCTGTGGCCTTATCATTCTTGATTCCCCCTTTTTTGGGTCACAACGACCCCATGCAGCGCTACAGGCTTGGGGAAGAGTCACTAGAGAACTGCCTGGCAGAAAAGGACCTGGGATGCTGGTCGACTGCTGGCTGAATATGAGCCAGCAGTGTGCCCAGGTGGCCAAGAAGGCCAAACGCATCCTGGCTTATATCGGGAACAGTGTGGTGAGTAGGACTAGGGGAGTCATTGTCCCCCTGTACTCGGCCCTGGTGAGGCCTCACCTGGAATACTGTGTCCAGTTTTAGGCCCCTTACTACAAGAAAGACATTGATGTGCTGGAGTGAGTCCATAGAAGGGCAACGAAGCTGGTGAGGGGTCTAGAGCCACAAGCCTTATGAGGAGCAGCTGAGGGAGCTGGGGTTGTTTAGCCTGGAGAAGAGGAGGCTGAGGGGAGACCTTATCGCTCTCTACAACTACCTGAAAGGAGTTTGTAGCGAGGTGGGGGTCAGTCTCTTCTCCCAAGTAACAGGCAATAGGACAAGAAGAAATGGCCTCAAGTTGCGCCAGGGGAGGTTTAGATTGGATATTAGGAAAGTATTTTACACTGAAAGGGTTATTAAGCATTGGAACAGGCTGCCCAGGGAAGTGGTTGAGTCACCATCCTTGGAGGTATTTAAAAGACGGGTAGATATAGTGCTTAGAGATACAGTTTAGTGATGGTTTTTGTCAGAGTTAGGTTGATGGTTGAACTACATGAAGTGAAAGGTCCCTTCCAACCCGGGCAATTATATAATTGTATGATTTTATAACATAGTCATCAAGTAAATCTACTAGCTTTCTTGCTGGCCTCCTAGTGTAGTTAAGAGACTTTTTAGTGTTTAATCTTGAGACTTTACAAGGCACTGTTCACATTCTTTTTTAGCCACTTTATTTTCTATGATATTTCATGAGATTTTCTGTTCCCCTAGTCTCTTTATATTTTTTTTTGCATTGTATCTTAATTTGAAATTATGCACTACAGAAATCTCTTGTTTATTGTTACAGTCATGGACAATAAGGTTTGTTGCAATCCTGGACCACTCGGAATCAGGCGAGACCCTTTTTGGCACCTCCCCAACACATACTTTGTGTTGTTATTGCCTTTGATTTGGGTAGCTCAAGTGCCAGTGCTCAGTGTGCCGCTTGGGTGCAGCATGACTGTGTTGGCTCTGGAATGAACAGCTGTTACTGGTTACAAAATGAGCTTGTTATAATGAAATGGCTCAGTGCAGTTATGTTCACAGCATACAATAAAAGAGGAATCCCCGGGAGATGGGAAGCAGACAAAATCTGAAAGCAGGGGATTGAAAAGTATTTCAGATCAATTTTGTGTAAGGCCTGGACATCAAGTTGATATATCACACCTGTCTTTCACTATCTTTAGTTTCATGGGCCCAAGTGGGCTAAAAGCACCACCTGATAAAACTGAAGTCTCCTACACTTCAACAGTCAACAGGCTGCATAAGAAAACTTAGGGTCAGCATATATGAAGAATCATCATCAAGTGTCAAAATCCTGACTCCTTGAGGGACTTTATCTGCAATGATGAACCCTGACTTCCCCAGTGTAGCAGTCGAGAATGTATGAAGCAATGATGAAAACCCTGATATTCTACAGGAAGAAGAAATCTAAATGGGTTTGGTCAGGATCTGTGAGGGAAGAGAGCTGTGATAGACACCAAATCTGTGTTTTAAGCAGAATAGCTGTTGACCAAGTAGAGGCATTAATTTAGTCTTCAATTTTTTTTTTCTTTTAGTTTCCAGTTGAGTTTTTTGTCTGTGCTACATTACTTAAAAACTTATGTGTCTACCGATCACTTAGTGTTCTCTTATGTATATGCAGTATTTTAAACAGAAGTGTTGAGAATAAAAAATATACATTGACTCCACAGGCAGATTAGATGAATCTTTCTGGAGAAAGCGATTCAGCTGGCACTGCTGAAGTAGGCTGACTGCTCCGTCACAAGATATGCCAGGACCTAACCTTGCTCGGAAGAGTAAACGCTGCTGGATGCTTATCTTGAATGCTTAGCATCTCAAGGTGTTCTTGAGGAAATTAAGTGTCAAACTAAAGAGTAGTTTTGGATCTGACTATGGTTCTGACTTTGTGTGGTGACTAATGAACTTGCCTCAGTTTTGTGGGCCTCTGTTGCTATTTGGTGGCATTTTGTAATCCTCCTCAGTTTCAATGAATATTTTTTTTCAATAAAACCTTGGCTGGATGTGTTGTAGCCCATCCCGATATTCTTCAGTGTTTGAAGTGTACATGGTTGCCAAATGTAACTTTGGAGTAGTGAGCACAGTGGTAACAATCTTGGGTGCTGGTTGATCAAGCACTAGCCACCTGGGTCCATCTGAGGCAAATTCCTTCCCATGTTATCTTCTTGAGGAGCTGAGGAATGGATGGATTCTTCTGTGACCTTTGCCAGGAAAACCTGACACTCGCAGCCCCTCTTCCAGGTTTATGTAGCCTGTGAGAGATGACGAGTGGAGTGGAGAAGCTTAAAAATCTTTTTAGACTCTGAAATCCAGCATGGGTGAGGGGGCAGGGGTTGGTTGGTTGTGGTCTTTTTTTAATCTGCCAGGTGTGCATACGTTGCAGAATAAAGCCTACATTTTTCTTGGACATGAAATCAAGGAAATGGCTTTTATCAGACCTTACATCTGTTGGTGCCCCAGGATATACTGGCAGTAACTAATGCCAGGAAGCCCAGAATGTGACAAAATATTGGCAAACTGTGCTTTATCAGATTTGTTTGTTTGACACTGTGGTAGGAGTATCAATTAGCAGAACGACTGTATTCTTGCCAAATGAAGGAAAAATTATGGTAAGCCAATGTCTGCAACCGTCTTTGCTCCTTTGAATGTGTCTGCCCTGCAGTAAGGTGGTATGTCTGTTTAGCATGTAACAATTTAGATCCTTATGGCTGATCCTTACAGCATGAGGCAGGCATCTGTTTCTCCAAAAACAGTGAATGGAAAAAATACTCGAGACTGTTGGTACATAACTGTCACACATTGCTTCTGAAGAGCTCATAAACAGGGATGAAGTTGCTCTACACTTAGGGCTGTGATCTGCTTCACAAAAAAAGTGGAACCCTGCATTGCAAATATGTCACCCCTCAAAAGCAGTCTTTTCCTACAAATCGTCTGCTTCACTACCATGAATAGGTGGTGTGTGGAGTGGTTAGAGTGCAGGGGACAGACCTTTAATCTGTGCATCTCCAACTGGAGTGTACTTGTTTTCCCTGGAAGCAGACTTGAGGGTGGCTGGCTGCCCACACTCCAGCAATATTGTTGATGACTTAAGGACCCAGAATAGTTTGGAGGATGGGGATCATGGTCTCCAGAACTCGTTCTCTACACATTGGTTTACGTGTACGAAGAAGTAGCAAGACTTTGATTCCTTTTTTTATATCAAAATTTTGGAACTGGCTGTTCTAGAAACAAAAGCATTGTTAAGGATGTGGAAACGCTACTAACAATCCAATTGAAACATTACAGAGATGATCAGCTTGAGAGATGTGCATTGGGGCAGATAAAGCGGCGGGTACTGGGCTTAAAACTTCTTATTCTGAAACAATGAAATATAACTCCTGAATCCCATTAGTTATTCTGTATTTGTGGCAGCTGGGGAATGTATGGCAAGAAAATGTAATCTTGATTTTTTTTTTTCCCCCATGATATAATAAAATGCCTCAGAAACCTCTTCTATATTTGTTAGTCAAACACCATTTTTAATACTTTTGGCCTGACAGATACACCCCCTCTATCCCAAGATTCTCCTATCTTTGCTTTGCTCTCTGGAATAAACAGAAAACTCTTGTACTTGTTGAATGGTGTATTGGGGTTGACAGCCTCTAGAAAGAGCTTTGAAAAATGGGTGTCTTATTCAGAAAAATCTTTGTTATTTGGTACACTCAATATTACAGTCAAAACTCTTGATCTTGAAATATGTTGTCATCTAAAGCCAGAATAACAACTGATTAGCTATTAAACTTTAAAAAAAAAAAAATACTCGCCCTTGTGGGTTCTAGTTGTGTGTTAATGTGTTTTGGCTTTTTATTTGTTCGGGAGTGATTACCGGTTAGTCATTAGCATGGGAGAGTGCAGGAAAACATCAGTCCTTTTTCAGGAAACAGAGAAAATTTGTTTTTTCCCTGACTGAGGGAGGGAAGGATTCTGCAAAGCTTACCTTGATGGATAGATGAGAATCTGCAAGAGTGAGGCAGAGGGCGCAACAGCTATCTGTAAAACTTCTGGCGTTTCACAGTTCACCCACATTAGTAATAAAGGAATTGATCTACTTGGGCATTCTAGGAAAAGGAGATATGCATTTGATAGACTTTGTATAAACTTTCTGCTTGTTCACTTTCTGTTATTTTGGCAGTAATAATCTTTTGTAATTATATCTTCTCTGTAGAGAGTTCAGATAACCCACCCTTTTTATTTTAAAAGACAGAGACCTGACTGTATCCCCTAGAAAGGTAAACGTTTGTCCTTTTTCTATCTAAATATTCCCGTTCTGT
This sequence comes from Stercorarius parasiticus, assembly GCA_013396915.1. Lineage (NCBI taxonomy): Eukaryota > Metazoa > Chordata > Aves > Charadriiformes > Stercorariidae > Stercorarius > Stercorarius parasiticus. The sequence goes on along the minus strand of VWZL01002332.1, from coordinate 50,734 downwards.
GATAGACAAAATCATCTGCCTTCTCTCCCATCCTTCGTTAAGGGCTGTTGGAGATGAAAACAAGCCTACAACCTTCCCTAGAGTTTTGAGCGGTGGGGTTTTTTCCACACCTTGTCCCATTCCCCGCCAGGAGAATGCACAAATCCTAATCCTCACTACCACAAATCCTGCAGTCAGGTTTCTTGCATTTGGGGAAAGTAAGTATAAAAGTTGAACACAGGTACAATATATGTACCTGTTACCTGTGCCAAGTCAGGGTTAGAGAAGCCTAATTATAGCACTTAAACACAGCACTTTCTTTCCAACTAGGAAAGAGTCATAGCCATGCCCAAGCACTGCTAGTTTCCTCAGCCTTAAAATACAGAAGCATCCATATATGAAAAAAAAAATAATAATAGTGGAGTGCAAGAAGAAAGCACTAACCAATAATTACATACCTGCAAAATAGGGGTGTCACTTGCCAAAGAATGGCCTTGCGGTAGTTAGGGTCAGCCTGTTGTTCCTGGGCTGTTTGTCCTTTGCCAGGACAATGCACGTGGTGTGTTCCTGGCTACCAATGTTTTCAATGGTACAATTTTATCAAAGGTATAGCTTGTGGTTCATACGCTGCACTTCTGGAAAAAGTCTGACCTACTGCAGAGGTATAGACTAACTGTACTGTGCGTGTACTGTGGCTTTTGTGATAGAAGGGAGCTATGTGATCTGCCAAACTGGAAACTTTGGACGCTGACCCTTGGAGCAGTTTAGCGCTTTCATGGCAGGAGCAGCAGTAAGTTCTGGAGAGTGTGTTTCCAGAAGGCAATGGAAATTCACAGTGTTTTTAATTAGGAGTTGCAGGATGTGGTAGCTGTAGCATAGTAGAGGGACACGGCAGAATACTTAAAAAAACAGCAGTGCAAGCATGAAGGTTTAAGGTATATCTTGTCACTTTTCCTGTTAAGTGATAATATATGAGAGAAAATCACCAACTTGCTAACAGTTTTTTAAGTAACATGTATAGCTGGTAATATATACATTTTGAGCATCTTCTCCGAGTTCCTTGAGAATCTGAATGGCTTTAGGAGGAAATGGGCATTCAGAGGTTTCACAGCATATTTTAGGACTGATAATTTAAAACCAGATAAAAATCAATGACTTGTGTAGGAAGGCAAATAGAGCAAAGAAAGACCTTTAGAAAAAGTCAGCAGGAAAAAAGCAGTGCTAGTCATCTTTTTAAAATGTATCTGTATAACTGTGGTTTCTTTCTAGTGTTTGCAGGATCCCTTTTACTGTAATAAAACTTCTCCCATGTGAATGGAAAAAATCTGGAATTAATGACCATTTAAACATAAAATTAAATTAAGGTTCTTGTTCTCAAAGAGACTAAATTGTCTGGCATCTGTCATTTGAGACGGGAAAGCAAAGTATTACGTTACTGGAAGGGAGTAAATCTTGGTTACTTAGATGCTTTTACAAATCTTTCTTTATTGATTTATGCTTTCTTGATAGACATTTAATGGTAGTACTCCTTCTTATGTCATTAACTGGTGGATATTTAATTGAACGAATTCTCTAGATAGTTTATAGGCATGGTCATACATTAATCATGCTCTTTTACTTAAAGGTATTTTAATTGTATGTTGTCAAAACATAACTTAGATCAAAGCCCATAGAAAAAGTGTGGTCAGATATGAAGCTTTTGCCTAATGCCAGAAAAAGAGAGGAAAGGAATTGATGGGAGAAGATTAAATTTGCTCAGAGCCAAAGCAATCACTCAGTGTACAAGTTTTGCTTCCCTAGTGGCTGGACTAATCTGCTTTTGCCAGAATCATATTTTCATGTTTTATCTTGAAGAGACTAGTGAAAATGAAAAAGCCCATGGAAATACAGTTTAGATAGCTGTTCAGAGTTTGAAAAAGTTATTCAGTCTAGATCAATCTAGAGAGTGAAGAACTGTTGCTGACAGATTCAGCTGTAGCGGGAGTCTCATTTATATTACAGACAGGGGTTTTCCAAGTTTTAGGACAGGTTATTCTGTAACTGATGTTAGTGAGAGGCATGACTTCTGTGTCTGGTGGGAGCAAGACCTCAGTCCAGGAGAGAACCCCAGCATGATAACATAGCGGGTCCAGTTATAAGGTGCACAGGCCTGACCTGGGCTGAGGGTCTCTTCTGCTGCTGCTCAAGTGCTTCTGAGGGTCTCTTCTGGGCCTCTCCCACAGTGACTGCAGGCCCCCTCCCTTCTAGACTCAGGTAGCAAATACCCGAGCCTGACTCTTTCAGGTTCCCATGACACCTAGCCATTGGATGTTGCCATCACCGGTGCTCATCCTCTGCTGCTCTGGAAGGCTTTCTATCAGCTCTGTAAGTCAGACAGGCTCTGGAAGCACTGTCAGCAAGGGACGGGCTACTGCTCGGTTCTGATAACCAGATCTATCTTTTCCTCACTGCCACAGGTTCAGTCTCCTTTCATGTTGGCTTGAAACTGGCCTGTGAGTTTGTGGTTGATTGGGCTGAAGGGAGATGGGTGGGATAGGAATGACAACAGCCAGCCTGACTTGCCTGGTCTCAAGGAAAGCAAGACTTCTGTTAAATGCCATTCTGACTATAGTTTATATATTTTCAAATGTAAATGTGTTTGGACAATGGAATCCTTTATGGAAAGAGAATGAAAACTGAGTGAATTGAAAGACAGCTCCTTTTCAGGCACTGTATTTCCTCATGTTCAGTAAATAGCGATGATGATGATGACAATGTCTGCTCTTTATGGACAAATCAATGCTCTAAGCAAGAGGGAAAAGTCTTAAAAGACCTGCAGGTTGTCATAATTTTTGACAGTAACTTATAATTGTATGCTAGGGGACAATCTCAACCAGTGCTGGCCCGCTGAAATTTATCTTTAGCTTCCTATTCGTGATTCAGTTATTACAATGATATAGTCCTCCACTTCTAATAGGAATGCAGGAGGAATGGCAGAAAACAGAACTTCTCCAGGTTTTCTCATTGGCAAACCATCACATCATGTCAGTTTCTGGCCCAAAAGCGCTATTTGGTCCACTCTTACGCTGGCAGCTAATTAGCTGGAGGCTAGCTATGACTAAAAGTGGATAGGTTTCTCAGAGTACAAGTCCACCCTACTGTTCTGGCTGAGCTTCAAAATATCTGTTCCCAAAGCAGGTGTGCCCTGGCTGCTGCAGGGAATTTTTACTGAAGATGGCAGCACTTTCTTGTATTTTCTATTGGCACTGTTATTTAAAAAAAAGTATAAAAACTAAAAGGCATTTCCTAAATGTGAACAAAACTGTAATTTTCTTTAAAGTGGTAGAGCACATGTGTAGGCATCTGAGTGACTCTATTGTTTCCCTTGGAAGAAGAGGTATTGCCCAAGATCTTGTTTAAAGTACTATTCTGGGAAACTTACACCAGAAATAGTCTAGTGGCTCCTTTAGTTTTGCTTTCTTTTAAAATCCCACACTTGAGCTCACACAGAAGAAAAGGAAATCTTGATTCTTTCTCTTATATATGGCTTTTTCTAAATATGTATTGAATGTAGGTAGGATTGAGGCCTTGCTTTGAAATTTACAAGTGCAATTTGTGATGGGAATTCTTTTGAAAGAGAGAACTTTCAGTAGTGTGATTTATTTTTTTCATTTTTTTTTAACCTGAAGTAAAATCATTGCAATCATAAATTACTTTGCTCTTTTATCAGTTTAATAATTCTAGCTTTCTGAAAGTGGTATTCAACATATCTAGTGTGCTTTTCAATCTATGGCTAACTCTCACAGTCATCGTGTGGGACAGTCAGATAATCACTATTATTTATTTTACAAATGGGGAAGAGAAAGACGAACATTAAAGACTTACTCAAAGTCTTGCAGATAGAGAACACACGCCACATCTTCTGGGTTGGGTTGGTTGGTTGATTGGTTTGGATTTATTTTTTTTTTTTTTTAAGGCCTCTGCTTGGCAAGCAGTCTGTATAATATGCTGCTGGTTTTCTGTGTTGCTTTAATCCAGGACAGCTCTACTCCTTTTTGAGGCATAACAGAGGCAACTCCTTTATGCCTGAGCTCTACTCCTTATTGAGGCAAACAGCCATTCGGCATCTAAGTGATTTCTTTGTTGTTGTAAGCTCAATATAAGGTACCCATGACAAATCCTCTGCATCTTTGGCATGTGGAGTAAGGACTGAAGTTTATTCCATCTTGGTTCCTCTCACCTGTATTCGCCAGTATTCAGGAGCCAGCGGGCAGATGGAATACACTTAATCTTTCCAATTGTAAAAGGAATAGAAAGTTAATCAGTAACCTGGGTAAGTTTTATATGCAACTGAAATTCAAATAAAATTTGCAGCTCTAGCTTTTGATTTTTTTGCAGTTACAAGCATTTGTGATTGTTGTATTTTTTTAATTGAAGGTGCAGCCAGATGTTTGGACTTTGTCTTAATGCTGGATGAGCAGGTCTAGAATAAGAGATCTCATCTTCTGTTCTGCTCCATCTGTCTTTCTCAGTGTTCTCACTGGACTATAAGGCCAAGCCAGATGAGTCTTGGCTGGTGAGTTGTTTCCTCAAATCTCTTTTGGCTTCTGAAACGCTGACATTGGGGCTAGCCTGTGTTTGAGTTTTTCCAATTACCTCTCAATTTTCCTGCCAATGCTTTCTGTTCAGGCAGGTGTTGCAGGCAGTAGATATTTCTCTGAGACAGAGGAAGCCTGGCCAGAGCAGCTGCATGTTTGTATGGTGGTGTTGTAGACCTATCCTCTTTTGCTCTATTGTAAAAACACATGGATTTCTGTCCAGAAAATCTGGAAATAGTCTCACAGTCTAAAGACAGATGATCTATCTTGTGCTTTGCTACATTTGCTCTTTCAAAACTTCATGTTGTTAAATCTGAATTTGTAATTTAATCCTGTTACTTAAGTCATGGATATAACCAATTGGGTATGGGGAACAGGATTCCCTCACTCTTTGAAGCAGCCATTGATGAACATGAAAAACGTTACTATATCATCTAGCAAAGAAAGTTGTCATCTGCTCCTGAGTAGTAAGAGATTGTCTCTAAAACTATCTTTTCATCCACACTTCTTTTTCTTACAGATCTAAGGCATAAATACCTTAAGTCTCTTGCAATTGAAAAGCTAAAATAAAAAATTCTCAAGGAAGTTCTCTTTCATTGACAAAAGTGGGATCTACTGTATTAATTGTACAACACATCTTTAAGATGAACATACAGAAGAGTTCAGCATTAGCTGAATATTGCATGGTTATATCACTAAATGGATATGGGAGGACCATGCATACAGACAGACCATGAAGTGACAGAATTTTCAAATGTTTGAGGTGTTCTTTTGGAGAAGCAAAGCAGCTGCCACAGCTGCTGGAATTAAAGTGGGTTTGATTCCTTTTCTTTTGGAAGAGGAACAGTCTTCTCAACTGGAACTTTTTTTTCTCTCAAGATATGAAATAAGTTGTCATTGACTTCACAGTAGTTCCAGTGTGAGGGACAGTATATCCTTCTTCTGAGACTGAACGCTTCTCTGTGATAGCAGTAACAAAAGGTTGTATATTGAAAACGTGTAGAGGATCATGAAGTTCTCCTTCAGAGTTATATGGATAAGCACCTCTGTAGTTTCTTTCAGCTGATGGAGACAAGTGTATGTCAAGCCTGATTGTATGGACACATCATTTGTCTGTCTAAATAGGTTTGTGCATGCTTTGTGAATGCTGTGACACAGTCTATGTGTCCTGGTGGCCAGATATGTGTCCAAAAATAGTAGGAAGCCAATTGCCCTTCTAAACCTAGTGCTGGCTTCCCATAATTAAGAGCTATTGGAAAGTGCTTTGCAGTGTTGTGTGAGATGCAACTGATAAAGGTCTTTTTGCTGGTTTTGTATGTTCCCTGTGTTAAAGCTTTACAAGGTAAAACTAAACCCATGCATAATGAAAAGCTGAAACAAGCAAAATAAATGACTCTCTCTCCTATACCTCAAGAGGTGTTTTTTGTTTGTTTTACTATATCAGTATTATGCGTCAGTTTTCTATCATGGATATTACAGAAACAGCCTAAGGACATATTTTCTGCTGTTATGTGTTCTGCAACCTCACTGACATCAATGCAAATGTATATATATTTATCTGAGAATGAATCAGACATAGATAAGAAGTGAAATTCTCCTAATACATTATTTATTCAGATAATTCACTCTGTGTCGAAGAACCACATATTCGATTTATCTTTGACAGCCCTGAAAAGCCTGCCAAATATCTCTGTGTAAATCCTAACAATCTAATATATTTTCATGATATTTATTGAAAAAAATGAGAGAAGGTGTTTCATCTTGTAAATAGGGTATATGGATTAACTCCTGGGAGCAATGAATATCCAGAGGAAAAGATGTGACAAACGGTTTTCATCTATTTCCATACAGACCATCTTAATTGCATAGAGGTGCCTTTCTTTGGCGAGGATTAAGACAGTGTTGTGAGCCACAGTAAATTCCAGAATGAATCATGGAAACCTCATCACTAGTCACAGTTGGGTCAACTGGTAGAAAGTATTCAAGAGCAGATGGTTGAAAGTGCAGCAAGAACTTGAGTCAGAGAAATGTGGTTCCCCAAAAGTGAAACTTGTCAAGGAAGCGATATAAAATGACTAGTTCATAAAGTACTTGTGGGCTTTTTAGGCTCAGATAAGCCAAATATCATTCATACCTCATAGTCAAGGATGGTACTCTCAGCATCCAAACATGAATGAAGTTCAGGACTCATAGAAGACACCACTGCCTCCATGTGATCACCAGCTCACCACTTGGATTGCCTCATTATCTGTGAGGCCTCTGAGCCAGACCCTGCCTAGCTCGTGGCATTTGGCAAAATTTCGGAAGGGACTCTGGATGCATTTTGAAAGGTGCAGATGCCCTTGTTGTTGCTAACCCCATTGCCTTTGTGTCCCAAGGAGCACTGGCTCTACTTGTGGGTCAAGGGGTTTGCACACTACAGGGTGGTCTTGCCCCACTGAATTGTCTTCTGTTCAACAGGCTCTTCTAGCACTCAAGATCTTTACCCATGCACTTGCTCCTTCCTTGTGATTTGTTTCTTTGCATTCTTTCTCTTTGCAAAGTTGCTCTGTTGTCTCTTTTCTACGTCCTGCTGCTTCTCACCCTTACTTATCTCACCACTGTTTTTACACTGCAGGTATGTTGCCAGCATGTGTCCCATGCTTCAAGATGTTTTCTGATTTCCCTTGTGTATCGGGGCGTCTTGCCCCCTTTAAGTTACTTCTCTAGCCATTCCCACCTGAACTACAGAATTGTGGCAAGAAAGGAAAGAATTTAAATGCTTGCTCTCTGTAGAGGCAGAAAATTGTTGATTTTTGTATTTATTTATATTTACTATGTTTTTAATGAGAAGGCAAAAAGAGACCTTTCCAGAGGAAGTGCAAGGTGATGAATAGCAAGCACTAGCTCTTGCTGAACTGCACCAACAAAATCTTGGGCCCAGGTACCATATGCATAACTCTCTCTTTCTTTCTCATTCCCCCCAGCTCCCCCACCGCCCCCCACATTAAATAGAACATTGAATTCAGACCTACAACATATCCGGCTAAAATAATATTGAGGAACTCCCCTTACTCCCCTTCCCCTTTCCTCCTGGTTACAGTAAGCAAGTTGAATTCAGTCTGAGGGAGAGAAAAAATTATCCTGTTGCTTTCCTTGTACTGATTTACACATCATCAGATTGAGTTGATAACTGATGTAATGTAGCATGCTGATGAAGTTACCCGCGTGTATGTTCTGTGCAGTGAATTTGGTTGACAGGTTGTCACTGGGCATTTATGACTCAGTAGCACAAACTGACCAGCAAAGTCAAGCAAAAAAAAATGGTATGGAGCTTTGATGCCAAAAGATGCAGTTTCAAGTCAGCAAAACCACCTATGGATTTTGGTGAAATTTGGGAACAGTCTCATCTGCAGTCAAAATGTCAAGAACAATGAGGAAATGAAAACTCTGTTTTATTTTTCTAATTTTTTTTTTTATAGAAAGCTGTAGTAAACATAATTTTAAGAAACAGAAAAGCATTCCCAAAGGAAACAAAATGTTATGTTCCAACACAAACCATAATATTTTCTGGTTTGTATGTCAGCTGAAAGAGAAAACCATCCATTTTTGGGTCATCCTGAAACTGATTTCCCTGCCCCATACCCTCCCATTTCAGCTGCTGAACCAAGAAGTCAGTTTGTTCTGTAGCTCTAGTTCCGAGTACCCTGAAATACACTTGCTTTGATTAATTCAAGGATTAAGCCTTTTAAAACATGCTTTTGAAAAATTATTGCGTGTCATTTTATTAAGTGTTTCTTTGTGAAAGAACTCTAGATTGCTATAATACTCTGGCTGGCTAAAATCTTCTCTTTTTCTGTGTCAAATAAAAAGTAAGCTGCTTTTGATTTTTGAATGAAACCAAGCTCAGTTTGTACATACAGATACCGTTGTAAGCTTGATTGGCTATACATATTTATGACTTGCTGCATGCTCTTGAGACTACTGAATTATGTTCTGGATGTTCAGCTTGTCAGTTCTGCAGTTGGCTTAGAGTGCTAGGATGGAGCTGCTGCCTCTACCTCTAAGACATGACAGACTTGGTAAAATCTCTGCTAGAGCACAGCTCGCCCAACACAGGAAAATTACTGACTATAATGTTTGGGAGTCAAGAGCTCCAAGTGTTGTTTTTGTCACTGATCTTAATTACGGGAACATCTTCCTGGATAAGAAACAAATCAATGCAGCTTCATAGTTTTTAAGCGCATGTTTTTTGTGAAACAAAGCACCTTGTCTTACTTCTGCTGTTGTAATTGATTCTGAAGAGATCATGACTCCTAAGAAGATGATAAAAAATAAAATCTATAAGAGTTAGCTTGTTAGGCTTTTGTTTAATAATGGGGAGGGGGGGCAGGAGAGACAGAGACATATATCTTTTTGCCTTCTTCAAACCATTTCCTTTTTTTGTGTGTGTGTGTCAGGAGTCAAGCTGACAAAACTCTTTGTGCACCATTGAAATCTAGAGCGACAGAATGAGGACATGCGGATATTACTTTCTTAGGAGTATAAGACTGAAGTCACACAGGTTGCCAAATTAAGAAGTGGGTTGTGTAGATTTGATCTGAATCTTGCTGATTTTGGTACCTTGTTGTTACAGACTTGAGAGATAACATGTTTTAAATTCTCATCGTAGCTTCATCCTTAAATGCTACTAAAATGCTAGTGCTTTAGGTTGTAGCCCTTTGTGCTCAAGCCCTTTGTTAAATAAAGACTGTATTAACTTTTCTGTTAAGAGTTGCTCTGAAAGCAGTGATGAGCAAATGAATCTGTTGTTCCCAAGTCTTATGGCTCTGATGAGCCCCAGCAAGAATCTTGGCTTCAAATGATTTGTTTGGCTGACCTTGGGGGTTGAATTTGGGACTTACTTAACCCTGAAAACTCTTCAGTGCGTTGAGATGAGAAGTGGTGAAATTTGTAATCCCTGCAGCAACTGCCACTTTCGCTGACCTGGTGCTTCCAGTTGGCACTGGGCACCTTGCTGTGCAGTGCAGGCACCTCCTTGCCCTCATACAGGCCTGTATTGCCAGTGACTGTGTGCGCGTATTTTTTCAATTTTTGTATCTGCTTGGAGTCCTTTGATCCTATGATTTTACGAGGTGCTGGGTTAGATCTGAGTGAAAACCACTGTGTGAAGAATCTTTGTAAGGAGAAGCAATTTCATGGGGTTGTTTGGGGTTGTTTTGGTTTTTTTTTTTTTCTCCTCTCCATTTTTCATGGCAAAGGTGACAGCACGAAACAAAAACTCTGCCCTCTGTGAAAATGGCAAGCTCCAAATCACTACCTGTAGTACACAGATCAATGTTAACTTCCTTATGCTGGATAGCATTAACATTGATTATAAGAATGAAATATTAATAATTTAAAGCTAGGTTTAAAGCTAATAATAAAACTGTGTAGTCATAAGTTTGCATCTAGCAAAGGGAAGGAAGGCAAGGTAAGAAGGGGAACGGTGTAAACAAGAAGACCTGGGAAAGGAAATGGCAGAGAGCTGGGTAATGAGCTGCTGAAGCTTCAGCCGTTCCTAGACACAATCCCACATTTCTTCATATTCGTGTTTTCAGGTTTGTGGTGGAACATGACCCTTCTCCAAGGAGCAACATCAGAGAAGCTTTGTGATTATGGCTGCCTTTGTGAACGTTATAAGGCCAGTTCATGGGTGTGATGTTTATTGCGTGTTTCTTGATGGACAAATGATTGCTAAAGACCCAATCAACTTAATTCTAGTGCCAGCTGCTTTTCCTATATGTCTTCCTGAGGATATTCCTACTACATGTTCAGCAGTGTCTTTTATCTTTACTGTGGCACCAGCATATGTTTATGGAGGGTTTGCAACTTATAATACATATAAGGTAGAAAGAATTATTGAATTTACCATAGTTATCTAATAGAAGTATCTTGGGTGATGCATTGCACAAGTTACCTATTGTGCTGTAAAGCCTTGTAAAGCACTCTCCATTACGGTATCCTGCATCTTAGTAATGTCTTCAAGATGCAGTGAATCCTTTTTTGATTTAGAAGGAATGTGTGGTTAGTACTGGTGAGAAGAGCTGGTGGAACGTTTCTGCTCTATCCTGTGGTTTAGTGCATAAAATATTGATATTGACACATTCTGCTGGATTTTTTTTTTCCTCCTTCTGCAATTAGGATCTCTGCTTCTGTAGATGATGGCTTTTTATGCTTGTGTACACTTGGCATTTGAACACTGATGGTGGACCGCACATATAATTAGACTCCTTCCAACTAGTCTATATATTCTTCTTCTGAGCCCTAGTAATTATTTAGATAATTGTGCAGAGTTTATATAAAACTTTAGAGATTAAATAAATTTACTCTTCCTTGTTGGATATTGTACGATGTCAATTTTATGTTCTGGACTGATTCTAATGTGAAGAGTAAAAAGGATAAAATTATGCTAGTGAGCTCCAGAGGCTTCATTATGCTTCTGAGATCCCATGATGCAAAGCACAGTGATCTCTCTTCTTCCTATAGCACAGAGTAATGCAGTGATATGGAGAAAAACAGGAAAAATGCTTCTTATGTGCCTGATTCTGGAGTTTGGTGGAGGAAGTTGGTGTAAATATTGGAGAAAGATGTTGAAAAACTGATATAAAATGACTTAATGAACTTGGGACTGTCATGTTATAAGGCTTCCTGCATACTCATGTGAGGGCACCCTGGGCCTTTTAGTTTTCTGTGGTAATTATGAAAATGGATGTGGACTGCTGCATGCTATCCCCTGAACTGAGGAAAACCTGCTCAGACCAATTATAGTAGCTTCAGGGCACCTTTGCACTAAGAATGCTTCTTCTGCACTTACCATAATTTATTGTCTCAATGTATGAACTCAAACTGGGAAAGAACTTCTAGAGCACCGGGAGCAGTGATGGTCCACTGAGGGTTTTGAGTATTCAGCAGCTTTGATCTTCTAAGTAATGATGTGGGGTTGGGGTCTGGAAATAGCTTCTGCTGTTGGATGAAGCCGCAGTCCAAACAAGCTTGAGAACTGCTGATCTAGAAGCATTAGCTTGATTTCCATATAAAGTGATTTTTATCTTTTTTTTTTTTTTTAAAGTGTTGTATCAAGTTCTGACTTTTCAGCAGTCTTGTTTCTCAAATTGTTCAATTTTCCAACTGGAAGTACTGCATCTTTTTTTTTTTTTTTTTTTTTTTTTTTTCCCCCCTGATGTCTGCAGTATTTTTTTTTCTCTTTCCTGATTTTAGGCTATCTCTGCTTGTTGTTACTTTTTACTGCCTTTATATATTATCTCCTTCAATTTTCTTCTATCTCTTTGAAGCATGCTGAATTTTAATGAGTATGCAAATTCACATTAGCCTTCCCCATCTACTTGCTGGCCTGCTGCAGTTCTCTTCATGCCCTCTCAACATTTTAAGCTGTACATCCAGATGGTGCTGGCTAGAAAAAAGAATTTCTCTCCCATGCAATTTTCATGGGGAGGGAAGTATTCTCCCTCTCTGGTGGGGGGGGAAGGGGTTGGAAGAAGGAATTATTTTGGTACAAAATTGGATCAAATACTTATAAAAATAATATTTTTAATGTAGTTTAAATATTTGTGAGGAGAAACCCAGCAAAACGGTTCCACTGGAAGAAAAAATTTGTTTTGGTTTTAAGCCATTCCCTAGGCAGCTGCTTCCTAGGCCATCGGCGTGTTCAGGGTTATGGGCACTGCGGGAACCTCATTTCCAGCTTGGTAGGCAGCTGGCATAATGCAGGTTTTTCCCAAAATTTTAAGTCAGCTTTATTTACAGTAAATGCATAACAACGTTTTTGCCTGTTTAAAATAGCGGCGGCTTTAGGGCTTAGTGCTCTAAATTGCCCATAGATCAGGGTGAGGAATACTGGCACAGAAAGTGTTCTGTCTGGAGACCTGTCCTATTTTTCCGGTAAAATGATGCCCTTCCTTAAATTTTCTAGCTAACTTTTTTTCTGCACCAGACATACCTGGAGGGTGGCTTAGCTTAGCTCTGTTTTAGAACAGAAAGCTATGTCTTGGAACAGTGAGGAGACTACTGTGAAAATACATCAGTATGCCTTTTCTGTGAACAAACTTGCCAAAAAGTTATAATATTATAGCTGTAATAGTTGTTGATTTTATATTTACGAAAGGAAGATGTAGCAGGCCCATGAAGTCTCAAATCAAGCAGACAATCTCACCAGCGTGGCTAGCAGTGTACCTACAGCAGTACACTCCTCGGTTTGCAGAACATCTCAAGTCATTTGCACATACGTAGCAAATGCCATTGGAGATAACTAAGAGCTGCACCCCACAATCTGTGTGTATGCTAAACTTCCACGGAGGGTATCCTGTGCATCAAAAAGTTGCAAGAGGCTACAATTGTGGTGAATTCCCCTTACAGACTCAAGTAGTTTGTACTTGCATGTTTGTTTGGGGTTTTTTTGTTGTGTTTTGTTGTTTTGGGGTTTTTTTTGTTTTTTTGGTTTTTTTTTTCTTTTTAAATAGCAGTCCAATGAATTAATGGAACGCACATCATGCAGAAAGGAAACTTTACCAGTTCTTCACCTGAACAGTTTGCCCATCTTATATTTCCTTGTTTCACGTACACAGTTATGCCCTTTTTATCCTTTGGTTTTTTTCCTTGACTTTCTTCTGTGTTTGCACCCCTTCTCCTCACTTTTACCAGCATTATTTGGGAGTTGGGAACTGAAGGATATGGTTTAGACCAAGCATCAAAACTTAAGATTCAGACAGCTGCCAGGTTTGGGCACGTGTGTATAAGATCATCATAAAATTGGCAAGCACTGTCTTCATCGCCATTATGAGTGCCTTGACGCTGTTGCAAGAATTGTACTGTAGTTTTATTAGAAACATTAAAGAAAATGATAAGAACCACTGTGGTAGGCTGTTAGATGACAGCCACTTTCTGGTTATTTATCCATAAGGACAAATACTTCTGAAAATATTAAGTTATTTAACCAAGTAAGATTTTGTGCACTTTGAAATAAACACTTATTTTCTTCCTCCAAGGTGTTTTTAAATGTGAATTTAAAAATACTTCTAGAAATTGTTTTATTTTTCAGAGTTGAAAAAAAGAAACAAGTATGTAGCTACAAGCTGATTAAGACCACAAGTCCAAAGACAAATTTGGTGTCATTAATTTCTACTAAATATAAATAACTTGGCCATTTCAAAATGTTAATTCCATGCAGTGAGTGGAATTGTTTTGCTTGCCTTGTTTTGAATGCCAGAGACTTGACTTCATTACTGTAATAATTATACTGTAATCATTACTGTAATAATTATACTGTAATTATTACTGTAATAATTTAGTGATGTATTAGCAGGCTAACACAAAATATTAAAGTCAAATACCAATGGAAATGCATTGTATATCTAAATGCTAAGTCCCTTTAGGAAATACTGAACATGGGAGGGTTTTTCTAAAACAAAACAATTTTAGCTACTACAACTAACTAACTAAGCCTTCTAACAAACCCTTGCTGTTTTTGTTACAGAATAAGTCCATTGATCCCTCATCAGTTAACATGATTTTCTGACAAACCTACTAGAAATCTGAAAGAAATAAAATGTCTGCTTGGGAGAGGTGAATTCCAAATGTCTAGTGACCAGAAAGGCTTCCTCCTCTCTAGCGATAACGTTTAACACAAACTCTGAGACAAGTTTATGAGGCTTTTGATGAGCACAAACCAATTAGTGCATCACTATAAGCGCTGTTTCAGGATTTTGAGAGTACAAAGCACCCATAACTTCAGGTGAAATCCCAAGTTGGGCTGTGCGGTAGTACTGTCCTCAGGATTCAACAGGGCGTTTGGAGACCACAGCTTTATTTGCAAGCAGGTTTCTGCCACATGCCAGCATGCTGGGGAGGGGTGACAGGGCTGCAGGTAGCACTTCAGACCTAGGAGAGACTGACTGCCGGTTGCATTTTTGCAGCTGAAGTATCCATTTCTGCCTTGTGGGAAGTGAGATTGCTTATTTTCCACAAGTAGGCATGTTCTGGGGTTTACAGACTAACCTTTTCATCTGATAAAACACAGATGACACTTCCCTTTTTTAATGAAACTGGTGTTTGGGGAAAGAATAATGAATGTTTTTTAAGAGGATATTGACATGCATTAAAGTCTCTCGTCCAATTTTCTAGACACTAATGCAATAGTATGGGGTGCCAACAGTGGGTGGGTTCATGTGAAAGAAAACAAGTCCAGAAAGAAGATTTGCTGCTACAATGCAACAGACTTAAACGTTTAAGACTTCTTTGCTTTCATTTTTAGAGCTGTGGAACAACCACAGAAACTTACGGACTGCTGTGTGGCACCGCTATTGAGGATATGTCCCTGAGAAGTACAGGGGTTAGTAGCTTGATGGAAAACAAACCAATTTTACCTCACAAGAATTAATGCAAGAGAGGCGGGCATCCCTGCAAAGACTTAAGAAATGCAGTTTGAATACACGAAGACAGTTCATACAGCATGCAGGATGGACGTGCGGGAGCAGACTGATGAAAATCAGCAGCTAGAACATGTACTAGCTTCTCTGAACAGATATTTACTCCAAAAGATCTGTCACACCAGCGATGGGACTAAACAGGGTGTGGTTAGTCAGTTAGCACGTTCTTGCTGCCTCTTTTTGAATGGTTAAGTTTTTATTGTCAACGTAATCTTCCTCAGATTAATCAAGGTCAATGAAGGATGGATGGAAAAACAGGGCAATGATGCTGGTTAGTGGAGCACAATATTAAATGATTGGCAGTACAGCTCTTCAAAGGCTCTAGTTAGAGAAAGGTAAAGAAGCAACAGCTGTTGCTGCCTTTACAATGGTCATGACTTGTCCAGAGCCAAATACAAAGGACAACATCAACATTTAATCACCAACCGGGAAAGTCAGTGGAAACTTTTCACATTGCAAATTCCGAAAGATGAGACTTTTAAAGAGTGGTGTTCACTAATGGTGGGGGCATCTGCAAAACGCAGGACCAAATGACTGTTGGATTCCATTGAGGACAAGTGTCTTCCACATGTTATAGAACCATAGAATTGTTTGGGTTCCTCAAAGATCATCTAGTTTCAAAGATCATCTAGTTCCAATCCCCCTGCTGTGGGTAGGGACTCCTTCCACTAGACCAGGTTGCTCAAAGCCCCAGCATAACCCATTGCTTTGCTGGGGAGGAGAATGAAGCTTTCAAATCACTGTGGTCCTGGGCACATTGTATTTAGATGTAGAATAGGTGCATGTTAAACACAGATCATTCTTGTTTATCGCAGTGCTGGCTGGAAGATGAAAAGGCATGGTATATTAGGGGTTTTTTTTGGCTTTTCCAGGAAGCTGTCTGTCCTTCTGAACTCTCCTTAAGGTTCCTTGGCATCGCTCCAACTAGTTCTCTTGATCTCCCTTTTCATTTTCTTGCCATTCCAAAGTAGAGTCTGCCTTCAAAGCACTCACTAGCAGAGCATGACATGCGCTTCCCAGTGGCTGAATTTAGATGTTAGTCTCCAAATAATATCACACTGCGTCTTCAAGTTTTGTCAGTCTATCGTAAAAACCCTTTGGAAAAGTGCAGACTCTGAAATTCTTACTTTTTTCTTAAGAGTCCATATTATTTCCTTGTGTCTTTATAAATTATTATTTTGTAATTATTCTTTAAATTTTAGGTGGCTTTTGCTCCTGTTCAAGATGTAAGTGAACCTTAATGCAAGTTTTGTTGTGCTGCACCTGACTTCAACTTTGTTTACAAAAACAAGATGAGGCCGATAGTGTTTTGTTGGGAAACTTTCACATGTTAGAAGTCTGGGGTTAACAGTGAGGATGAACTCATGCAAAAGTGAAGTTCCTAGAACAATCTTTTCTCCACCTGCTTGCATTTACCTGTTACAAAGGTGTTCTTCATTTTGACACTTAAGCAAATGGGTGAGGGTGTCTTATATTACAACATTATGTACAAAGGAGAGTTGCTCTGCTTGGCAAGTAGAGGAATATTTGCAGCATCTAATAATCTTTTTTAACTTTGCAAAGAATATGACCATATAAAAAAAAAAATCACTCTCTCGCAATGTTTGCTCGTAATAGCAGAGATACATCACAGGTTGTTCTTATCAATGATGGCTCATAAGGCCTGCCTGCAAAAAGTGTGCATATGGCTGGCTCCATGCAGGTGGTTAATTCCACAAGGGAAATTACAGAGCTTTTCATGCAGAACCAGAGTTTACCCTGTGCTTGCCAGCATTTCACCAAAGGTATTGAAATCACTGTATAAACTGAGGATGACTGTCAGCTTCCCTCTGACTGGTGAGCAGCCTGTAAAGCTGATCCCACCAGTTGGGTTGTGTTCTTCTCATGGTCCCCGTGGTGAAAAGGAGAACTGCCATTACTTAGATGTTGCCTTTCATCATCGTCTGGCTTCATTGGGTCTACTGTACACCATACTACATGCTTCTGTAGAGCCAGGCATAACCCTAGCAAGACTATTCACGGTGCTTGCAAATCTGTTCATCCCCACATTCTCTACACCGGTGGTATTTCATGAGGGGGTTCATTATTGCAATAAATTACAAAACTCTTTAGGTAAACAGTTTGCGATACCAATAAGAGACGCTCAATTTGCCAATGTTTTCTCTGTGTGTGTGCGCGTGTGTGTTCAAGCTTTTGTTTAACTGAGTATGGAATACATAGGGGGGTTATGCAATTGCCCATATGATTTGTGAAATAAAAAACTTTGAATATTCCTCTTATCGTATAACAAGGTTCACTGATAGTACAGACTATTCATCTTCAATGAATAAATGAAGGAGGTGGTAAGTATGTGAAACTGGTGCCCAATGGCAGTGGAGTACACAGTATGTGGATCATTTTGTCATGACTTTGAAGCATGTGCTCTGATTAGTAATCTCATTGGGTAATGTACCAGGTAATGCAGCAAAAAAAATTTAAAAAAATAAAAGAAACACGCAAAGAATGTTTCCTTCTTCATCCGCAGAGAAAGGCAGATGAGCTGTAAACAATGGCACCCTGAGTCTCAAAAGCTAAAGAAATGCAAACTACTAGCAGGTGTCCTGACATCAGCTCCAGGTGAACAACAAAGGAAAATGATGTAACAATCGTCCCAGCTTGAGAAATGCAGGGTAAAAATGTCAGAAGTTGTAAAGACATCTGATTCCCACTGTCAAATGCAACTTTTGGTGAGTTTTAATATGCATGGCGCTTCTGAAATGACGAGTTTTATGACTTTGTCACTTTGTTAAATCCCCTCACTGCTTTTGTGAAGTAGCAGTCTCTCAATAATGAAGGCAGCAGTCAGCTTTTTTTTTATGAACTGTTTTTCTTTTTTCTCCTCTTGATATATAGTGCTCAGAAATGGTTCTGTCAGCTTCAGCTGTAAATCTCAAGTCCATGACAAAGGAAGTAATTTTGGGAAACAAATGGTAGTGTGAAAGATAGGACGTTGACCATAAAGAAAAATAAATTGTGGCTAGAGTTCAGATGTCACAAATCTTAGTGGATGTAGAAACAGGGAGTAAACAAAGTCATATGATGTTATCCATATGTCTTTTAGTTTTGGTCTTATGGGTATGTGCAAAAATAGTTGTAGGTCTGTGGCAAATATGAGAAGCTGTTGTGTATTTTGGATACTAAAGCTTGTTAATACCAAAAGACCTGGATCTCTGAAGGTTTTCTGCTGTTCTCTGTGATAGCTGGGCTTAATTGTATCTGTGGCTGGGTAGACATTGGAATCCTAAAATGGTTTATGTAGATGCTTTAGTCACAAGGAAGGTTGTTCTCTATAAACAGTAGGAGGGTTGTTGTCATGGTCAAATGGCTAGAAATGGGAAGAAGGTGACTTTTCTAGTATGTTTGTCCTCTCTGTCATCCTCATTAACCAATTAATGTCTCATGGAATTGTTCCTGTTCACCCTCTTTGCTGTCATGTGTGAGCTCCTTTCTTGAACTTACCCAGAAGAGCACCATACTTCTATTCCTATTTCCTAATGAGGAGTTGAGAGAAATGCATACAGTTTATCTGTTGAATATGGCTTGCTTTGACTGTCTTAAGGAGCTCTGGACTAGGCAGAAGGAAAGAAATGGGAGAGGTTCCTGCCCTCTGTGGGAGGCTACAGTAAAGACTGTTACAGTCCTGCATGCTACAGGCTGTTCTAGGGAGCTGCAACACTTGAGGGGCTGTGAGGAGGCTGAATAACTTGAGCAGCACCTGAGTGGAAAGTAGGATCAAGCTAACATACAAGTGGCTCTTTAAATTTGAAATATTTCTTCCCTGGAAGCAACAGGGGTGCAGATGGAGAGCCTCCCCATTTGGGCTCAACAGTAAGATAATGTCCCCAGGAATCAGAAGATTCCCTAGAAACAGTTGCAAAGGCACACACCTTTCTAAAACTTTGGCCTTCTCCCAGTCTGAACGATACTGATTTGTAACTGGAGCACAGGGGTCACTTGCTTCTTACTTCTACAGCTCTGAGAGGTGGACAGAATTTGTGGCTATTGACAAAGAACCTAGAGATCTTGACTTGCCTGCTGCAGTTGAAATATCAGTTTGGCTTTTCCCATTTCCTGTTGTTGTCTTCCTTCTCAGCTTCCCATTGAAATTCTGCTTTGTTTACATTTATCCCTTTGATTCATTCTCTGCTGGTGACTAGAGAGATATTGCTGATAAGCCCTACCCCATCCACATATCTAGGTTTACAGTTTTCTAGACCAGAGGAAGCTTGAGACAGTGTTTGTCAGTTGAAATCCCTAGAAAATAAACTCAACTGTTCTACTTTATAAGCAATGACTGGCAGATGTATGTAGGCAAAACTTCAGTTCATTACATCTTTGTGTACGATTTACAGCATTTGATTAGGTTATCTTGATCCTGTACCACTGTGCATACTAAGATGCAGTAGAGGTATTTGTGTTGCTGCTGGAGAATGAATCACAGGACATTACCGGTCATGTTTCTTTGTAGTCTGTGTTGGAAGATGGGTTAAGAAAAGTGGCAAAAATGAGCAGTTCTGTAAAATCCTATTACAGCATTTCTATACTTTCCAGAATGTAACTTTTTGTAAGGGCTTTCCTTAACATAAAATTTCCTTTTCAGCAGTCTACTTGGCTTTGTTTTAAAACAATAATTAAGATGTTGTTTTCTGTGATGTTAGTGATATTTAGTTGCACCTTAACTGTTACTTAATGGTTTAATTGTAGTCTGGATATAAATGAGTATAGGGAAATTTGTACTGGATTATTGAAGCTGTCTGGATGTTCACAGAGATGATAATATAAGCTTTCTCCTAATTATAACCAAAGGGAAAATCGATGGGTGACCATGGCACATGTTCCTTAAGTAGGGAAAATCAATGAAATACACAAATAAATATTTCACTAACATGACCTGTAACCATGCGCACAAGACTGTGGGCCTAGAGGACATGCTGAGAAAGTGAAGGGCAAGTTTTTGGCCCATTGACAGTTGTCTGTGTTGCAGCAGATGCAATACCAAGGGCATCACCAAAACAATAATAAAAATAATCAATGAACAGAAAAAAGATAGAAATGCAGTTATTGCAAAAGGTTAAACTGTAAATGTCACTATAGTTGAGCCAGTTTTCAAGCAGAAAGAATTGAGGCATTACATTAAAAATCTGGTTGTCCAGCAATGTACACATACATACATACATACAAGTGAAGTAACGTGGTAGCCAGAAAGAA
Organism: Stercorarius parasiticus; assembly: GCA_013396915.1. Classification (NCBI taxonomy): domain Eukaryota; kingdom Metazoa; phylum Chordata; class Aves; order Charadriiformes; family Stercorariidae; genus Stercorarius; species Stercorarius parasiticus. The sequence goes on along the minus strand of VWZL01002332.1, from coordinate 30,468 downwards.
AAGGTTCTTATCAGGAGACTTCTAGTTCTCTCTTAATATGAGGGAGTCTGTCTGTGCCTGTGAAATATCATGTAATGGTGGATTATGCATCACCAACGTAAAAATTAGAGAGAGAAAGATGCAACAAAAATGTGGTGATACACTGTTTGTGCGAAGAAGCCTGGAAAATTCTGGGGACCCTAGAGGAGACTTAAAATCAGACTAGAAAGAGCTTTGTCCTTTTACGTGAGTCCCTCTCTGTGCTTTTGGCCTGGGGAATTGTCTGCGCTATTGAGGAAACATTGGTGAATTCTGCGAGCCTTTCCAATTCCCATATACTAGAAATTGTGTAAAAGATTTGAATTAATTACAGCATTCTCCTGGTAAGCTCCTATCACGATACCTCTCTGGTACAAACATGCATTATTCCAAAATTCTGCCCAGGTCTTTTCTTGGAGTCAGACTTTTGCATCTGGCTTACCAGTAACTGTAAACATAATTAGTAACACCATATTATGTACTGTTGTTTGGGATGTGCATATACTGGTATGTCTTTCCTTTCTCTGATGCTCTTTATCAGGAATTTTCTAGGCAGTTCTGAAGGTTCCCATCATCTAACAAGAACTATGCCTAAATTGCCCCAGATTCTTTTTTGTTAGGTATGTAGCATTACCAGTCTCAAGGCTATGAATTTAAATATAGCTGTTCAGTGAGGAACGGTTTATTTGATGTGAGGTTGTATGTGTGTGTGTTTTTTCCCCTGTGAGGTTCTTTCCTGTCACTTGAGGGAAATGTATCACACTTCTGTCTCCTGTTACAAGGCAAATTGGATTCTGCTCTCGTTTAGAAATGATAAGATTTTGAGAGTGCAGTTTATTCGTATATGGATTAAGGATTCATCGCCAGATAGAATTTGATTTAGTTCCACATTTCTAAAAATGGGTTCACTTGCTACTCTACCTGTTGTTGGTGCCTCCACAGTGGTCAGGAAGCACTGGAGGTGGGAATGGATCCTTACAAGGAAAGGAAAAAAGTCCTTCAAAGACTCTTCTTGTTTAGGCGATGCAGTAGACTTTTCTCCCTTGCAGGAGTTAGCCTAGCTCAAGCACAAGTTTATCATGGGGCCGGCGCATGGAAGGAAGATCTCTTAACTGCAGTTAATGTGCAGTGACGTAATGCTGGAAGCATACTGGTGAGCTGTGAAGAGCATGTGTCTTCCAGATTTTCTAGGACAGTAAAACCCCTCCTGAAGTGTTTTATGGGTTGTTGCTTATGTGCAGCTGCTTTTCTGCAGGACTAGCTCACTCTTACATCCGAGGTGGTGTATGTTCCAGGACACAGTGGCGCAGAGGTCAGTTTCTGAGGCAGCGTAGCATTGCTGGCAGCTGGAAATCAGATTTTCTGGGCATGTATTTCTTGTATCCATGGATCATCATAATGTTTTTTCACAGACAGGCCTTTGCTCATCAGCCATCCCTTGCAAAGCAAGCAGAATCCCTATCATCCATCGTAGGGAGAATCTGCTCAAGAATGTTTGTTTTATAAATGTTTTTGAAAATATGACTGCGTTTAAAATGAGCAGTACAAAAATCTGTGACATTTGTAATTTGTTTGAAAGCTGACCTTTTAAGGGAAGATGGGATAAAGGTTGTATTTCTGGTCTTTGTATCTGTGACTTCTATTCGCCATAGGATCTAACTACCCAAGAGCTGACTTAAAACTGTCCTTTGGTGAGGTGAAAGTAAGTACAGTAGGTAAGTGGCAAAACAGGAAGGCAAGTGATGGGAGCAGTTGTTTCTGAAGAAAAACTTTGCAGAAAGAGGTAAGGCTGGCAGGTAGGAAGACTGAAAGAAGGGAGGGGAATTTTGGTGGTAGGAAGAAGGTTTTTTGGAACCTCTGCTAATGAGGTGGTGCTGAGTTAGTGCAGAGACAGCTGCAAGAATATAGTGTAGGAGGAAATGTGCAATATTTTTTTGACATGTACATCATAAGACTGTTCATAGCACACCTCAAATTCTGTACGAAAGATGACTATTCCGTGAGGCGTTAAATCGGGAAGTATAGCGTCCTTATTTGTGAAAGGATTTAAGTAGATTGTAAGCAGCAGTGCTCTGACCTGTTGAAATATGCAAATGGTTCCTCACATCTAAGGTGATTTGATGTTAGTCTGAAGTGATGACTTCTAATTTTATTTTTTTTCTTTCATTATGACATCCAGTGTTTCTTGGAAGGATGCTTCTGCAGGGGTTTGTGTTGCAGTTTCAGCTTCTCACGTAAGACATTCACACTGTTTTCATCCTTACTTGATTTTGCAGTGATTTGATGCTGTTGAGCCAACACAGGTCTTCAAGTAACAGTCTTGGATGCAGCTGTGAGAGCACTAGGGGAATCATGATACTTTTGTTTTCCTTATTTGATATTTCTTTTGGCATGCGTATTCTACCTTGTAACTGTTTCACATCTAAAATTTTAGTTTAATTATTCTTTTGGCAAAAATGTAGTACTAAGTAAGAGTGTTTTTCCTCTAGAAGATGTGTTTGTGTTCAGCAAATAGCATTGTGTCTGAGAAAAATTATCAAGAACTTGCAAAATGTCTTTTCATCTTGCCAGGCTTGTGAAATGAAAAATGTATATGTTTTTCAGATTTCTGTAAGAGTAAGTGAGGCAGAGATGGAGAGGTTACCACACTGTAGATTTTCTCTAGACTGCAGAAAGAGCACAGCTGGAATAGGTGCCAGAACAGGTTCTTTTTATATAGTTCTCTTGTGCAGTGCAAAGTGGAGAATGAGGATATTACGTTCTTATATTTAAACCAAGCATCGCCTTCACATCATGTAGAGATGCCTTTGTCTGTTTAAACAAAAAAATAAAAAAAAGAAATCTGTATGTGGATACGTGGGTTCATGCAGAACAACCCAACTATGTGTTAATACCTGTCTAAACCTCAGATTATTTCAGTGGTGGGACTGTGGAATGATTAAAATAGAAGCAACAACATGCTTTCCTGCATGGGAGATTTTCAGAGAATTGAAGAAACTTGTACATACTGTGAATACCAATGAGAGGTCTAAGTGCTCATCACTTCTTGATGGGTATGTTGAGACTGCCCTGGTTTTAACTCTAAGGGCTAGCAATATCAGAGTAAAAATTCTGGTCTTTGGTTTTGGCTGTTACTCTGGAATACCTTTTGGGAACTACCTAATTAAGATCCAAATCAAACCCCATCTGAAGGTGATGCTTAGTTTGACAAAAAATATAAAAGAGCAGCTAACAAATGAACGCGCATGTAAGTCTAGTAATCAGGTCTAACCAGAACAGATTTTGCTTGAGAATGGTAGATTTAAGCTGTTACAGTAGCATGGGGGCATATTGGGAAGTCCCTATTTCAGAGCTGAACGAGTTCTTTGCGTTGACACTGGTGTGTTGTGCCCATGGAGCAGAGGGCTCTTGCAGGACAGTGGACATCCTCCATGGGGAGAGGGAGATGGGAGGGGAGGCTTGTAACTGAAAGGTAGCTCTGCACATGAGCATGGGACATTTGAAGGCTGTGTCAGCACTGTCTGCTGGGAGGTAGCTCTGGAATGATGTGGTGGGTATCACTGGGCAGAAAAGCAGGACGCGAGAGGAAATCTAGGATATCCTCTCCAGTGTCTCATTTTAAAAGCTAACAGCGTGTTTTACATTGCAATTGGAGTCAAGGCATGTTGTTATGGCAGTTCAGTTTTCTCAAAAGATGTATCTCAACAAACTACTTGGTATGGCCCTCATTTATTGAGTGCTTGGGGCTGTAGTCCCACAGTATGTTATTTTGTGTGGCACGCTGTTGTAAATGTTGCCATCCCTCGTGGCAGATAGTCTTACCCTTCTGTCTTCAATTGTCCTTTCAGCTATTGTGTGGCCATGTTGCGAACCTGCTCTGGAAATTGATCACTTCAAAGTAATGTGTCAAAAGTACAGAGATGTTTTAAAGCCAGATCAGCTCACGACAGAACCAGACAAATGCCACCCAAACACAGCTAGCTTAGTTGTGGGAGTGAGCAACAAGGGGTAGATGGGAGGAGCGATTCTGGCAATAGCTGAAACTAAGATTGTTGCAAAAAGCTTTGTAATGGAATATTGGGGCTCTTGCTGTGGGCAAAGCAAGCGCTATTTTGTATACGGAAACTGAAGCAAAGTCGGGGTAAGGACTCTTCTCTGCCAGATTCTTTTGTTGAATAGAACTATGTTAAAACAGTTTTGTGTCAACAGACTTGAAGTCGGTTCTAATTCAGAAACTGACATAAACTGTACTACAGTCATAAACTCTACAGTAACTATACCCACACTTGCCCTTTGACAAGTATAAAACTCACACCCCTACCAGTGCTGTTTCAAAAACACCACCCTCACAGGGAGGGCACAAGTAACAGGCTGAAGGTCAGACCAGAGGGCAGGGAGGGAGTGGGCAGATGCTGACCCCCGCTCTCCAGATTCACAGGCAAACACTGACCATTGCATTCTTCCCTTTAGCTATCAGGAAAGCAATTTCCAAAACTGGTAATGGAGAGATTTTTTATTTTTACTTTTATTTTTTTAAAAAGCAAAACCATTGATCAGATGCCCAAGCCCATTTGAAGGCTAGGAAAGTTAGGGTACAGGCTAAATTTAAAGTGCAGTGGCAGTTTTCAAATCACTCCTTATGCAGGAAAGCCTTCTCTGTTTTTTATCCCTTTAAAAAATTCTCCTTCAAATCTCAGTATTTAAAAAGATAAACAACCAAGGATATGATATATAATTCCTGTCAGTAACAAAAATACAGTTAACTTCTCCATAATCATAGCTTTGTGATTCAAAATATCTAATCTAGATAAATTACAGCTATAAAAATTATGAAGCAACGCAAGGTTTAGGTAGGATTAAGGTTAAATTAGGCCCAAGTGAAAAACTTCCCCCCTTGACAAAGGGGTAGTCACACTATTGTGTAATCTCTTAACAGTCTCTAACAGCAAGAAACTCTGACAGTATTGAAGACACATCTGTTTACTTTTAAAGCATATAAAATATAAACAGGAAAGATCTTTTCTGATTGAGTGGTTGTAAAAACAGAGCAGAAATTAGTGTATGTGTTCCCTATGTGGGAGACTCAGTCTGCTAGTGTTAAATGACGTCATTGGATCAACAAGATAGTTGCCAGAAAACCTGGGGATGGGCGTGCGTTTGTGTGTGTATTTTAGCAGCTTTCCCCCGCAGAAGGCCCCAAGTGCGGTGGCTGAGGGAGGGTCGCTGCGAGGGGGCTGCAGGTCCTGCCAGAGTCTGTGCCGGCCGGCTCTCACACACAAGGCACTTGATCTCTCAGCTGCCTGGTGATCCCCGCTGGCTCTCACCTGCTCAGACACAGATCACCCTCTCCTCTGCAAAAGTGTTGTGTTGTGAGATCCTTAGCCCAGGCTAAAAATAGCAGTTATTATCAGTGAACCGAAGAACCTTTACTTTGAGATGGATACTTAGGATCACAGAATCATGGAACGTGTTGGGTTGGAAGGGAGCTCTGAAAGTCACCTAGTCCAACCCCCCTGCAGTAAGCGGGGACATCTTCGACTAGATCAGGTTGCTCAGAGCCTCATCAAGCCTGGCCTTGAATGCCTCCAGGGATGGGGCCTCCACCACCTCTCTGGGTAACCTGTTCCAGGGTCTCACCACCCTCATGCCACCTCTTAGCATTTGGACTACTTGGAATAGGAGACTAAATAAAATGAGATGCTTACCATATGAACAGCTCTGGACCTTACCTTTTAGCTTCCCTTGATTGTGTGTTCTGTGTAAGAGGCGGAGAAAACTCAGGATCTGAATCATGAGCAGCTGCAAAAGAGAACCTTGTTTTTATTAAGAGCTCTTCAGTTCATGTTTTAATGACAAGAGTGTTTGACCCTAGTTAACTTTTGGTTTAAAGGCTTCAGTATCTGTTTTTTGCATACTTTGTTGCTATTAAAATGGATCTTGTGCAGAAATGAGGAATACATGATTACAACCTCACTTTGTTCATACGAATTCACGTAAAATGAACACGCAATAGAGGCAAAATTATTTTGAATAGTGTGGGGCTGATGTTTAAACAGCAAATACCCTCAGCAAAAACTTTGAAGACCCTTTTATTTTTAGTGGTGGAATGTGTGAACCATGGCCTTGGAGTACACACACGTGTCTGAATGAAGGTCAAGGAGGAAGAGGCCAAAAGGAGAGCCAAGTTCTTCACCATTAAGGGACTTAATCTTTCAGGACGGCATAAAAGCAGACAATGTAATCTGGGCTGTTCCAGTCACTGAGCAGGAATGTTGCTGTGCACTGCAGTGGCAGAGAGGCCTGCTGAGCAATCTGGCCAAAACGGAATTATAAGAAAAGAAAAAGGTAAGCTACTGGGTTTCACTTTAGAAACAACTCTTTCCATAATACCTGGAGTATAAAAACATTTAAAAACTTTTTTAGATATTGAAGTCACTATGACAGTTCCAAAACTATTGCTGTTGATGATCAATAATCTACATTTTTAAAGCATTTTTATTGTCTGGTTTTTTAATGCAGCGTAGAAAATAGCCGAGAGAAAGAACCAGTTGTTGAAAACAGACCATGCGGTAGATTGATGTATGTACATCTGTAACAAAAAGGATACAATTTGCAGAGTGTAAGAGGAGATAGTTTAGTTTAACTCGATCTATTTAAGTCCCTTTGTGTTAAAGGTTGGATGTCAACTCTTCAAAAGTCCTGCATATTCTGTAGGAAGCTTACCTTTGGTGTGATGACCATGGTGTCTGTAATGTCCAAGAGGAGCTCAATAGCAGTCCGAAAATGTATGGCATGTTAAATGGAGGGTCGTACTGTAAGAGATATAAAACTAATGTGCAAAGGGCAGTTTCTCCACTCTGCAGTTATACAAAGTCCCATTTCCTTTATGTTTGTCTAAATCTACATTAGCTGTCTCCACTACCAAAAAGAAGTTGAAGTCCTTTGTGAATCGTATTGGGTCTGGCTGCCAGCATAGTGAAGTGTAGCTCCATCACTTCCACTTGTTTTGCATCTAAGTTTTCTTCTAAATAAGGGTTAGAAGGATGCCATTGTGGAATAATTACTAAATTATTCCAAGGGTACAAAAGTTCAGCATTGTTCACACATTAAGGAAAAGTATAAAATCAAGAGGCTTCTGAGGTAGAAAACAGCCGGAGGTGGCATAATGCAACATCTGCGGTTCCCTGTACAAGGTTGCTTGTGAAGCTACATGAGAGATGGAACGAAATGTTATCATTCCATGGCCTTGCCTTGTGAC
>VWZL01002332.1:0-23161 GCA_013396915.1 Stercorarius parasiticus | reverse complement strand
ACTTAGATTATACTGAGTGTTTCCTCGGGGAACTTAGAAATCTCTCTAGAGAATCTCTATCCTACATTTATAGCCAGGCTGTATTGTTTATAACTTAGTCACGCGTTTCGTATACTTAACAATATCTTTATTTGCACTTGCTTTGCAGATAGTGTATTTATCACCAGCAATCCTAAGAACCTATGTATCTGTGGTTTAAACAAACTGCACTGTTTAAGTAGCTAGTGATTTCGGTTTCTCACTGAACTCGACCAAAGTCTTGAGAGTGGCCGTGCTAGTTCATGAGCACGACTAGACTGAAGATTCAGTCCACTGTTAGTGTATCCAAATCATAATAGTTTAATACATATTAAACGTGACTGGACTGATAGTGCTGAATTGGGCATCACTCAGAATTTAAACCTAGCCGCACCTAGCCTCCCACCTCGGTGAGGAGTGTTAGAACGCAAGAGGGTTTATCTTCTGCCAAAACCGCTTTGCCCCTTTTCACGCAACAGCCGTTTAATTTATTTAAGCGTATTAGATTTTGTTGCCTAGCTATGCAAGAGGAGAATGTCTGCTTGAATTCACCTTATGGAAAACTCAGGAGGTGTGCTTTTCAAAGGAATGTGAAATGACACAACTGAGGAAGCACTCACATTTTGTATTCCAGATCTGAATTTTTCTCAGCATATGAGCCCAAGTTGAGAATTTCCCTGAGTTCATGGCCGTCCATCTAGATTTCAGAATTTTTTGAAGGAGTAAAAATTTTCTTTTTTTAGTAGGGTTACATTTGAAATCCCTTTGTTCTCTTTTTAATGCCCATTTGAGGAAAAAAATTGCAGTAATTTGCAAAATGTCATGCGATCTTTTTTTCCATTGCCAAGAGCTTAGGAAAAAAATGCTTATTAGACAGCTAGGTTTGGATATTGAGCTGATCCTGTAATGCTCCTTCAATGGTGTATAGTTTTTGTTCCAGGATAAAATTAACCCTGCTGCTTTTTCATGAGAGGGGAGGAATAATTACCAGGCTTTGCTCTTTCTCATCAGTATGTTGGCCCACTGCCCTGGCTTTTTACTACCAGGTTTTACAGGCAACAGTAACTTTCGTTTTGTTTCCTGCTACCTAGTCCTTCAGCAACCAGTGTTTGCATGGCCATTTCACCTTGTGTGCTAATGGCCCGGCTTTCTGAAACCCAGCTATCTTGCTTCCACTGTGCTGTTGTGTGCTGATACTATACCATTAATCCTTTTCACTTCTCCCACTACTTGCGTATTCACCAGATGTCTTGAAGTTTGCTTTATGTTTCTGTTTCCTTTGTATTGTTTTTCCTCTGATTCTTCAAGGACCCTTATACAAATATTCGCAGATTGCTATCAAACAAGTTGCAGTCAAATGGTGAGCTTATGCTTTGACCAAGAGAAATACAAATGTATTCTTTTCCCTTGTGGGACAGCTTAAAATCTTCTTTTATCAAGTGAAGAGTTCTCGCTTCTGTGCAGTATTAATGCAGTTAGGGTGCAGTGGTATTTACTTTCTGTAGGTAGCTATCATTGCAAAATGCAGAGGCATAAACTTTAATGGACTTATGCAGTGAAATATTCTGATGGCATATTACACTAAATAGAGCAGTTCATGCATTTGACCTCATAGAAAATACTCGAGCAGACCATGTTTTGGCTAGGTCTGGCAGGTTCATACTGGTGGAACCAGTACATGTTTGGGGTTTTTTTGTTTTGTTTTGTTTTTTTTAAAGGATTTAGGGGTTCAGTGGGTGTGCATGTATGGCACAGTGTTGCTCTTGCCCGTTGTGCGCTGAAAGATGTTAGACTTGTTTTAATTGCTTTATGGGAAATGAGTTGAGAGCCTCTCTTATACATCTGTCAACTGGCTGGAAAGGAGACATCACGATCTTTTCAACTGCCAACCAGCCAGAGAGACCCCCTTTCCCTGCGTAGGAGAGACAGGAGACAGACATTGGCACATCTTACTAGGATTTCAGTGTTAGTCTTTGAAGGAAGGCTCTGTGGCTGCAAAGTTGAGCTCCACTGTTCTGGCAAGGCTGTGCTGCCCTGGCAAAATCATCAGAAAGATTTCTTTTTGGTTTACAATGAGCACAGCTAAATGTTTTTGCTTGAGGAAACTGCTGCTTGTGGTGACCCTGTCCAGACCGAGTTACGTCTGGTTGTAAAATGGTGATGTATTATTTGAGTTATGGGGATTTTTGGGACAGAGTGAGAATTGCAATAGGATGTGGAGTGGAAAACCACAGTGGAACCCACAGGAAAACAGTGGAGACAACACCTCAACACTCACTACCAGGCCACACAGTTCCTGTTTGTGTCAAATAAAATAGCCGGAAAGGGTCTAGCTGTTCAGTTGCATGGGTTCTGGCAGGCTGTTGATGTCTGGTGCCAGCGCAAAGCTCCTCATCACACCATGGCACTTCAGGCTGGTGCTGAGACACACGTTCCTTTATTCTTCTTGGGTCCCTCCAGCCTTTCCAACACGCCCAAAATACCACTGCCTTTAAAATATTGTAAGCACAAAAATATTTTAACAGATTACTAAGAGGGTACTGGTCTGACATGCTACAGTGTATGACTGCCAAAGCAAATGTTGAGAAAGAGACATAATTTTTATTTTTATTTTTTTATTTTTAAACAGGGTCTGAGAATGCTGTCTTTGTTTTTTTTTTTTTTTCTTTTGCATGTTTCTAGTAAGCTTTCACCACAAAAATTCTGACGTATTTCTTCTCACTTATGGTGTGCTGCAGAAGTATATCAAAGGGCTGTGTTCCAGGGGGAAAAAAATAACAAACCCAGATCATAACAGCTAGGCATCTTTTATGTCTGTACGCACTTGATGAAGCATAGACTTGATTCAGACCTCCATTCAGCACTGCATCTCACAATGTCCCTTTCCTGAGGTCTAGCCAAACCACACTCCCTCACCCAAGATACTGTTGTTACAAGTTAGTTGGTAACCGTGATCTATTGCATAGCTGACTAAAGGGCCCAAAATAGAAATCCTGTGATGACCTATCACCCTGAAAGAGTCATATTTCTTCCTAATGGATTGTCCTCTGCTGTTCTGCTGAGATGCCTGTCCACAGTCTGGCTCTTAAAATTCGTGATGAGCACCATCAACCTGTTCTGTCCATGCTGTGACTAACTCTGTCTGCCTGTGGCATCTTTATCCTATGCAGGACAAGTCTTGCATTTTGTCTCACCAGGTCAGTGGAGGACCCTGGAGATCTGCTGCATCGTTATTGTATTTGAATATTGGTCACTCATGTTTCCTGAACTGAACCAACAGTCTGTGTCTGGCTCCCTCCTTAGCATGAACTCCTCTGTAGCTATTTTGTACTTCCCAAGTTTGCACATTCCTTTCTATTTTGGTGCCTCTGTGCCTTATTTTCAGTGAAGTAGCTAAGTAAAAAGCAGAATCTCAATTTAATTGTTTTTTCTTTTTCTTCTTTCCTTCCTGTATTTTGCTCCAGAATTTGGTTTGAAGCTCAAGCAACGGGGAGCTTGCTGCTTGCATTTGTTGGTGAGCAGGGAGGGGAAGGACCAAGAACAGCTTTGTGGCTCCAATGAGACAGAGGAGGTGGAGGGAAGGGGGATAATCTGTGTCACCTGTGAATGTGCGTAAGGGAGAGAAACTGCACATGTCAGACTGCTGCACTTGGTTCAGACACGGTTGAACTGTCAAGGCTGTGGGTGTGTATTCCCCCCTGTTGAGGAAGTAGTGTTGTCCTGCATGTGCTCAGAGTAAGGCATTGAAAAGCAGAATGTAACACGCCCATAACACCAGAACCAAGAGGGTTTTGGTTTCCTACAGTTTCCTGTTCTGTGACAATAAACTTTAGTCAGCATGGGTTAGAGCTTCTTCCTTTGCGGACTTTCTGGTGTCTTAAACAGCACAAGTTTCCATTGGATTGTTTCCCTTGCTTGTAGGGCTTATAGGATATTTCTGCTCTACTCAGCTGTCTTTTTTTCAAAATGAAATCTGTGGGAACCTCGGAGACCTCTACTGGGCTGAAATCATTCTTTTAGATTCTGAAGTTACTGGGGGCAGAGGCAAGAGCAAGGAAAAGAAGAAAGAAGCTTGTAAGAAGAGAAAGACAAAAGCAAAGGTTGAGTCAGCCTCATTTCCATGGCAAGGCAGGTTAACTGAAGAAAAAAATAGCAGCTCTTGGGGTTTGTTTTTTTTTTTTTTTTTGTTTAGTTTTGTTTTGGGCTGGGGTTTTTTTGCCCTGGGTCTGCATCGATGTTAGAAAGAACTGTTTAAGTGTTTTCATGCACCTGTTGTTTCCTCCTTGGAGATTCAGTACTGAGCCTCTGTAGCTTTGAGGGGGTTGGTAGGAAACAGATTGCTTATGCAGAAGCTCTGGAAAGCAGTGATTGAATCAGGAGGTTGCCTCCAGTGAGGGACTCCTTTGTTACTTATCAGCAAACAAAAGCATGTGCACTGCAGCTGAGATAACCTTAAGTAGTGCCTTCAGAGCCATTCACCTCTTATTGCCCAGAGCTGAAAATGAACAGCAAACTGCAACTGTGACAGCAGAGAATGAGGGATAGGGCTCACGCTAGTACTGAAAGGTTGGTTCAATAGCCACTAAGAGCTGTGAGAGAAAGGCTGAGGTTAGACACATTGCCAAGAGATACTGGTGACTGGAGTGCCTTACCTAGCAGATATTATTTATTTATCACTCATTGGCTTTCCCAAGTTTATTTTATTTCCCACTCAGCTCCTTTCTCTTTCACTTAAAATATGTTTTTGCTTTCTTCCCTTGGAATTGAGGGAGCATTGCTGGTAAAAACTCTTACTGGAAGTAGTTAAGTCTCTCCAGGTCTCTGCATGAGACTAAAACCATATGCTCAAATCATAAGAGGAATCCTTAGATATCTGAACTTGGTCCCTCGTGCTGCTGACAGCACTTGGCTGAGAGTTATTTCTTTATTCTTAGCAAGTTCAGCTTACCAAGAAGTTTGGAAATTAGTATTTGAAAAACTCAGTGTCTTACAGTACTGAGAATCAGATAGGTCCCAACCAATTGTTTGGGTTTTTTTTAGAACTTTCATTTTAAAGAAGGTCATAAATTAGATTCCCATATTTGTTTCTGCATGGTGAAGTGATGTGGAGCCTTACTGCACCTCAGTAGCAGCTGCTCTCCTGTCTTCTCTAGGGCATGCTTTCTTGATGCTTAGAGGAAATTTTGGGAGAGATATGCCATAAATAATATGCCATAAAAAAAATGGCATTTAGAGAAAGCGGGAGGAGGAGGGAGGAATAAATTATCTTCAACAAAACATGTTAGCAGTGAGAGAAATGATTATCCCTACTTCTTTTAAGGGAGTTCCACCCCCTATGGCTCTGCTATGCCTGGGTAAATGCTGGAGCAGACCAGGAGAGCAGAACATGGTGATCCTAAATGGGGAAGAGCATCACAGAGGGGCTTCTGTTGCCTCTATCACTGTTTCAGTGACACATTTCAGTGACTTTAGCAGACACGTCTGGAGCTCAAGTCTGTTGCCCATCCTTTTTTTATGCAGTGCTTTGTTGGATTTTTCTGTAGTTCTCTATGTCTGCTGGTGGTAATGATCTTGTTTCCATACAGTTCCTACTGGCAGGATTTTTCAGTTACAGTGCAATGCTCAACCAGTGCTAGTGTTTCCCTGACAAATGCTGTAGTAAAATCTTCGGAGACAACCCAAACTGCACAGGGTATTTGTCATCTTTTGCATGTATTGTTTTGTGGCACATAAAGTGCCAACAGGTGCTGTTTAAGATGCTGGTCTCTCAGACAATGCTTTTTTAATAGCTGCAGAATGATCCCTGCTGCCCTCACATAGCCAAGCCAGCTGCCTGTCTGTATCCCAGGGCTGTGACTTCACCAGCAACTTTTAATTTAAAACCCAAAAACTGGTGTAAGTTCACAGAAGGATAAAGCAGTGAGTGTAGGAACTGCTATCAAGGAGCAAGGCTGCAGCACAGATTTTTTTTTTTATTTTTTTTTTTTCTTCCCAGCCAGTTCCTGAAGGCCTGTTGTTCCTTGGCCGATTCGTTGTTACAGCCTGAGAATGGGCACCCTGCCGTTTTCGCAGATGGACAGAAGAGCAGGCTGGAGAGAGATTGGCATTGCATGTCGAATGTTTCTGTTAGTGGACTGCAGCCCAGGATCTTCAGTTAACACTTAGCACTTACACCAATGGCCTGTAGTTATATACTAGTTATGGTGTAGATGAGCATGTTATGAAAAGCTGAGACAAATGTTTATTCTAATGTGGTACCCAGATTTAATAAATCCTGACATATAGCCAAGCTACAGGAAGGTCTGAAAACTGTATACCAAAATATCTGGGGTTACTGAATTACTTCAGAGAATTTCTTCAATATGAATCTCTCTTCCACATCCCTCCTTCCTTCTTCAGTGCCCCCGCAGGGATAAACTCAAAGTCAAGCAGCACTTAGAAGTCTGTTTAGTTGAGAATTGCATTTGTGAGACACGTTTTTCTGTAGAGGGCCTATAGTGTTTCAGTGAGATAAAATGCCAAGTTAATAAAAGTGTGAAGAAAATGAATCTGCTGTGCTTGAAAAAGTGGGGCTGCATTTTCTTTAAGTGCACTACAATCCAGAAAATTAGTTCTGCTCTGGAATAGATATTCCTGGCCATAATGAAATTTGGGATGGGCTTTTAAGATGTTCAGGTTCTTCTTCTAGCTTTTCACCCTCCTATTCTTGCACAAACCCTGTCAGAACTCATGTCTGGGAAGAGCTATATTATGTTTTCTTCAGCCCAAGTTGCTTCACTCACACCCCATTATGGGAGTAGATTGCATGTCCCTCCAATAAACTCTTTGTCTCTCTTGGTATAAAAACAGTCTTGGGGGAGGGAGGAGAAAAGTGTCCTGTTTTGTTTGCACCAAAGGCTATTCCACTGTATTTGATCTAGCCCTTAGTGCTGTGAATGGCACCAGAACTGTTTGGGGGATGTTATGTTTTTCTGGCAGAACTTGACCTAGCAAGAGAACAAAAGTTCTTCTGATTGTAATTTGCCCTCTGTGAACTGATACTGGGCTTCTTTGCTGAGTTTGCAGAAAGATAGAGAATATAACTCCCCATGAGTTATCTGTCTTAATTGGGCATTAACTCTGATGCCTAATTTTCTCTGAAGCGTTAATTACTTAAATGCAATGTCCTGTAGGTTTGGAGGACTTTGACCAAGTTTTGGTGCAGTACTAAAAAAGTAGCTGACTTTTTATTATGAGATCAGTCCTCTTACTGTCACTGTATTTACCTCTCTGTAGTATTAATTAGATATTTGTATAATAGGAACACTGTGGATGTTCCTCTGCTGTGGAGCATTGTGCAGGCTGACCTGAATGAGCTGGCTCTGGAGTCAGAAGCATGTGATGGTGGAACAGTACCCATGTGACGGTGTTCCACCTGCTATCTGCCCAGTTCGGGGTGTTTTAGAGTTGTGCCATTTGTGTTGTGTGCACATGTCCTCTGACCACCCTAGGCTCTGAGAAGCTTCACAAGAAGCAGCAGCAAGATCTAGGATATCCCGTGTTTCGGGAACATGAAGAGGTGGCCAGAGTCAAGTTAATTAAAGTAACAATTTGGGGACCTTTTGGACCAAAGATGTGGGCACCTTGCCCTAATTATTTGAAGCATCTGCTTATTGGGAACGGTGACACCAATTGGCTTGAGCCTGGCTACCATTGCTTCTCTGGTGACTGCGCTATGCTGTGTGTTTCAGCTTATGGGTTGCCTGGGTGTGTTTCAGATACCTGTGTATGTGACCGACAACCATTTACTGCTTCCCAGCCTGAGTTGCAATCTGTGCTCTGCTCTGCCCAGATGCTTGTTGGAAAAGCATGGAATTAAGTGCTTCTGCTGCCTGGCAGCACTGTAAGCGTGAAATCCTCAAGCAAGTTTGTTTGTGCCACAGCTGTCGGCAGTCATAGCACGTGTAGACTGAACATGGGCATGCACCATGCTGATGTTCTTCATGTTTCAATGCTGCGGGGTCAGTACGAGCCCTGGAGGTATAGTCCTGACCAAGTCCTGCTGCAGTTACAGGACTGAAGTTCAGCTCTTGTAGAAGTGTGTGTCCTCCTCTCATTGTTACCTGAGATTCATGCCTGGGTTTCAGTGCCAGGATCTCACTGGTAATTACTTGATATATATTTGTAAAAGAATTAAATCTCCAAACTGCTTTCTACTCTTTCACTTTTGCCTTTTTAAATGCCGCCTTTATAACAGAGTAGTTTAATGGCATTTTGAGGCAATTACAAGTTCAGAAATTGAACTGCTAGAGGTGATCTTTTTTTGACTTCACTGTTAAACAGATTTACCAGTGTTATATGCCAGGCTCTGCTGAACAGCTTGGCTGTGCAGTCATTTCCCAGAGGAGAAGGTTCCAGCTGAACTTTCACAGGGACACAGGGGCCAGGCAGGTCCTGGTGGGTCTCAGCACACCAGATGAGCATGTTCACCGCCCCAAGCCTGCATAAGCCCCACCATTCCCGGGCTTCCTGGCAGGCTTCTTAGGTACCGTGCACTCTGTTCACTGTCTTTACATGCAAATGGATCCACGATAGAGCCGCCTTACTACCTCCCCAGCACAGTGCCGATTGCAGTGTATCCCACAGTTCCTTTGGTGAATATGGCAGCTCCTGAGTTCGCCACAATGTGGAAGAGGGGACAAAAAGAGGCTCTGTGAAGGTTCCCAATCCATGTGGTTTGTACCTGAGCTACTGCAAGAACTGCGCAGCGGTGCACAAAGCAATAAAAAATGCTGCCTCAGCCTCCCTTTGCCCGGGGAATAGTAACTGACAGTAGGCACAAGTTTTACAGGATTCAGATTCCCTTCAGTGTGTTTTCTTGTCTGAATTGCACGTTTGAGTGTCTGCTGACAGCTTCTTTCTTCTTCACCTGCTGTTGTAGGCAAACAGTCGTCTCTCCATTTTTCCCTGTGCTGCTCAACTTTCTATCGTTTTTTCAAGTATTGGCCTCCTCCCTGCTCTCCCTCCCCCCTGCTGCCCCAACTCTTTTAAGTTCTGTGGTCTCCAACCAGACACCTGAGCCTTTGTTCTCCTTCTGTGGAAATTTGATTTTCAGCTTCCCCCAGACAAGTTAGGGAAAACCAGCTTTATCGAGGACATTGCTACTCTTTTGTTCTCCCTGGGTAATATTGGTTCGGGGAGTGATAATTTTTAATAATCAGCCTGTTTTAAGACAGATCTTCCAACACTCTTCCCCTCTCTCCAAAGTATGTGGAGTAGTGGACAGAACACAGCTTAAGAATAGAGATGATTCATAAAATCAAATTGAAAGTTATGAATCATACATAAGTAGATTCCCCAAACTGTCTTTCACGCACACTAATTATGGAAAAAAATGGGCATATTTATACACACGGTTTCTCTCTATAAGTAACAAGTTTCCAACAAGTCATAATAAGCTGTTAATTAAAGTTGGTTATATTTCCAGGTATTACTATTCTGATAAAGTTAATAGTCCAAAAAAGATAATATTATCATTTTCAGTTGACTGATCTTGAGACAGATTTAAAAGGATACTTTTAATAATTTCATGTAATTGTTATCCTGTGGTATTCCCTAGAGATATACTATTATGTCTGTGGAAAAAATATAGCCTTATTACCAATAGTTAGAAAAAAATGAAAATCCCATATGCTTATTATGTCTTCTAGCTCAAGACCAAATCTTACAGAAATAGAACCCCAGGAGAGCTGAATTATAATATGCAAATGGAACAACCACAGTCAGAAGTGTAAGAAACACAAACACGCTAAAACAATGAAAACACATTGTGAATATGACCAATTGGAATTCAAGTAGAAGTTGCAGAAAAAGAATTAGGCACAATGAATCAAAACAATGCTAAGAGTAATTAACAGCATCGACTGTGATGATTTTTATTTTTTTTTAATAAGAAGTGCTTTCAAAAGCTCAAGGTTTGGAGAAAGCCTAGAAGAGTCTTTCAGCTATTTCAGAGGTGGCTTATTACTATGCAAATGGGTCTCTGCTGTTAGCAGAAGTTAAACTACTGCTAGAATAAGGGGTGTGTTTCTTGTACCTGCTGTGGGTCAGTTCCCGTGGAGCAGAAAGGGCAGCTGGCTGAGCTGTGCCCTGCCAGGCCTGCTTTAGATTTAGTTCATTATGCTCTATGTTGCACGTAACCCCAACTGGAGTTGGGAGGGAGGCTAATACCCTGAGCCAGGTATCTTTCCGTGCGAGGGAGCATTCATTTTGTTAGATGAGGAGTGGAACAGAATGGGAAGGCCCACTCTTGGAGTTCTTCAAGACCTGCAGGTACAAATGTGCGATTTATGTGCCATTCGCAGGGATGCAGTCACAAAGTACATGGTGTTCCTAGCAGTGGGATCTACTGGATAAATAAAAGAAGTGCAAGGAATCTTTTTCTGATTGCATGCTGGAGCTAGATTCAGACCAAAAAACTGATGGCAGTAATACAGGGAGCAGCCCTAACTGTGGAGGGAGACTGAAGGAGAAAATCGAACCAAATGTACCTTTCAATTTTCTAGAATCTGTACTTTTTCAGCTAAATAAAGTGACGTTGCAGGTAAAAATGGCCACAGAGACTTAAAGAGCAGAAGAAAATTAATTCCTGAGAGAGCAGAAAAAAATTCAGTAATGCAGGTTTTTCTGCTTCAAATACTGATTTTAATGACAAACTGTTGCATTAGTACACTGCCATCCTATGTTTCTGGTACTAATACAAACCTTCTGTGTGTTTTGTGTTATCAAGGTTTTACTGACCAAGTTTGAAGCTGGAATCACCTGGGATATGTCCCTTTTGGAGGAACACTATGGGGATTAGAAGAGAATCTTCGGAAATTGTCCTCATCGCTCTCTGTGCACATCCCTGTGTCAGTCACTGAATACAACACCGCTCTTCCTCCTCTCCAGTTCTGTTCTCTGCCTTTCATCAGCACCCCTGGGGCCACCCTTCACTTCATGCTCTTCAGATCCTTCGCTGCTCTGGAGCTGGGGAGCTTTCCTGGCTTCCCCCTGGAGCCTGGCTTTGGCTAAGTGCTTCTTCCTTCCTTCCTTCCCTTAGCTGGACCAGCTGCCCTTGGGGAACCCACAGGGATCATTTCTCTCCTCTCTGCTGCCTTGAGGTCCCCTGTAGTACTCCTGGCCCCTTGAAACTGGAAAACATTAGGGCGGTAAGGATGAGGACTTTTTTAACACAGCTCTGTAAAATGCTAATAGCAGGTCATTTTTTTCATTGCAACTTACTCTTCACAAAGCTCAGCCAAAAATGTTTAAATTCTAAAATGTTGTTGACTGTGGGGACATAGTGAAGAAGTAAATTCCTAGTTATTTTGCTATGTGCAACTGGGTTTACACCTTGCGGATGGGGAAGATTATTCTTTCAGCATGCTTTTGTGTGCTTTAAAATAAGCAATGAGAAAAAGCTTCTAGCTGGTGTTTGTGCCATGCTTCTGAACAGGTTTACTCTTGCTTCGTGTTGGGGGTTGGCTTGAACGTTGTGCATACACGGAGCTGACTTAGCACAGTGTACTTCATTCATCGTGTCCCATCATAATTGAGAAGTGTGTATTTTTTTTAAGAGCATGCTACAGGCTCCCTGTAGGTTATAACAAAGCATTTTGGTCTGATTCTGAACTTACTTTTCTTGGGGTTTTATCAGAGGTACTTACATAGACATCAGTGTATTTATATCAGGCTTAAATCGGTGCAAAGTGCAGAATAAGTAGACCTTTACAGAAAGCAGCAGTGAAGCGGTAACGTTGGCCTTTTCTTTGAGAGAACTTCATGGGACATATCATGTCCATTTTGTACTATTTTTAGAGGGCAGGCAGTCCTAGAATGTTATTTCTGTAAATAGGTCTGACCTTCAAAGCTGGGAGGTTCAGAGGCTCCCTGAGGCCACCTGGGCACCGGGTCTGTCTGCCTCTGAGTGCAAGTTCCCTGCTCAATTCAAAATTGTCCCAGCTGCAGCACTCTAGCACGAGTCAGGCTCCTTTCACACTAATTTGTCTGTGATTTGCTCTGTGGCTTCAAAATTTCTTATCAGAGAGGAGCTGCCATTACTCCAGTGGCTCAGTCAGTATATGGGAAGCTCTTTGCCCGTGACAGCAAATAGGTGAAAGATTGCTTCTCCCTTCCTTCTTCTTTCCTCACTAGTTATACTGGCTGCTAAGGAGAAATCTAGAACTTGCTGGGAGACTCATGTATCCCACTTTTTTGCGTAAAAAAGCTGTGTCAGTGAGTAAGAGAATAAACAGTAAGGTTTTGAGGAAAAAAATTAAGTAGGGGAATTTCGTGTCTCTGAGTATGCCAGCTCATGTTTATTCTACCAAAATTAAACTGTGAACTTAAATCAGCTTCAGTCATCATGTTTTCTTTCCAAATTCCTTGTTTCACAGGGGACTGTTTCTGCAGCATGGAAGTGATGAAAAATCAGAGGTTAGTGTGGAAGTGCCTTCTCGGCCTTAGCTTATTGTCAGTGCTGCAGATTGGAGCGTCAGCCTGCTTCAGCCCTCAGCACTACACTCCTTTGAAATGAGGGACCAAAGAGCAGTCAATCATGCAGATCCTGGATGTCTCTTCACCAGAGAGACATGGAAGTTGTTATCCTCAGGAGCCATGCTGAGCTTGATTACCTCTGAAGTGATGTTTCATAATAGGGATGTGATCACAAGTATTGCTAGGCAATATTTTTTTGTATTATTTGACAAGTTTTCTGATTGTAAGGGAATCTGTTCTCATTAATAGGTGATTCTGGAGTTACAAAAGAAAAAGGATGTGGACTTTTCATGAAGGAATTCAGGCAAATTGGTGTAAGCCTAAGACTTACCAGTGGACTGGCTAGGCAATGTTTCTAAATTTTTCATTTATTGTTATTTTTATATAACATTTGATTTAAAGAAAATTAAAGTAGCCACTTCCTTGACAGTAGCACCAGCCATATTCAGCTTTCCAAAGCCAACAATAAGGACTTAGAGCCATTTTGCCTTTTTTCCTTTCATCACCTCCAGCAGACACCTGTTCTTGAAAACTGCCTACTTTGCCTACACCTACAGATGACCCTGATCTGAAAGTAGATACACAAATGGTCTGTGTGTACATGCACATGTGTGCACACCCACACACCATTTGTGCTCAGAATTTTATGCACACAGCTATGCAGGACAGGGAATTTGTGAGTTTGGAGTCGCAGACCCCACTGTGAATACTCTTCAGATTGATGTCCAATTTTGGAAACTTAGCTCTTAGGCTTTGGAGATTTTACAGAAATATGGAATAATGATTTATGACAGTCCTAGTTTCTGGTGTTCTAGCTTATTTCTTAAACTTTTTAAACTTGTGATGCTTATTGCAAAGTGCAATGTTTATCTTCTTTCATATTTTAATGTGTTGTTTTCTTGACTTTTGATAGCAAAAAATAGCTGTGATTTTCTGATTTCTCTACAGTTATCCTCTCTCTTTATTTTCTCTTCTCCTTCTGTGTCTGACTTACTACACTGTGTTTACCTGGTAGTAATGCAAAGCTAGGAACCCTGTTAGCCTTTGTTGCTTCAGCAATTAAAAACCATTAGGTCATGCTCCAGTCTTAGTCCCTTCGGGTCCCATTGGGTCTGCGCTGTTACCAAGTTGTTTCCAAATGTTGTGGGTAATCATCCTACGTTAAGAGAGATGTATTCATTATGACAGCGTCGTCCTCACTTCTTAATAATGAGTAGATTTTAAATAATTTATGGACAAAAAACATGTTCCCCTGAAATTTATGGCTGTACCTGTCTCCTTGATCTCTTAATGAACTTTTGATTAGCTGTGGACATGTTAAATGTGAGCCAGGAAATGTCAGAACCAAAAATCAGGAGGGAGAAAGAGAACAAAACTGCATCTGAATCAGACGTTTAACTGCTTTATTTCTCCCAGTGTTTGCAGGAAGTAAAGCCAGTGCATACCCTGAACATACCCTTGGTTGGGGTGTGCATGCAGGGCAAGGCAACCCTTTCCTGCATGTTTTGCACCAAATTGTTATCCTGCGCACTTACCTGTGGTGGCAGAAGCAATAGAGTTGAGTTTTATGGGTTGCTTGCACAAACATTTGATCCATCTGGCAGCTGTAGATCTAAATCCTATTGTTCCTGCCTGAAAATTCAGACTTCGGCATATAGAGGTTTTTTTAATTTTTTTTTTTTAAATTGGTTCTAAAAAGCACTCTGGGATGAGTTTTCCCTGGTATATAAAACTCCTCTAGCATTAAATTCAATTAAAATCCATTATACAATCTCCCTGTTCTGAGACAGTCCTAGGATTGCCTTTATCAGCTCTATATGATCATACGAGACTGAGAATATCATTACTTTTAGGCATCCACTCTGCTTTTGGTGAATGCTTGACGTCCTCTGAGGTTTTCTAGGAGTAGATTACAGGTTGACTTTTATGTTGATCATTCTGCCTTTTTACTGTACCTTCTTGGGAAAGAGAATTTGATCTGATTATAGGGAGTGTCCTAATGGGACCTGCTGGTGAAATAACAAAACTGAGAATGATTTTCTGCAGATGACATATCATAAAAAGATTAAAGCTATGTACAGCGTAGATAACTTGCCTTGACAATGCACAGAGAATATGTTCACAAACTTATATGCAAATGTCCATCTGTGTCCAAAAATGAGAGATGAACCGTAAAATCAAGACAAATAACCATCAGTAAATCTTCTGTTTCATTTTAGAAACCATCAGGTAGAGACTTGATCAACCAGCCTGTTCCACCCAAGTTTCAAGGCTACTCTGTGATGTTAAGGAAGTGGAATTTCTTAACTTGGGTTTTTTTTTGCTCTGAGTCAGTCCAAAGTGATTACTTTTCAGAAATTCATGTTTCAAAACTTTTCTTTTGGAAACACCAGCAAATCTGAAATTGTCTGAAGTCCTTTGTAGTAGCTGGTATCTGGCTGCTTGAGGAGCCAGTTGCCAATGTGTAAGGTAAGAAACTGCTCCCAGTATCAGCTCTTTGTAGGAAAGGCTACCCAAGAGCTCTGTGGCCACTCCAGGATTTCTAAATAGTGTGGGAAGTAGGCTGAGACACACCTGTTTTGGACCATGGCTCTGGGGGGCTTTCTTGATATCAGCTTTGGAGTCGGAACCCCCAGAGCTGAAAACTGGTCTGGGACAGTGAAGGTACTGAAACATTATCAGATCCAGAAAGTTCTGGGAGCACCCAGGCATTACCAGAACAAAGGAAAATTGATTGTTAGTGTAATCAAAAGTATTTTCTAATGCCATCTTCCCTTTCAGGGCTTCTTGTCCTCCATTGGACTTTTCTTTATGACTTTTCCATATGACTAAACTAGTATTTTTCTGCAAAAATACTCTTTTTTGACATTTAAGACATGTTTCTCTTTCCCTTGTGGGAAAGTTGTGATCGCCCAAAACATTACAGTTATTTTAGTTTTGCTATCTACATTTGGTCAGTCCAGGATTCTCACACTGTGCAGGCACATTGCAGGGAGGGAGAGCAGTTGGCAGACAGAAGGATTACAGACTGCTCAAGATCCTCTCAAATTCCTCACAGAGACACAGGTAGTTTCATGCTGCCTTTGTTGCCATAGCTAACCAAGTCACTTGAAGGATATACTTTATTCTCCTTACAGTGTCGTTGCTGAATCATGTCAGTGAATCATGTCATGAGCCCGTGCTGCCCAGCACACTTCATGCAGGACTCTGATTTGTTTTTTTTTCAGTCCTTGGGACAGCCAAGTGTGCTGGTTCTTTCATAAACGTTCGGTGTCTTTGGTGACCTGCACAAGCTGGTGTCTCAAATGAGAGACTTGAAATTCTTAGAGAAGAGAGAAATGAGCTGGCTTTTCTTTTGTCCACCTTCCTGTGAAATGTTTGCAGTGAAAAGCCCAGGCCTTGCTCACACAGATGGAGAGATACTAACTTAATGTGTGTTAAGCAATTAAGCTGAGAGTAAGAATGAGAGTACTTATTCTTGTTTAAATATTAGCTAGCTCAGCTTGAAGGTCGCTTCTCTCATCCTGTTTTGCTTAACAAGGTGTTAGAGATACACACGTCTTCTTGAAGTGCAAAGTAATGGTTCTTTGCTCATTGTGCAGTTCTAATCTTAGGTTTTCTTTGTATTGACTTCTAGCACTAAAGTACTACAAGGATGAATAGAAGAGCTGCTCACACTCCACTAAGGAGTCTTTGAGCATTAAGCCTGGGGAGGTTTTAAGAGGAGGAGAAGAAACATTGGGCACCTTCCCTCAGAAAGTCTTTCAGTAGGGTTATAATTATCTCAAAACACACTACATCTTAGATCTGTGCTCCACACCAGAGAAGTTAGCTGTGGTAAGGAGGATGACTGAGAGAGTTCAGTATGTTTCCTTCCATGCCTCTCTGGTACTGCTTCTTCTAATCTGCCACCTTTCAGGCTGCTGTCTCCAGGGCTCATGTTTGTCAGTCTGCCACACCTACAGCCAGTTTAAGATGTTCCCTATACACATCCAAACCCAAAATTTTGTGCAACGGGATTGCTTATTTTTACACTTCGGAATAGCTTTGCCATTTGTTATTGAAATGCAACGATTCTCCGAAATACCTTAGTTTTTCTCCAGAAACATTGTGTAGTCAAATACTCTATATTTGCTCACACAGGATCATTGTTTCACAGGTGACTAAGGTTCTCTTGACCTCAAACACAGGGTAAAGAAGCCTATAGTCCTCCATAGGCTTACATTGACTCAAGACATTAGCTTAGGTGAAGTGTCTTGCCTCTTTTTAAATGCAATATGGATCAGTCCCAGCCAACTAAATTAGATACCAGTGAATATATCTGGTCAATAAAACGGGATATGGAGACCTGAGGTATTATTGCAAAGGTAAGGTACTGGATGTCTGACTCTGTCAGCTATTTCTGCTGGTGATCTGCAGTATATTTCTGATGACAAAGCCACTCCACTGTTCTTTTTGCAGACTTCTATTCAGCTGTTGTCTTTGAGAAAGAGGGCTGCACTGCATCTTTAGATACAGTCTCTTTCCCAGGACAGGGAACTTAAGGGATGCCATCTTTAATTATGAAAATGCTTATTCTGATTTGCTTTGTAGAAGGTTGGTTTGTATAGGGAGCCATAAGATGGGTGCCGGAGCATCCCAAACTGTTATGAACTTAGAGCTTTGAAAAGAAAGGTGAGTCTTTATGTTTTGTAAATGTCTGCCATGTAGACTCTCACAGCTAGTAGCTATTTTACTACCATAGAAGCCAAAAATAACAAACCGTTCTCTCTTTCAAACAGCATCCTTGAGTATACACTGCTTCAGTATCTTGCTAACGTTTATTGTCTTCAAAGGCAACAGTATAACACGAAGAGGCAACAAGATCCTTTTGACATTTTGCGAATGTTACAGGAGTGTAGTAGCAAGGTGAGGTTTGCAAAATTTCAAAGCCTTATTTGTTCTTCGGTATCTATTTGTCTCGTGCCTTTGCGTAGAGAGGGAATGTCAAGGGAAAAAATAAGCCTTTAAATATTTTAAAGTGCCCATTTAGGATTCATTTCTCAGATAACTGAATCATAAATGTCAGACAGTGTTTGATAGTTCTCTGTAAAATCACCATATTAAGAATTAGCCTCATTTAACATTTTTAAGCACTTAGACCTATGCAAAGAAAGTTAAGTGAAGAATTACCTAGATTTCATGTTTTGTAAGTTTATCTGTAAAAAATGTCAAGTGAAGCATTACGCCATTGCTGAATGCCTTTATGCAGGCTGCTCTGAATATTAGTATGTCCAAAGCAGACACAAGCTTCACCTTGACTGCTTTTTTTCTGAATGTTTTAGGAAACTTCCCATTATTATAGCACATCGGTAAAACTCTGCTGCTGGTCTCGGTAGTGACCAACCAGCCTAAGCAAATTACTGATATCTTAAATTATGCTGTCTAGCACTGTCGGAGTATGTCTGCAGCATGTTATGAGGCATAGAGCAGAGACCCACATAGGTAAATTCTCTGTCTCTGCTGGGTTCCTGCATCATAGGTTGGCTTTTACAGAGGTGCATTTGGGAAAGTCATCTCCAGCCGTGCCTGCGTGCGCAGCAGTGAGACTCAGTTCTCCCTCTGTGCACTGTCCCTGCAGATGTCTGTAGCCGACACAGGGAATTTGAACAGGAGCTCCCAGAAATGAAAAAAGAACAACTACTAACCATCCCTCGCCAAACCTGAATCCGCCCACCCCTGCCAACTTTCTGCAGTTCAAATAAAGAGCCTACCCACTCTAGTGTGTAATTGCTCTGGGCATTGTGTACAGAAATGCGTTAGTAGTACTCTCCTACGGATGGGCCATGCTTTGTTCAGCAGCTCTGCAGAGGAAGGACACAGCAAAAAAAAAAGTTAGCAAAAGCAGTCGTTTAGTCCAGTCATGTTGCTCAAGGAACTGTGAGGAAGATGAGATGATAAAAAATTTTTGGTCTCTGCCTTTCCTTTTTCTTTTTTTCCCTTTCTCATTTTTAAAACAATCAGTGTAATTGTGAAGGCTCCTGGTTTTGTTTTATTACAGAAGAACTACATTTGTCGCAAAGATTTCATTTCAGAGTGTTTTCAATCTTTGTGTTATGGGGGCTATGAGTACATACTGAGATAGGATGACTGGTTAGTGATATTATTGTTTCGTCGTATCAGAGGTCATAGAAGTGGGGGGGGTTTGTTTGGTTGGTTTGGAGTTTTGTTTTAGTCTGTGGTTAGCAGGATTTTTTAACAGTGAAATGTCTTCAAGAGACCCAATTCCTATTTCCTACTGCAGTGACTAGGAGGAGTAAAAAAAATTTGGCAACCTGTCATTGTCCTCTTCCCTGACAGTGGTTTTGTTTCTTGAAGGAAGTGCCTTGCAAATAATATCAACTGTAAATCGAGCAGATAAGGTCCCTTGGTTCTATCTCAGTCTGATTTTTTTTTTTTAAATCCTCCATGCAAAAAACTTGTGTTGCTCTGACTGACAGGGCAATTTCAGAGGATAATGAGTAAAGATGGATGTCCCTGAGCGATTAATCAAATTTATTTTGGCAACTCTCTCTGTCAATATTCAAGTCTGTCATTTTAGTTATTTCAGAAGTCAGGTGAAGGAGGATCATAGCCGTGGACTCCCCCTGTGCTAGATAATGTAAAACTTGGTGATAGTATTAGGTGCCCAAATGAAAAAAGGTGGCTTTTGAAGTACAGTCAGGGTTTGTATCTTCTTGTAGTACGGTGACTGACAGGTGTATGGTGAGAGTGCCTAGTTTGATAACGGCATATGGTGTGTTCCCACTTTGCTCAGAATTAATCTCTAAGGACAAACTGCTGAGGCAGGAGAGAAAAGGCATCCCTTAGGATCCAACGGCTAGTTGGGAATTTGTCTTTGATTTTTTTTTTTTTGCACCTGTGGAATGGGTCTATTTTCCTCTCTTAATGGGAATCAACTTGCTTCCAGCTACGTCAGAAGGAGGTTTGCAGATGGATTCTACTGATGCAGAGATTGGGCTATAGACCAGGTGCAATTGCTAGCTGCAGCTGGAAAAAATGCAAGTTAATGGAACCATAAGCTAAAATTCTTGCTACTTGTGCTCTTCATTTTAGAACACTTCTGCACACACTCAGTTTTTCTGTCTTTCCACTCAGTATCCCTTCTTACGCATGCAATAGTCCTGCCACCCCACTGGCGTGAGTGGAGGAGAGAGAGCACAAACTTTTGCCTGGCGCTGAACTTGTTCAGATCTTTCTTTTCAGTCTTTTAAAGTGGACAGCTGACCTTGCAGGGAGTAACAGGGATCTAAAGCAGTGGTGCGGTAGCTCAGCCTGTTCTGCCAGGCAACTTCCTTCATTAGAAAAGCTGACAAACCTTCCTGCCAGGATTCAGGATTAGTCTCTGAAAGCTCCTATCTGGAGGCAGTGCATGAGGGATGCACACAGTCTTTGCTTTGCATCAAAGCAGGACTGCCAGCAAACAGGACAGTTTGTGCTCCTTGGTTTTCCTACATGCTGCAAATACCCTGCTGTTTAATTCTGTATACACACATGCACATGAACGTGTGCATGTGTGTGTGTGCACACGCATACGTATGTATATGCTCAGAAAGGAAGAGAGAATGAAAAATCACTAGGGGTGTTAGTGAAGAGCATAACATAGTGAGGACGTGAAGTATCATCTTTGGTACACGCTTATTTAAAACAGTTTATACACTACAGCTTTATATATTTGTGTTTATGCATGCTTGTGTGTGTGGGTGCATACGTATATTTTTATCTATTCATATTGCTTCACTCACTTCAACTTGAGATATGATGTTGAAAAATGTATGGCTGAAAATGGCAGAGGAAATGGAAGCATCAAGAGGAAAAAGACAGCAGATACACAAGCTACCAGAAGCTCTCAGGAGGCATGGAAAGGCACAGACAGCTTCATGAAAGAGGAAGGTAGCCTTCTTTCACTACTCAGCACCTGATCTGGCCGAATAGCCCAATGCCCGTCTGTTTGCTAGCAGTAATCTGGAAATCTGTCTGAAGCACTGGGAAATCAGGGCTTGTGCCTTTTTGCTCAGCTATACCCCACAGTACTATTAAAATCGATTTGAAGACAGAAGTGAGCCCTAAGAAGAAAGAGGTGGTAAGAGCCAAACCTGGCTAGGTGGTTTGTTGTGAGATAAAGCATGATTATGGGATTACACTACTTTTGTTATTGTTGTCGTGTAGAGACAGATGAGCAGACATAGATTTTTCAAGAATGTAGTTACCATTCTCTTTACGTAAGTGGATTTCAACCTGCATATTCTGGGTGTGCGTGTCTGCGATGTGTTCTGTTAACTGCATTGCATTGGAACTGCACCCTGAAAGGAGAATGGATCACTATGTTGCTACGTTTAGTTTTTGTTCTCTCCAAATGAAGAAATGCTCTCGCAAACTGTGCAAGAGTTCATTTTTAAAGCTTTAATCTTCTCAAGAAAGAATTTCAGTGTATGAGCAGAAAAGCAAAACCAAGCATTCTCCCTTTTCCAAGATATAAACCTTGACATCCTGTTTTCTTGCAGATTGAGTGTTTTTCTTCTGTCACACTTCTTTGGTTCTTTCTTCCTCTTTACATCTAGCAGCTGACCCCTCAACTTAAGTTTGCAATATCACAGTAAAAATGTTCAACTTCATACACTGAAAGCTTTATGCACTTTACAGCCAACTGAAGCCAAAAGAATAACTCAGAGAGTGTAAAGTGTGCAACTCCTAGCAGTGTTGGAGAACGTACCAGCTGTTTTATCAGATGTTTAATCACTCACGAAAGAGTCTGGACAAGAACCTAGTTTCTTTCACTGAACCTTTCTGTCCTGAAGCCAACATGGTAGTCCCTGCACGTTGGATCATGGTATGTGGTGAGCACTTTGCTAAAGTCAGTGCATAAAGAGTCAGTGAGGGAGGAAACCTCAAGATAGTTATCTTGCAGCTTGGAAAGGAGTCTTTTAGCTGGGCTACTTTGAGCTTGAGGCTGTGCTAGGAGAGGTGTTCCTTCTGCAGCGCAGTGTGGTACTATCTCTCTGTCCCTGGACCACTGATGCCAAGAGTAGACAGAACGGCAAAGCAGCTGTGATACTGAGCAGTGAATGAAAGCTGTTACGGCAGAGGTGTTTGTGTGATAGAGGCCAGAGGGGTGAGTATTCAGCTTGTGCTAATAGGCAGACATAAGTGATCTGCATTTTCTGTGACTTCCCAGAACTGGACAGATGATGAAGTGCTTGTGCAATGAAGAGTCATCCCTGAAAAATTTGTTCAGAAAAGGGGAATAAATATTTTCCAGCCGAACGTCCCTTTGAAATGCAAACCGTTATCTTTGAAAACTTCAGTTATCTCCTTTATGAGTCAGGCTCTATAACCATTCTTTTAAAGGAACTTGCCATACACAGTGGGTGAGCTCTACAACTAAAAGGCAAACAATCCTTTAAGAAAACAACAAACAAAAACCAACCCACCACCAACAACAAAAAAAGAACTGCAATATCAGTGGAATTAAGATAGTAGCAAGAAGAGGAAGCAATCTCTTGAAAGTTGAGACTTGGGTAGATGTGTGTTAAAATAACTGTAATGAGCTGGATGCATTGCTGCTGTTAAAAGACTGAAAATATTTTGAAGTGAGGTTCCACAGACAAAATGTTATTCCAAGTTAATTGGCCTCAAAGGAAGGGAAGAAGCCTCCAAAGTTTGCAAAGAAGTGTGAGAGAAACACATTTCCCCCAATTTGGAATGTAGTTGAAAAGGAATGAACCTTATCACGAAAGGATAAGGAGCAAGTTTAAAAAACATCTTCAATCCTTGTCTGCTGCAGATGACCCTGATTGACTTTGAGACAGTAACAAAAGCTTAATCTTGTTTGCAGTGTATTGAGAGATGGCTGGGCGAGATTGACTGTGAAAGGGTAGTCTCTGAGCTGAGCTCAGAACTACTGATGAAAGGCAAATTGTTTTAAAAGTTCCAAATACCATTACATTTTCCCTTGTAACTTTGCTTAAACCTTTTAAATTCTTGTCTGCCCACAGAGACGCAAAGCAAATGCAATTGCTTTTGCACCCCAAGAAGAATTGCAGGGGTCCCACTGGGTAGAATTGTGTGAATGTGGGGAGGAGTGAAGACTTCAACCAATGAGAGCAAGGCTTCTATCACTGGTATAATGAAAAAATAGTTAAAAACTAGAAACACCTAAAGAAAACGGGTATTTATTGTCATTAACAAGTCAGATCTTAATTGCTAGCTAGTCCAGCATCCAAGTTCATTTCTAGAAGAGACATTCCCAAGCAAGGAATATTTAAGAGACTTGGACAAATTTTGTCAGCTGCAGGGGAACAGAGTGTGAGGTTTCCTCACCCACAGAAGTGGTTGTTAGAGCTGCTGTCAGTTGTCCTTCTGAGAGGGAAAGAGAAAAGTTAGCTGTGGTGGCTTGGTAGTGTTGCTGCTCAGGGTGGATTTTGTGCTCTCCTAAGTAACTAAAACACATGCTTAATGAAAAAGAAAAAAAAAGTGATTCCTCTTTCTTCTGTTGACATTGAATTGCAGCTTTGCAGCTAGGAAGGCAGACACAGCATGGAGCTAAACAAGCTCCAAGCTCTTCGGGAGGGATAGACAGGAAAGGAGA
>VWZL01002331.1:0-33989 GCA_013396915.1 Stercorarius parasiticus | reverse complement strand
GCCTTCCTGCCCTCTCCTGTCCCTGAGCCTCGGCCTGTCACCCAGCTCCAAATGGGAGAGGCTCGCAGCCAGCCCTGCGGGCTCGGGTGCTGCTGTGGGGGGACAGTGGAGCTCTCCCCATTCCTGCCTATGAGTGGGACACAAGGAGGGGCATGATGTCCCTGTGACAGCCCACCCCTGCCATTGCTGGCATGCAGCCCCCGGGCAGCCCCCGCTAGTGGGCAAACACAGGGGCATCGCGGCGAGGGGCTGGCAGAGGTGGCTCATCGGCAGTGGGGCAGCCTGCATGTAGCCGAGGGTGCAGGTGCTGCTGGGTGTGCACACTGCAGGAGGCAGGGGTGATGAGCACAGCCGTCACCCCACACGCTGTCCCCAGCCACCCACCGCTGGTGAGGCCACATTATGCTTGGCACTGAGGAGGGAAACAGCTCCCTGCACAGGCATTAAATGCCAGCCCCACATGGTTCACAGACCAAATGCTCCAGCCCCCTGGTGCCGATAAAGGACGTTTCCAGCCTGCTTTGGGGTGCGGTGGCTTGGTTTGGGGCAGGGGGCAGAGACCACGACCCTGCAGGTCCCTGTCCCTGCAAGCAGCAGCGCCCGGAGGAGGACAGAGGTGAACAACCACTTCCAGGGCTTTTCTTTCCACATAGTTGGCATCACTCAAACACTTCCATGGCTTCACCTGGTTCCATCCCGGAGCTCTGCGGTGTGGGGGGATGGCGCCATTGAGCAGCAGGAGCCAGCGCAGGGCAGTGGTGACCTCGGTGCTCCTGCCAGAGCCACTGGGACTGGGGGGGCTGGTGACTCTGTGGGTTGCCCAAGGCCGTGGTGAGAGTTCGTCCCAAGAGGACAGGGGTTGAGGCTCATGGCATGACTATGAGAGGATAGTGCCCAGGTGCCAACATGGCTTTCCAGCATGGCTGTGGGGGCCAAGCAGGAAGCCGGGCACCCATGCAGCAGAGGATGGTGTCCACAGTGTGATTTACTCCATCCTATGAGCTGCTCTCAGGAGGCTAGTTAGAGGGACATGTCCAGGGCCCGTTAGGGAGCAAGATTGGGGACAGGCAGGTGCCAAGGAGCTGAAGAAGTCCTGTCCTGGCTTCCTTGTCCGTTGCCTTCACGTTGCTGGAACTGATGCCAGATGGACGTGCTGCCCTGTGCTGGCAGCGCAGGCAGAGCCCGTGCTGCCCAGGGACACAGGGAGGCTCCGGCTTGTCAGGAAAAAGCACCTCCCAGCCTGATGCAGGTGTGAGATCTGCAGGGGAACCCCAGCTCTGCAGGTCGGTGTTGTCAGGGCGAACAGCGATGGACTGTAAAGGGGAACTGAGGCACGCTGAGGTTTACTTTGAGGAGCCCAGGCTGTGTCCTGGGAGAGGTTGCCCATCTGCTCTGGGACAGCCAAGACATGCCAGCAGTGCTGGCCGACAGCTAAGGAGTCAGAGCTGTGCCCATTGCCTGCCCTCTGCTCTGGCCTCTGGTTGTCTTCACCTCAAGAGTAGTCCCTTCAACCTGTCTGCTCATGCTCCACCTGAAGCTCCCAAGGAACCAGGCCCACGTGCCATGTGTGCACAGGGCTCTGCACCCTCGGGGAGCTGGCTTGGCATCTGCTGGGATGGGCAAGTTCCAGGGCTGGTTACAGCATCATGGGGATGAGCAGGATACGGCCTGTCTGTCGTCCTGCAAGGATGCGAGGAGCTGGCATTTCTCTTCCTTTTCTCTGGGGACTATGTTTGCAAGGACACGTGGGCCGGGGGGGACTTCCCACCCTGAGACTTTTTTTCTGAGGCTGGACCCTTCCCCACCAAAGCTCCAGGCAGAGAGGGGCAGTGACCATGCTGTCGTGCTGCTGGCCCTGTCTTCCTACTCCTACCCTTGTGCCAGCCATGTCACAAGCCAGATCTATTCCCCAATTCAGCTAGAAATCAACTCAATAAAGACCCTCCAGATGCTAATTTGGGGCAAATCAGCCCCTGTGCAGCCCCAGACCCCAGGAGACGGTGCAGAGGCACTGCTCCATCACCACACTATGTCCCCACCATAGTGTCACTCTTTGTGTTTGGAGTCCCCTTTGAGCACTCACCTGCTGTGGGAAGTAGCACACGCAGTCCCGCACCTCACTAAAGGGACCAAGAAACTGTCTCCATTCACCTCGGAACTAATGAAGCATGTCCTTGACACCCCCCTGGCAGCGCAGATGCCAGAGCCTCATCGGCAGCTGCCCCGTGCCCCTTCTGCAGGAGCGGGTGGACGTGTTTGTGTGTGCGTGGGCGTAAGGGGGTGTACGTCCTGCCCCAGGTCAGTGAAGCAAGAGCAAGGGATGCAGTGGCTGCCCCTACGCCATCCCTGCTGATTGCCTGCATTCCCCCGGGGGAAAGCTGTCTGCACTGCCATGTCCCCAGTACGAGATGGGCTCTCCAGCACTCAGGCTGCAGCTGGAGCTTAGCAACAGCCATTTCTCTTTTATTAAGTTAAATAAATGCCCTGCTGGAGAGCAAGCAAGCTCTATTGATTCAGCACCTCCCCTGGGACCCATCAGTTTGCTGCATTTTAATATATATTAGGCAAGGAAGAGCCCTGTGTTGCCCAGTTGGGCTGGGTTGTGGGCCCTCTGGAGCAAGACCCCAGCAAAGAGATGGCCTGGGGAATCGGGGCTGCCTCAGCGCTCGCTGGGCACCCAGACCCCACCAGGGGCACTGAAGTCTGTAAAGCAAAACCCCTGGGCAAACCAGTTCCTGGAGAGGAATAACCTCAGCTGCTACGTGACACCAGCAGCAGTAGACAGTGCGCAGGCAGCATCCGGCAGTGCTGGCACCAGCATGAAGCAAGTGCTGTGCTCCCCGCACTCTCCTGGCTGTGGCATCTCTGGCCTGTCCCCAGCAGAGCAGTGGGGATGTCTGTGGGCTGGATGAGACCCTCCTGTGGGCCAGGCCGAGTGGTGGGTGCCCAAGCCCGAGAGTGGTGTTTGGAGATACCTGAAGTGACAGAAATCACACCACAGTGGCCAGCTCTTCCCTTGGTTAGTCCCAGGGCTGCTGCACTGACGTGGACGTGCTCTCATGCCTCTGCTCCATCCCCAGTTTCTTACCCAGCTGGGAGAGTGAGCCAAGAAGCTCCCAGGCCCCACTCTGGTGCAAAGCCTGTCCCTGTCTGCTGCCCCAGCCCAAGGTAGATGTGTTCAAGCCACTTGTGCTCCTCCCCACAGGACAGGCTTGTCTGCAAGCATGAGAAATAAGCTCCAGCAGAGACATAAGGACACTGGGTCCAGCTGCTGGGATACCAGGAGACCACCAGAGCTTGGCACCCTCAGAATGGCTGATTGAGGCATGAGCCTCAAGGACAGATCTCCCTCAGCACGGGGGCTGTAGGCTGCCACATCAGTCCCTGCTCAGCTCTGGTTAAATGTGGTCTTGCACGCACAGTCTCCTCCCCAGGCTGGGCTAGACAGCGAGCAGCCATGGGCACGGGCTGTGCAGGCAGGGTGGCAGAGGAAGGAGGAGACAGGGGGATCCACAGAGTCACACAGCAGGAACACTTTAATGACCCGCCCAGGTCTTGCAAGACCCTGCTGGCACAGCATTGTCCTGTCCTGCACCAGCATCCTGGAGACCCAGCCCAAACATCCTCCTGCAGCAGGTCAGAGCCCACCAGGACCCCAGGCAGAGAAGGGGAGCAGTTCGACATTGCTCCAGTAACAAGCTCCTGAAGGGATTGAGCCCACAGGGCTGCATCGGCAGGCGGCTCACAGGCGAGTGGCAGCCATGGTCTTTTCCGAGAGGGCTGCGCCGAGACCTGGGGAGCTGGCTGGTGATGCAGCCGAGGTGTCCTGGGGGATAGAGCTGGTTTTTGTGGCCTGCAGCGTTTCTCTTCCCTTTAGCAGCTCCACAGCTGCATTCTCCACTTCATCCATCTCCATCTGGCTGCTGGCCACCATCTCGTCCCTGGTCACTGCTACGAAGGATGGGTCACGAGCCAGAGCCATGAGGCCCCCGGAGATCAGAGCCTGCAGCAGAGGATGGCATCACAGCCCAATGTGTGCTCACTCGGTAGAAGTGTCCCTGGCTGCAGGTAGCTTACCCTTGCCTCCTCCTCCCTGCTGCCCTCTGCACTGACACATACCTGCTCCTCATCCTCGCAGCCAAGCTTTGCCCTCCAACCTCCCAGCCTGGCATGAGCATAGCTGGGGTGGAGGATGTGCTTGGGTCACCACTTTCACCTTGCGGGTAGCCTGAGCTGGACGTTGTTCCCATCACAGTGCCATCCTCTCCAGGCAGCTGGGAGAGAGGAGCAAAGAGCTGCAGCCTGGGCTTGGCCAATGCCCATGGAAGATCTCTCCCGTGTTAATGTGGGGGATGCAGGTACTGTCCCCAGCGTGGACACGAACTCCCATCCTGCTGGTTCCAGGACACCACTCACAATGGGACCAGCAGCGCCATGTGGGCAGAGAGAGATGGGAACCAGCCCTCACCTCCTGCCCTGGCATTTGCCAGGCAATGAGGCACTGTGGCCAGCCAAGGGCAGCCAGGGGAGTGTGGGAGAAAACCTGACGCACCCCTTTTATCTGCCCTGGCTCTGGAGGCAGACGGGGAGCCACAGAGATGCTGCTTCGAGCTGTCACAGCTTGGATGAGCACCCTGTGCCCGCTGCAGTAGCAGGGTGGGGGCTCGGCTCCTTCCCCAGGCTGCTCAGAAAGGAAAGCTCCAGCAAAGCTGGGCTTCACAGCAGGGAGCCCTAGAGACCAGCTCCTCCGCAGCGTGGCTGTGATAGCCTTTCCCAGGGGGGGAAGGACGTTCACCCTGTCCCCTGCATTGCTGCCTCTGGACATACATTGACCCCTTTACCTCCTGGGGGAGAAGGTGCAGCCCTGATGATGGCTGACACCCAGAGGTGGCCCCTCGCCTTCTGTTCGGCCTCCGTTGCAGCCTCTCCATGGGTAAGGGGTGGTTGTGCTCTGGGAAAGGGAAAGGTGGGGGGACATCAGACAGGCACAAGAGCAAAGACACCACTGACACCCAGAGCAGGGAACAGGTTAACTAGACTTGGGGGAACCAAAGGGTTAAGGGGTT
Organism: Stercorarius parasiticus; assembly: GCA_013396915.1. Taxonomy (NCBI): domain Eukaryota; kingdom Metazoa; phylum Chordata; class Aves; order Charadriiformes; family Stercorariidae; genus Stercorarius; species Stercorarius parasiticus. The sequence continues at coordinate 28,923 of VWZL01002331.1, read as the reverse complement.
CAGGACCAACCCAAGTCCTAGCCCCAGCCCACTGCCCCATACTGTCTCCTCACTCCCAGTTGGGAAGGAGAAGTCCCTGTTCATGGAAACAAACACGGTCTTGTGGCCCTGCTGCCCGGGGGTGGCCAGTCCTCCCCCAGCCCAAGGCACTGCCCTCATGCTCCATCACCCCCGAGGGTGGGAAGGTGGGAAGAGGGACTCCTGGAGCTCCCCAGACAGGTTCTGATGTGCTCAGAGATCTCAGCTAACCTCCAAGTTTTTGGGGTCTGCGTCTCTTCCTCCTGCCTGACAATATCAGCCCCTGTGGTAGGAGGACTACCCTGGTTCTTAGTCTGGTCCTGATTGCCCAGATGAGGAACGATGCTGAGACTCACCCCGCACTGGTTGCCTGGGTGCTGCTGGCACTGTTTTTCTCAGCATCTCGTCTTCGTACTCCATCCTGGCAAGGACAGACAGGTGCGTCAGCCTGAGCAGGGATCACATGCCAAGACCAGCTCCACCCAGGGGTGCAGCCCTCCCCACCTTCTCCACCCTGAGGAATGCAATTGGGGGGGCAGACCAGGAGGGGCACCTGGGACAGATGAACAGGATGGAGACCCCAGGAAGTAGGATTAAGTACATCCTCTTACATTGGTAACCCTTGTCCCTTATACCTGTGCCCAGGCAGGTGCTGGTGGCCCCTACCTGGGCCTTGGCACTCAGAGATTGGTGGGGAAGGGGGAAGGGTCATTCCTGAGATCCCTTGAGCCCTGCTGTCCACCTCGATCCTCATGGCACTGAGACGAAGGAGTGACGGGAAGAACAAGAGGGGCATGTAGGAATTCACACACACTGACGTGCAGAGCCACACACAAGCCCTGGAGCCACAACACAACCCTGCATGTTCTGGGGACATCTCTGATAGTGCCAGTCTGGGGTATCTGTCCTCCCTGTCCCCTTGCCTCGGCCCTGGCTCACACCCCAAGGGTGTAATTTCTCCACAAAGCTCCTGGGTCCATGGAGACAATTCCACCCCAGTTTGCAGGGACTTCGCTGCTGCAACTCAGCCACTTCTCCAGACCTTACCCATCCATGATGAGCTGCTGGGCAAGACCAACGTGCAGACAGCTGCTAGCACAGCCCCACTAGGAACCACCAGGCACAGCCCAGCTCTGCTCCTCCTCGCCTGCCCACGTGAGGCTCACCAGCCCTTACCCTTCCAGCCAGTCATTGCTGTTGGCATTGTTGACGTTGGTGTTGCCTTCCTGGGGGAAGTCATCAAGGAAGACGGGGGAATCAAGGTCCTCGCTGCCCACCTCTGTGAACTGCAGGGGCCTCTGGCTGGCCACCTGGGGCTGCAGGGGGCTGCTGGGCTCCAGGAAACTGTCGACCTGGCCAAACAAGCCACCTGTCCTCTGCAACCAACAGGAAGGGCATCAGGGGAGTCCTGGAGCTCTGGGCTGCTCTGGGGCCATTCCCACGGGAGGAGACATATGGGGGTGAGCGTGAGAACAGCAATCTCTCTTCTCCTCTCTCTGCTTGGGCCTTGCAGATTGCATGGTTTCAAAAGCCTCACTGCCCAGGTGGGGAAACTGAGGCATTGAGGGGTGATGGTCAGACAGCAGCACTGGGATGAGAGCCAGCCCTGTGCACGACAAAATCCTGCCACCTCTGTGGGACAGCCTGAGCAGCTGGCACCTTGGACACAGCAGATGGTACAACCCTGCAACACCGCAGCTGCCCAGGCTGTCTCACAGTCTCCCAGGGAATGGGAAATGAATTTGTTCCTGCTCTGGTGATGACGACACCTGAGCTGTCCTGCCTTAACCTGGCAGAAGGTGTGAATGGGGCCCTCCAAACCTGTGGGTCCTTTTACAGAGGGGAAACTGAGGCAGAGAAAAGGTTGCCCAGGATGACTCAACCATGATGTCCTGATGCTCAGGAAGAGGAAAGAAGTGCTTGTGGTCCACACTGTCATTCATGGTGAGGCTCACCTCTGTGGACTGTCCTCCAGCTGCTGGTAGCCATGCTGACCCACCACCAATACATCGAAATGGGGGCTGGGTGGGACCACCACCATCTGGGGTGCCCTGAGGGCTGCACTCACCCTGTATATCCCTTCCTCCATGGCAGCCTCCACCATTGCTCTTTCTAGCTCCTCCTCAGCAGTCAGGTCCCCAGAAATGGCCCGATGGATTTCAGGAGCAGCTTCTTCTTCAATGCTCCTCAGCCCAGCCTGGTGGGAACAAGATGGCATAGCTGGACGTGGCCTGGGCCCACCACCCATCTCATTTTGGGCTTTGGAGATGGAAACATGATGAAGCATGCTTGCCTGGTAAGCCATGCTGCCCTGCCAGGTCTCCCACCAGGGACAGGCCATGGGTCACCCTGCAACTGGCCGTCTCTGTGCTTGGTGAAACAGCTTCTGTGCCAATGCTATCCCACAAAGGTCTATGCTAAGGGCAGCCTGATGAACGGTGATACCCAAGTGGTAGCTCTGCCTTTGTCCCTGATCTGGAGCTATCTGAGCTGGGGCGTGGATCTTTTCCTTGCCTTGCACCTTTGGGGCCTGGTCTTTCATCTGTACTAGTGACTTCCTCCCTGCAAGGTGAAGAGAGGCTGGGGACATCCCAGCTGCTCTGGACAGGCACATAAATCCTCTCCCATCCCACCCTGACAGCATCCTTCAGTGCTGCTGTGCACGTTTCTCTGACTGCAGTGGTCCTGCTCAAGATCAGGCACATTAGTCCCTCTCCACCCGATGTCGCAGTAGGCAATGAGACATGAGAGAGAGCACTAGCACACAGAACTATCCACAACACTACAGTGAGGAAAGGACGAAGGCTCTGGGAATGGAGAAGAGTAGGTCGATAAGGGCCTGGATGAACAGCATTTGGTCCAGATATTGGTCTGCGGTGGGGGTTTCCAGGTCTTAAAACTACTTGGTAAGGCATCAGACCCTGCTGAGACCTCTCTGAAATCAGTGGGTCAGCCTCTGAGCGGCTGAAATCAGTGGGTCAGAGAGTCAAGAATTCCTTTGTTTCCAGAGTCACCTGCACCCTGGAGACTAAGGTCACTCTCAGCAGTGGAGCGCTCATGGACAGTTCAGTGCTGGTTCACTTGGGGCCACTTCATTTCCAGAGCCTGAGGCACAGAGGTCCCTATGAGTCATTGCAGCTCTGTCTCTATGTCACCTTGGACTTTCCTGAGCTGGGGGAAGCCTCTTCCTTGATCTGCAGAGCCCCCCACCACAACCTGCCCGCCCCCAAGGAAGGGCCACCCGTCTAACACCACCCACATGCTACCAACCTGGATCTCCACAGGGTTCTTCTTGGGCCGGTACCCGTAATACTCCTCCTGGCGCTTCATGAACTTCCTGAAATGCTCTTGTATGAGGAAAGTAGCATAGAATTTGCCCACCGTCACCTCATCATCTGCAGGAGAGGATACCAAGCTGACAATACTGTCTATCACAAGACCCCGAGTTGTCAGGCCAGGTGTCACTCTGTCCCTCTCGGAAGCACCACCCGGTGACATACCTCCAATAGGTGGGATGACCTGGTCCAAAAGCTTCATACTCGTTCGCTTCCAGATTTTTTTGATTATGGCTCTCAGCTCCTCGTTGGCCTGCTCAAAGTTACCTGCGAGAAAAGCAAGCAGGACAGAGCAGTTCCTTCCCAGGGGAACATGAACATGAGTTAAGACAAAGCACATGAAAACCTGGCCAGACTCATCCAGGGTGTGACAGCTCCTCTCCAGCCTCCCCACCCAACAAAAATGAGCTTTGTAAGAATGAGGCTTTGATTTTAGCAAAAAGACTTTAACTATAGAGTGAGTCAGATCTAGCAAACAGGTGGAGCTTTAGTGCCACCATCTCTGTTCTGGTGATCAACAACAGATTTTAACCTCCCCTTTGGTGCTCTCACAGGCTTTACCATTCCTGCTCGCCTGCAATCCCAGTCTGTCCCCATGCATGCCCCAGGATCTCCTGTGCTCCTCCCAGGGCTACCTGTGCTGTGCTCAAGGCCACGTTCGCCATCCCAGCTGGAGGGAAGGCACCTGTGCCATGCTGCTGGAAGACACCAGCCCCGGTGGCCCACCACTGCCCAGCCTCACCTCCTGCCAGAGCTGGCTGCCCTAGCCCAGCCACATTGCTGCTCATGTGATACTGCCTAACCCACAAGCACGGAAACAAGTTGGTGTGGCATCTTCCCAAAGCAGGGCTTTGCAAACCATGCTGCTGGCAAGGAAGGGGGTGAATGCAACTCCTCCTCAGCACAGCTAAATTCAAAGAGGATCCATTCCCTTCCAATGCCATCTGAGATTATAAATACATGGGGAAATGCAAAATTGGAGCAGGTGGTGCTATGCTGAGGCAGGGGGAGATGAGACTACACTCAACAGCGCAGGAAGGGAGGCTGGAGGCTGTGCATTGTGGCTGGGATGGGAACTGGGTCAGAATCACTCCTGAGCTGTTCAGAGTGAAGTTATGCAGCTGGGGTAATTGGTTCACTCTTCAGGGCTGCAACTCCTGTGCCTGCAATCAATCATGTCCTCCAGACTTGGCCTGAGCAGCCCCATGCATGAGCCCATGGTCTCTGGTCCAACGAGATAATTAATAGCACGAAGCCAAGGATTGCACCAGAGGGTCTAGCCCCATATGCATGTGCCCTGAGGTACCCAGACAGAGTGGGAGAACGCTGTGTAACCAGCACCCTGCAGCACAAGGAGACAGTCCCACCATCTGGCTGTAGAGGCAGACAGGAGCATCACTTACCTTCTGTCTTGATCTTGAGGGCTGTCCTCACCAGTGCAAAGAGGGTTGCATTGAAGGTGACAGTGCCATCGCTGTTCAGGGGCATGTTCATGCACACCAGACGCTGCACAGCAAACCAACAACTGTGACCCCAGGTGTCAGAGCAGGCTGGCAGCTCCCCACAAACACACAGCCTGTCCTGGCTGCAGAGTAGCCACGCTGGCTGGCGAGAAGCTCTGCTTGGGGCACTGAGCTGCTAGCCGAGGAGTCTTCCCAGTTCTACTTGCTCTGCCCAGGCCCACGGGGCTCTGCACCACTGCTTGGCAGCACATGGGCCAGGGTCAGCAACATCACTCATCCTAACCATCCAGCTAAACCAGACCAAGCTGCGGGGAGAGCCAGGTCAGATCTGTGGAAATAACCCAACCTATGGGGCAGCGGTGCCATGGGAGAAAATCATAGAGTCACAGTATCATTTAGGTTGGAAAAGACCTTTAAGATCATCAAGTCCAACCGTAAACCTAACACTGCCAAGTCACCATTAAACCGTGTCCCTGAGTGCCACATCTACACGTCTTTTAAAAACCTCCAGGGATGGTGACTCAACCACTTCCCTGGGCAGCCTGTTCTAATGCTGGACAAACCGTTTCAGTGATGAAATTTTTCCTAATATCCACTTGCTACTCAGGAAAAGTGACCGACCTCGCCTTGCTACACCCTCCTTTCAAGTAGTTATAGAGAGAGAAAAGGTCTCCCCTCAGCCTCCCTTTCTCCAGGCTGAACAACCAGGCAGCAAGAGACACCATTGCTCTCAAGGAGATGGAATCATTCTGTCTTGTGCTCCACCCTCCAGAAAGTGCCCCAAGCTGCTCTGAGGGACCTTGGGATCAAACCTCCTAATGAGTTTTCCCAAGACCCACTAGCATTTACACCAGTGCCTGAGCCCCTGCCTCTGTGGTTTACACATTAGCCTCACACAGGCAGAATGAGCTAAGCCAGGAAAAGTGTACTTATGCCTACAGAGCTCGTATTTCCAGCTCCCTCAGTGCTATCAGCCCTTAGAAACAAACTTCTGCAGCCCAGTTTATGTGGCCACGTACTCAGGCCCAGCATTGCCCTCCTGCACCAGATGCAGAAGTGGGGCACCCCAGTGTGGTTTGTGAGTCCCTCTGCACTGAGGGCTCCAGGTTGGGCAGAGAGCAGCCCACCAGTGCCACCCTCCTTGGTGTGAGGGTTATCACAGACAAGTCCTTATCTTCAGGAGCCTAAAGCACATCAACTCCATGCAGGTTAACAGCATCTCTCCTTGCTCCCAGAGTACTCCCCTCCATTAAATACGAGAGGTCACGTGTATAAACCACGATACTATGAAGCTGTCTGGATTGTCACCCGCAGTCTCCCTGGGGAGGATGCAGAGACAGCTTGGGGAATGTGCCCCTGTGCCCACACACCCTGCCACCCCGTTGGCTCCTACCTTACAAGCTACACGGTGTGGGCAGAACTTCCCGAAGCCCAGGGGAGGCTGGATACGTCTCAGCAGAGTCACTACATCCAAGTGTTTGATTCTGCCCCTGTGGAGGCAACAAACTGCATCAGCAGTGTGGTGGCAGACATGGGAGACAGTGGTTCAGGCAGGAGCTGGGTGGGTTCATCCTTGTGGCCTGCCCCATGCTCCCGTGGTGGGCAAATCCCTATACTTCCCTATGCTCCTCTTGGAGAAAGCAGCTGTTCCCTGTGGCACTAGACAGCAGATAGAGGTGTGCAGTGGCATGGGAAGAGTTGGCAGCATAACCAGGATTGGATGAAGAGAGGACTGGAAGTCTTGTGTCCCCAGACATCCTGATGGCTTGTATCAGTCCTGGAATATGCTGGCAAATCCACATCCACCTCTGAGATGCTGGGATCTAACTCTCAAAGAGTGCCACAGCTCATGCTGCCATGTGTGTTTCAGGAAAGTCCTCCCCATGAGCCATCCCCTCTGTGCCACTCACCCCCTGTCACTCACTTGGCCTCAGGGTCGTACTCAGCCCAGATCCGTTTGAACTCATCCAGGTGATGGGGCCCAAGGATGGACCAGTCGCGTGTGAGGTAGTCAAAGTTGTCCATGATGACGGCCACAAAGAGGTTAATGATCTGAGAGCAGAGCAGCATGTGTGAAGGACACAAGTTAGGGCAGGGCCAAGCATTCAGCAGGTCCCGAGACAGAGGGACAGCGAAGCATGGAGCAGGGCAGTGCTGCCCACAGGCCGTGGGCAAGGCCATGGGAAAACACAGGCAGATGTGTTTTGAGAGGAGAAGGGGCTTGAGTTCCCCTGGAGCCAGGGGATGCTGTGTGTCACCCCATGCAGGGATGGGCCTCCCACCCAAGGACATCATGTGAAAGGCTGCAGCAGGCACAGGGCATCTCTTCCCTCTTCACCCTTGCAAGAGCCAACACAGACACTTCTGCACATGGGGTCTGTGGGAAGGAACTAATGGTGGATCCTGGGCCCCACAGGAGTGTGGTGCCAGGTTTACAGCATGGCTGCATAGACAGGCTGGGAGATGATGCCCCTAGGAAGAGGGTGCTGTGGGCTCAGCCCCATGAGATGCAAGGCTAACTCAAGACCAGGGGCTGCCTAGGGCCAGGACAGAGGTGCCAAAGGGAGGCTGGTGGGAGCCTGCATACCAGGAAGGCACAGAGCATGTAGAAGCTGATGAAATAGAAGTAGGCGAAGCCCGTGCCACAGGTGTACTCCTCGCCCTCGGCAAAGTCTGACTCAGGGTCGCACAGCTTTCCGTAGCTGCAGTCCAGCAGGATCTCCTGCCAGGCCTCGCCGGTCGCACACCTGGGGAGAGGGGATGCCTGCTGGTCCCTGCCTGTCCTGGACATGAGCTGGGCACGCAGGGAGGGCTGTGGCTAGCCCAGCGCGCAGGGGAATGGGGAGCCACTAAGAAAGGAGCAGTCAGGATCCTGGGTTTGCTGTGCTGCTGTGGGGAGTCTGCTATTGAAAGCTCCAAAGTGAAGTATTTGGCAACAAGGAAAGCCTTGGGCTGAGCTCTTGCTTCCCCTTGAGCTTCCTCACAATTCTCAAGTTAAAATCCAGTCTGGGAAGGAAACATTCAGAATAGAAACCCCAAAGTGCCCCTCTCTCCTGCAGCTCAGCCACACCATGCAAACTGACAGCCACTCTTGAAGCTTCCACTGCTGCAAGAGATTTTTCTGTAGGGCAAAAAAGAAATCATAGAATCATAGAATGGTTTGGGTTGGAAGGGACCTCAAAGATCATCTGGTTCCAAGCCTCCTGCCCTGGGCAGGGACACCTCCCACCAGACCAGGTTGCTCCAAGCCCCATCCAACCTGGCCTTGAACACCTCCAGGGATGGGGCAGACACAGCTTCTCTGGGCAGCCTGGGCCACGGGCTCACCACCCTCACAGTAAAGAATTTCTTTCTCATATCTAATCTAAATTTCCCCTCTTTCAGCTTAAAACCATTCCCCCTTGTCCTATTGTTACACACCCCTGCAAAAAATCCCTTTTCAGCTTTCTTGTCGGTCCCCTTCAGGTACTGGAAGACCACTGTAAGGTCTCCCCGCAGCTTTCTCTTCTCAACACAAAACACCCCCAACTCTCTCAGCCTGTCTTCATAGGAGAGGTACTCCAGCCCTCTGATCATTTTTGTGGCCCTCCTCTGGACCCGCTCCAACAGATCCATGTCCCTCCTGTATTGGGGACCAACTACAGAATGCCGGCCTCCCTCACTTCAAGCTGGTGGGCTCCCCTGCTGACTCGGAGCCCAGCTCCCTTCTCGAGCTGCTTGCTTGCCAAGACAAGACTGACCTGAAAAGCAGCAGCACAGCTTGTGGAAAGGTTTGGAAGTTGTTGTTTCGGTTGATCTGGGTCCCGTCCACCATGGCGATCTTCCCAAACATCTGTAAATCACGCTGTCAGGTCCCCAGCATGCTTTCTCAGGTACCAACCACCCTCCAGAGCACCCCTGCCCCTGAGTTCCTCTTCCCCTTGTTTACTTGGCTTTGGGTGTCCCCAAAAGAGACTGAGACTGGGGTGTGGGTGCTCTGGGGCTCATGAACAAACTGGACATTCCTGCTTATGCTGAAAATGCCCCTCTCTACACTGCACTTCATCTGGGCCAAGGAAACAAGGTCTTATGAACCAGGCACAAGCACTGATGACTGTGTGTCTAGGTTGTGCCGTTGACTCCAAAAGTGCTATTTGCTGCATGCTTCAGTTGCCCTAGCTGCAGCCTGGGGATTCAGTTAGGGTTAGGGTTAGGGGGAGGCAGCTAGGGCTGTAAGGATCCTTGGAGACCAGGGTAAAATGGTGCTATCACATGCAAAGTCCCAGGGAATGCCTGGCAGAGGACCTAGTCCCTCTCCATCCCATCACCCCAGATGCTATCAGGTTCAGGGCACCTGTTCAAGACCAAATCCCACCCCTGTGCCTCTCACCTGCATCCCGATCACAGCATAGATGAAAAAAAGCATCACAATCAGCAAAGCTACGTAGGGCAGAGCCTGTGACAAAAGGACCATGGCTCATGTGAGACGCCAGCCCAGCATCCATGCAACCCAGGGACAGGAGGTTGGGTCTGGAGCTACTGCGTGAGGCCAGCATCCAGGCCTCCATGTGGGGAGGGGACAGCTTATTTTCTGCCTGTCCCTCTAACTACCCTCCCACTATCCCCACTCTCCAGTTCTCGTGCATGGGAGGCTTATGCCAACCCCCAAGGCAGCACTGGGCCTCTGCAGCTGGGACGAAGGCTGAGCACAACCCAGGGATGCCCAGGGCTGAGGGAGCTGCCCAGGCTCAGGGACTGTGTGCTGAGATGCTGCAGTGCTCCCTTGAGCTACCCACTTGGTGCAAGCCTTGCTGGTACCAGGGCTGATAGGCCCATGCAGGCCCTGCCTGCTTGCTCAGCCCAGCTCTGACATATGGTGGTGTCAGCCAGGTAGACCCCCGCCATCTTCCCACCCACACGGGCAATGTTCTCCTACACAGCATAAGCCCCTGGTCCAGTCTGAGGTCAGCAGCCTGCCAGCACTGCCTCCTCTGCCTGGTGAGGACAGACTGCTCGCCCGGCCAGCCTGAGGATCAGAGCTTGCTGTCAGCCCAGGGCATGTGCTTGTCTGGGAGGGGAGCACTGTTCCTCCTGTACCTGGAAGGACTTGATGAAGGTCCACAGAAGGGTCCTGACACCTTCCCCCCGGCTCAACAGCTTCACCAGCCGCATCACCCGGAACAGACGGAAGAAAGTGATGGAGACACGGGAGTTGTCATCGGAGTCCTGCAGGCAGAGCACAACACTTGAAGGGCAGTGGGTGCTGATGCCTCCAGGCAGACAAGGGAGTGTCCAGGTCCTAGGGGTGGAAGGGTAACAAAATTTCCCTTTCCAGGCACCGGTCATGGTCCCCACAGCCCTTGCCTGCACGGAGAACCAGACTGCAAAGGGGATGTGCTGGCACTTTCCCTCCAGCCTTCCCAATGAGTTCATCTCCCCAGCTCCAACGTGTCACATTTCTGTCCCCCAGGCTGCTCGGGACACCTGGTTATGGGTATGAGAGCAATCCCATTAGGTAGGGGGTTGGGATACTGCAGGGAGAATGGCATGCTGTAATGCAGGCTGGGAGTGCTGTGCACGCCAGACGGAGCCACCCAAGGATAGGCTCTGGTCCCTCCAGGCTCTCACCCAGCATGTACCATATGGGATGCTCCCACTTCAGGGCCTATTTGTAAGGTGAGCTGTAGGGCAGGCACCAGGCACAGGAAGGGTTAATGATGGCTGTTTAAGCACAGAAAGGCTGGTTTGAGAATGTCCCAGCAGGGCTCACCTCCCCGGGGTAAGGCAAGAGTTGCCCCTCTCACCATTTCTCTGGCTAACAGTGTCAGAGGCTGCATTTGTGCAGGCAAATCACTTCAGGCCTTACACAGACAGGGTGATGGTCAGAGGAACCAAGGCCAACTGTCCTGCCCTCAACATCCAGGGACACCTTTGTTAGATGCTCCATTCAGGTCAGATATCGCAGTGCTGGGGGGTGAGATGGTGGAGGGCAGGGCTGGGCCAGCAGATTGCCCCAGAAGGGCTGGGGAACAGCCAGCACATCTCAGGGTGGGAAAGGGTGTCTGTGTGTGGTGTGTCTCACCCCAAGTCCCTCTCAGCAAGGAGAGAGCTAGACCCTGGAGAGAGCAGCTGGGTCTGGTGTGTCTTCATGACATGCAGGACACATGCAAACACTGGCCACAGGCACGCTGGCATGGCCATGGGCAGCGAAGGGGAGAGGGGCGCACCGCAAGCACATGCAGCTGATATTTACAATGCCATCACAGCCTCCGCCGAGGCAGTACAATCCGCCACTGGATGCAAGAACAGTCTGTCAAGAGAACAAGAGAGTCAGCAGAAGTGAGGCAGGAATGAGAGCGAGGGAGTGATGGGTGTTTGCAGAAGAAGAGGACACAGACACAGAAGAAAGATTAAGATGGAAACTGGGGACAAGAGGAGGAGCACAGGAGAAGGACAGGCAGAGATCCACTGTCACTCGAACTCACAGACAAGGCAATGCGACTTTTAAGGGCAGAGGCAGCAGATGGATGACCAGGGAAACACACTTACCCCCTTCTGTGCCCCACTCCATCTCACCTGCTGTGACATATACGTCTGGGCCAGGGGTGTATGGGCCACGAAATCTGGGCCAAACCTCAGGACTGTGTAATTTCGCTACCTCCTATGGACAGACCCAGGTCAGGCCCAGGGCTGTGGCTGGTGGGATCTGGAGGCAAGCTGACCAGCTCAAGCTAACCCATGGCTCCTCCACAACAAGCCTGGCTGCTCTCAGCACAGCTGCTTGGACACCAAAACCAAACTGGTGCAGGTTTGCTGGGAGCGAGCACCGAGACTGGTAGTCCCTTGTGTCGGTAGGAGGCAAACTACTGCCGGGCACCATTCACCCACTAAGCAGGAGGCAGGAACTGCTGGTCTGCATGCACATTGGCACGCACAGGGCACACGCACTCACACGCAGATGAGGGCTCATTCACACACGCACACACAGGCACACAAACCCTCGAGGCTCCTCAAAGCTAGCTGGAGACACACTCCTCTTGCAGAGAGCCTAGGATACTCTGGGGCAGGGGGATGGCCTTCCCAGCACAGACACCAACACCTGACCCTTGGTGGGGTGGCCCAGACCCAGCACCCTCTGCACAGAGCAGGCTCGTTCCTGGGGGCCCAGCCAGCGACTGCAGGAGGCTTTGGGTAGGCTGGGAGGGTCCGACCTTGCAAAGGGGCTGAGCTTCCAGGGCAGGCAGTGGCAGGAGCGACACAACAGCATGGACACTGCCATCCCTCTACACTTCAGAGCTTGGGGTAGCACTGCTAGAGGGGCCTCCATCCCTACTTCCCTCTTGCCCCAGACCCCTCAATACCCGCTGTGATCTGTGGGATCGTTGAATAGCTGCGAAGGTCTGGCTCTGGTGGCTAGCAGAGGGCTCCTGAGAGCACAATCCTCCCCACCACCTCACCCCAACAGCCACACACAGAGACACGAGGGAGGAGAAAAGAAACAGAATGGAAAGAGAGAGGAGGACAAGACAGACTTTGCAAACCAGGCGCATGCCTGGGTGCCACCAGGAATGGCTCCCCTGCTGCGAGGTGTCACCCATCACCCCTGCACCATGGTGCAGGCTTGTTTCATGAAAGCCACCCTCCTGAAAACACTGCAGCCCCCAAGGTCTGCCTGCACCGGCAAGGTGATCTATGGCAGGTGCAGTGGTTGCAAACAACTCCTGGGGGTCAGAGGTAACAGATCCACTTTGCACTGACCTCTCAGCAGGGAGGAGACTTACTGGAAAGTGAGGTGAGGTTGCCCCTCCGCCTCCTAATCCTAATCCTCCCCTATATCACTAGATGGCTGGGAAAAGCTTGGTGATGCTTGGAGAGATGTGGGATGGATGGAGAAGAAAGCACATGGGGAAGGGTGGGGCAGCTATGAGGGGCTCTGCTCTCAGGAGAGGACACAGATCGTCACAGGAGCATAAGACCTGCCAGAGCAGGATTACCTGTGGCAGAGGTCCCTGAAGAGCTTGGAGGCCTGGGAGGGGAGACCAGTGCTCCGGTCTCCCTGGGGGAGGTGGCCAGGGAAGCTCAGGCCATATAGGACCATTCTTGAAATCCCGCCTGGCCTTCTGCACACCCCTGCCACTGCCAACAGTGTTGTGGCACACAGAGCACAGCGCCTGGGTCAGTCCCTGCCAGCCCAACCAGAGCACTGGACTCCTTTGGGTGCCTGTGACCTTGGGCATCCCCACAGACCCATGGCTGAGCACAGCAGTACCTTGGCATCTGTGCCAACTGACCTGGTCTCTCACTCCACAGGGACTGGAAATCTCTGCCCAGTGCAGGGCCTTGAGCACCCTTTGAACTTCATTTCTGAGTGACAACAGGATGGGGAAGGAGGTAGCACACTAGGACATGATACCCTACAGGCAACAGGAAACCAGGTCACAGGTGCAGAGAACTGTGGGGGACAAGGACGGTGTCCTGGAGGACCTGGTGACAGATAAAAGCTGCTGGCATGAAATCTGGGAGCTCATCAAGGCTGAGAGGCCCAGAGGCTAGAGGACAGCAGTATCAACCTGCAAGGCTGTGCAGGGAGAAGCATGTTGCTGTCAAGGGGAGGAAGGTGGATGGCTTTGCTCATCCCAGCTATGTGAGGTCCGGACCACCCTCCACAGAAGAAAGTGACTACCGCTAAGGGCCCCTAAACACTCTCACCTCCCCAGCACAGAGAACAGCTGAAAGTCACCCTACGCAAGGGTGGCAGTGGCAGTAGCTCTGCCAGATACAGCCCTGCAGTGTACCAGAGCTGGCAAGCCCTGCTCCCAAGAGAATATGGCATGCAAAGTCACTAGAGAGGGTTAATCTATAATCTACCTGATCCTAGAGCTGCTTCTAGAGTTACCATCACATCTGTAAAATGCAGCACATGACCTCCCAGTGCAGAGGGGCATTTTCAGTGCTAGACATGAGGTGTGGATGTCCCAGTGCTATGAAAGGCAGTGGCAAGCTGGCTTCCTAGCACTGCTCTGAAAATGCTCCCAGCAGAGCACTGACCATATAGTCACTGCCTGCAACCACACAGACACACAGTTTATATGGTGTAGAGCTTCTGAAATAGCGTATAGAGTATACATATGCACACATATACAGTCAGTATGTGTATATGTATAGATTGCTGCATAAAGGGACACACGTAAACCAAATGCCTTGAAATTCCTCCCCTGGCATGGGACAGCAGTGTCCTGTGGGTGCAAGAAGCTGTGGGAACACTTCTTCTTCCCACCTGCACTGATCTGAAGTTGGATGCACAGGTGACTGCCTGTCCAGGTGTGTGTGCATGGGGAAGACAGGCAGGGTGACTGAGGCAGGGTCTGGCACACATCCTGCTGCTCATGGTCCAGTCCTGAGTGAGCAGACTCTTTTCCACAGGATCCCAGTGCCTACAGATTCAAGGGAAGGGAAGGGAGGGGGCAGTGTGACATGCCGGACAGCTGGGGATGGTCCCCTACGTTTAAACAGTGCTTAAAGGTCCACAGGGCCACGGCTGTGATCTCCATACCCTCATGCCATGGGCTGATCCTGGCTTGTTCCTCCTCAGAACCAAGTAGAGCAGGGAGAGAGGAGAGGACACCAATACTCTGCAGGGCTGGACACCACACGGGCATCCCTGTCTCACCCCAGTGCGGGCCCTATGGCACAGGCTCAGGAGGGTGCCAGCAGCAATGCACCGCAGGGACACCCTCATGCCCTAACAGCCCAACACTTACGTCAATCTCACTGAGGATGACGTCAATGATGCTGCCAATCACTATGAGGAAGTCGAAGACATTCCAGGGGTCCCCGAAGTAGCCCTGCCAGGAAGAGGCAGAGAAGAAGAGTGAACATCCAAGGGTCAAATTAAGGAGGAGATAGCTGCTGGAGCCCAGAGTAAGGAGTGCTGGAAGGATCATCATGACCTCTGGCACCTCAAGGAGAGCCAGAGGAAGGAATGGTGGTTAGACCAGGTACCCTCTGGTGAATTGTTTGGTCCTGTCTTGCAATGGTGTGAAATGAGGAGGGTAGATCAAGGTAGCTAGGGCTATGACCACACCAGTGACAGATGACCCTGAAGATCGGAACAATGGCTGCTTGGATTGGGTTGGATTTGGCTAGCAAGGGTAACCCTAACAAAAAGTAGTCCTTCCAGAAACTCACAGGTCCTGTGCATGGGGGTCCCCAAGGGTCTCACAAGGAGAAGGTCTCTGGAGTTGCAGACCTGGGGGTGCTTGTACTGGAGAGATGCCAAATGCAGGGTAAATGGACACCCCTGGCCTGGCCTGAGGCCCTCTCCTGCTCTCTGGACCATGCCCTCCTCTCACCTTGGCTTTAAAGGCCATGAGCTTGAGGATCATCTCCAGGGTGAAGAGGATGGTGAAGGCCACGTTGAGGATGTCTGAGATATGGTTCATTTCTGCAGACTGGTTGTAATGCTGAGGAGAAGGCAGAAGGAGCCATGTTAGCCCACAGCGGGTCTGTTGCGAGCTGAGAGGTATGTGCTGGATGCAGACCCCCCTCCCACAGACCTATGGCTCACCAATGGTCATCCAAAAGGAAATTTGCTCCCTGTAGCCCCTTCTCTGAGCTCCCCACATCCAACCAGTCCCACTTTGCCCCTGTCCCCAGGGGTATTGAACACGCATCACGACCTTTGCTGTGTAGGAAAGATCTCCTCCCCAGAAGCTCTCTGGGAGGTGGCAGGGCTGAACTAGCTCGCCCACTGCCATGGACACCCCTCCACCACTCATGGTGGGCACTGTGACTCTTACCTGCATGCCCAGGCAGATGGTGTTCAGCAGGATCAGGAAGAACATGAGGTACTCAAAGTAGGAGGAGGTGACCACATACCAGATCTGGTACTGGTAGGGGTTCTTGGGGATGTAGCGCCGCAGTGGGCGAGCCTTCAGTGCATACTGCACACACTGGCGCTGGGGAGAGGAGGGCAGGTGTGATCCCACAGAAGGGCACAAGGCAGTGCCAGGCACAGATTCAACAGCACAGGTGCAGAGTCAACACCACTGGCAATGCTGCACATCCCCAAAGACACAAGCTGGATCCCCTCCTCTCTCAGCCAAGCGACATGGGCCAGGGACAACAATGGTTCAAATATCTGATGTGCTTTCTGCAAATACACCTCCTAAAGACCCACATGGGACCAAGTTTCCAAAGCCACCACTTGCCTCCAAAGATTGCCATGCTGCCCTTGTACTGATCCCTCCTGTCCTGAGCCTGTCTGGTTATCACAGCACTTTCCCAGGGTCTCTCAGGACTGGCCAAGAGCAGCCTGAAGACCTCACATGAATCAGGGGTGAAGGGGGCACCGAGTTTTCTCTCTGCACCTGAGAGGTGCTGAGCAGGCCCTTCCCTCCCTAGCTGGCCAGGGCTATCTCTGCTGGGTTCATGTGCAGCTCACATCACCCCCAACACTCTCAGATCGTGCTGCCTCTGCAGGCTTGCTCAGCACATAAGCATGCCAGCACCTCCTCAGGGCCAGCAGGCATCCCTGTCTAGCTGTTTTCCCCAGTATGCACCACATCCTCTGCTGATGCCCGTCTCGCTTCTACTGCTTTCAACCTCGACGTCCCCAGACAGAATCACAGCATAGCAGCATCACAGAAGGACTGACAGTGGAAGGTGTCTCTGGAGGTGGTCTAGTCAAAGTTCCCTGCTCAAAGCAGGGCCAGCTAGAGCACGTTGCCCAGGACTGTGTCCAGTTGGGTTATGAATACCTCCAAAGCTGAAGACTTCAAAACCTCTCTGGGAAACTTCTTCCAGTGCTTGAGCACCCTCACCATAAAAAAGGGGGCTTTCATGTTTAAATGGAAATTCTCGTTTTCTTCAGTTTGTGCCCATTGTCTTTTGTCCTGTCACTGGACACAACTGAAAAAAGCCTGTCTCTATCTTCTTTACACCCTCCCACTAGCTATTTATACACATAGGTAAGACCCCTATGAGCCTTCTATTCTCAGCACCAAACAGACTCAGCTTTCAGACTCTCCTTGTATGACAGATGCTCCAGACCCTCAATGATCTCAGTGCCCTTTGCTGGACTTGCTCCAGAATGTTCATGTCAATTTTGTACTGGGGAGCCCAGAACTGGACACAACCCTCTGCTCCATCTCAGTCTGGGCACCCCACCTGCACCAGATCTGGTCCACTCTGCCCTTCCCTTGGAAGGCGTGCATGGGTCCAGCTGACCCTGCCCCAGCAGTGAACAGACTCAGGGTAGGTTCAACTCATCTGTGCCAGCAGTGCCACCACCAAGGGCTGCTCCAAACCAACCAGCCCCAGCAGTGCCAGATCCAGGGCTGGTCCACCTTGCCCTGTCCCAGCAGTCCCATTACCTGGTTCTTGTCCAGCTCACAGTTCTTGTACTCGCTCTCTCCCTGCTCCTGGAAGGTGACAATGACAAAGCCCACAAAGATATTCATCATGAAGAAGGCAATGAGGATGATGTAGATGATGAAGAACATTGCAATCTCCACCCGGTAGTTGTAGATAGGGCCTGTATCCTCAGCATTAGTGTCAATGGCCATGTATAGCAGCCTATAGGAGGGAAAGTGAGGCAACAGAGATCCTAATTAGGTGGGAAAGACCATGTCTCCTCTTGAAGGTTACAGAGAGCTCTGGTGACTTGCCAGATCCAACAACGGTGGGACAGGGCTGCTGGGATGACCCCATCAGCTCCACAGCCACTGCCAGGATGGCTAGCCTTGCTCTCAGCCTGGGCAGCTCTTCTTTCTTTACCGGCCAGTAGCAGTGACCTGCTCCCAGCACAGACCCATCCCTCGGCAGGCCCCACACACTGCCAGACTCACTCTGGCCAGCCCTCGAAGGTGGAGACAGTGAAAAGTGACATCATAGCTGAGAAGACGTTGTCGAAGTGGAAGCTGCTGTGCAACCAGACCCGCTCCTGTAGCTCAATCTGCGTGGGGTCCCCGTCCACGTAGTTGATGAAATAGCCCCTGCAGCAGAAGGGACACAGTGCTTACCAGGCAGGGCCCCCTTCAGCCCACCCGCTGCGGCGCTAACCCAGGGGTCTGTGGGCCCTGGGAGGGGAGGATGTCCCAGTGCTTGTTTCTGATTTACCGCAGGGTGAGGGAGAACAGCATGAGACCGCAGACTCACTTTCTGGATGCAATATCCCCACGCAGAAACACAAGTGGTCCCTGCCACAACCCTCCCTTCCTGGCCACTGCCCTGCTGGGGCTGAGCTGCAAAGAGCTCTTACCTGCACTCCTTCTCTGTCATCTTGGATGGATCTGTGCATCTATAGAACTTGCCCTGCATTTAACAGAGATCAGGAGAGGCTATAATTTTGCTGTGACTTGAGAAGCCCCGTGTAGTTTTGACTTTTTCACAGCACACAGTCAGTCTCCACCCTGCCTTCATCCTGACTCTGTTCCCTGCCTCACACCACAGCTGCCTTCCCACTCTGCATGTCAACGCAACCCACTTCACAGCATCTTTCAGGAGCCATGGCAGACCCTGGGGTCAATCCCAGGCTGAGACAAGTAAATGTTGCCTAGTGATGGGAATAAATTTTCCAGGGCCCTGAGCTGAGACCTATCTAGCTCACCCAATCTGGGAGCCAACTATTTGGAAAATAGGGAAGAAAGCAGTAACCATAGAATTAACTAAAAGTTAAGGTATGCTGACAGGTCTGTTCAGTCTGTAGAGTGTCCTGAAAGCTCTCCCCATGTTGGCTGGGAATTTAAGCTCTGTTATTAGAACAAAGCTGAGCTCAGCCAGGGCCAGCTCTACCTTGGAGCAGCCCAAGCCAGAGAGCAAGAGTCGTGCTGTGAAAAGGAAACACTTTGCATCAAAAGCACAGAGGAAGTCATAAGCACTTACTGCCTTAAAAAGGGGAAACTGAGGCACTAAGTGGGGTGAGGCAGCTGGTCCCTTTACATATGCTGCCTGGACCTGACAGTATCGTAGGTGTTTCCTGCCCTCCTCCTGCTGCAGGCTCTTCTGCTGCGAGGCTTGATGCATGCAGGTCTTGCAGAGCACAGAGAGTACGGCCTGTGCTGACCTCAACACTGGGAGACACCACCCCCATGACTAAAAGAGCCTGTCCAGGATGTGCCTGAGCAAAATGTCTCTCCTGCCCACCTGAGACACCTCTTACCTTGAAGAGCTGGACCCCGATGCAGGCAAACATGAACTGCAGCAATGTCGTGACGACCACAATGTTACCAATAGTCTTGATGGCCACGAACACGCACTGGACCACGTGCTGCGGAGGTCGAGGACAGTGTGCATGTGAGCATGCCTGAGGCAAGCCCCTGCTGTGTGTCCCACACCCTCTCACTGCATGGATGGGCCCCAGGGAGAGCGGGAGCCTGTTGAGAGCAGTTGGATGGGGCAGACCCCTTCCACAGACTGGGAGTGGGAATTGGGTTCCTGGCCCCGCAAACCCCACAGGGCATGATGCCTGCCACATAACATCCCATCAGGATTCCCATGGGCCGAGGACCCCCAACCTTCCTCTTACCTTTAGCCCCTTTGCCCTGTTAATGGCTCGCAGAGGCCTCAGCACCCTCAGCACTCGGAGGATCTTCACCACTGAGATGGTACTGGACCTGTGGAGGAAGGCAGAGCTGAGACGGGGCAATACTCCTGCCCAGAGCAGCCTGGCACAGCCCCACCAAGCAGCCAGGGAAGCCAGGCTAGGACCAGGGGTGAGGGGCAAGGCATGGCAGAGACATGCAGATGTCACTAAGGCATCACCCCATATAAGGCCAGGGGACACTGGCAGCTGGAGAAAGCAGCTCCAAATCTAATTCCTTCCTAGATCTTCACCTTTGACACTCAAGGAGTTTGCCTCCCTGCCTCCCAGTTGTCCACGCCCTGTCCCCCTAAGCATGACATTACGGACACTAACACGTGGGCTCATGCCCAGCCCTTGGGCTGCCGGCTCCTTCACCATCCAGCACAGCGAGCTGCAGCACCCCAGCTGCCCGGCCAGGCTAAAACTGCCGGCGCCCACCCTGCAGAGCATGGAGGTGCTTACTCAATTCCCATGGAGGTGCTTACTCAATTCCCATGGAGATGAGGGAGACAGCAACCACCAGCAAGTCGAGGATATTGAAAGAGTTCCTGCAGAAGGAGCCTTTGTGCAGGAAAGCACCATAGGCTGTCATCTGGGGAGCAGAAGGAGTTAGGAGAGAGGTCAGGCCGTGGCGCAGACAAGGCGTGAGGGGCTTCTCACAGCTCCATGGCCTGGGGACACTATCCTGCTCAGACTTCTACCTCTGCAGCCAGGGAGGAAGTTGACTTCAGCTGGAAATCCTCTGTAATGCACAGGCTGGAGACAAAACAGTTCCCAGTCATTCAGCAAATTAAAGAGGAGAATAAGAGACTTGGAGTGGGAGCAACAGGAAGCAGCTGCTTGGATTACTGTTTTACTCCACAAATTTCCACTGCTTTCTCTTTCTCAAAGTTTTTCCTAAGGGCATGTCAGAATGAAAATGCTGGTGCCATGGCCCATCTCTCCTTGCATCACAGTGCAGCTGACTCGTCTGCCTGACCTCACTGGAGGGGACACGTGGCCTCTGGGGCAGGTCACGCACCACCTAGACTGCCTGAACTCTGGGGATGTGAGGATCAGCTGGCAGCTTCTCCTTGCTGGGACCTCAAGCTTGTGCCCAATGAGCATGAATGCTCATGGCCAGAACAGTCTATACCCATGGCTGGATCATGTGCACGGCCAGGACCACAGGGCAGAGGGACTCACCTTCAAGACGATTTCAACTGTGAAGACAGAGGTGAATCCAATGTCAAAGTATCCGAGAATCTGGGAACAGAAGCACCAGAACTGGATGAGATTTGGGTGACATGGGAAATGCTCTGGTGCGTTCAAACATCCTGGCATTGTGGTTTTGCCCTCCACTCTGTGGACTGGGGAGCCGATGTAGCTCAACAGAGCCTGTAAACCCAATGCCAAGAAGACTCTTGACTTTCCCTCAGTTTTGCTGATTTTCCCCAGTGGATGATCCAACCTGTAGCCTGGTACCAAGCTCCCAGTTTCCAAATGAGTGAGGCTTGACCTGATTCACCTGACAGCATCTGATCTCCAAGGGCACTTAGTGCCCTGGGAAGCTATCTCATGTGAGAGCCCCCCAGTCCCTGCCAGACAACGCATGGGTGCAGACACATTTGTGCCTCGTGTCGCTAGACCTGTGGCTACCACTGCTCCATACTGGCAGTATTTCAGGGTGTTCTACCCACCAGTGGTCCAGTTTGCCACCTCATGGGATGTCCCTATCCCCAGTAAGCCACCACAGCCTTGAACAAAGGTAATCTCGCACAGCTTGTCAGGTGGATCTCTTCATCCAGAAGTAAATTGAGACATGGAGCAGTAAATCCTTGTCCCAGCTGTGCCCTGAACTGAAAACACAACCAGCCTCTCCTCCCAGAAGCAGGGATGAAATCACAGCTGCCTGCCCAGGCACAACATCTGGCAAGCAGGTTTCTGCTTACTGGGGAGGGGGAGCTGGGGGTCTCCATTAGGTCTTCCCAACACATCCCAAATTTCCACAGCTACACAAGCACCTGGTTGCGAAAGGACTCAGCCCGGATGGGATCCTCAGCTGCCAGCGAGATGCTGCTGAGCAGAATGAAGAGCAGGATGAAGTTGGTGAACCAGGTGGCATTGACAATTCTGTGGCACAGCATCCGAAACCTGCCAGGGACAGAAATGGCATGAGATGCTGTGAGGGGTCATGGGAGCCTGGAAGAGGGTTATATGGTTAAACCTTGACGACAGGAAGGCCTTAGGCATGAAGGGATGTCTGTGCCAGCCCTTCCACAGAGAATTCCCAGCAAGCTGGCTCTCTTCAGAGCTGGCTGTTATGCACAAGTAGGACTCCGTTGGGAAGGGTCAGTGCCAGAGGTACCTGGGCCAGGCTTGGCGCCACAAGGCAGGGAGAAGGGTCAGTGCCTACTTGTTGGTTGGGCTGAAGATGAAGAATGAGCTGGCTTCAGGCATGGGCACGGCCTTCTCTTTCAGCTGTAGCTCTGCGAGGGGACGTGGCCGAGGACTTAGGGGGATTTCAGGCTCGTCTTCTTCATCATCACCTGCAGGGTGGTCACAAGGAGGGAAAAGGAAAAAATCACCCGGAGAGACAGAGGGAATGTGACCCTACGGACAATCCTCTGGTCCTGATTTGGCATCTGTGCCAGAAAGACCTCAGTACGCCGAGGCTGAAGGAGGGTCATCACATCCTTTGCTCCTCACACAGCCCAGGTGCTGTCACCATCCCTCTGCAGTGTCTCCCCAGCTTTCCTGCTGCCCTGCCACAGACAAGTCTTACCTGGGAAGTCTGCAGAAGGGTAGGGGTCTTTGATCTCATTGACATTGGATTCAAATTCATCCACTTTTAACTGAAACAGAGGAGACAGAGAGGAGAACATGCAGCTGTGTGTGCCAGTATTGCTGCCAAATGTTGCAGGTTGGCCGGACCCTATCATCTTGGAAGTCATGTGGGGCAAACAGTGTCTCTGCATTTGGCCCATACAGCACCAAGCACATGGAGCCCTGGCCCACGATGGAGCAGGGTGAGGGGAAACACCTCAGGGGTGCTGCAATCTGAGCAAAGAGCAATACCAAGCAGATGGGACAGGGGAATGTGTGCTGGGCCTGGGGCCATGGTCCTATACCACACGTGGAATAAGACATGGGGTGACTTCTGGGTGAGTTCCCATGGGGAATCTCTGCAAAGTGGATAGGGAAGTAGCTGCTGGCCAGATGCTTGTAAGAGGCAGCTCAGCACATAGTCACCACAGCTGAATAGAGAGTTTTGCATACAGGGGTTGCTGGTGTGGACATAAGGGAGGCCTGGGGTGCTGCTGACCTGCTCTGCTCCCCTTTGCACTGGTGTGCACCAGCCCATCTCAACCACTGACAACTGGCTGTGGGCAAGAAAATGATTCTGAGGAGAAGGATCCCCAGCAATGGACCAGTTTCACCAGGCAACGTGCCCTGCCTGTGCCCAGAGAGGCCTCATCACCAGAGGATGCTAACGTGAGGAGTGATTCTGGCCCAGAAGAGTCCAGACCCAGGCTGGCTCCAAGCCTTTGTCAGTCCTGGCTGGTGGGAGGAGGAGCCTGGTCCCTCATCAGGAGCTCCCCAAGGCCCAGCCCCAACAGCACTGACCTTGGCTGTTGTGGGAATCCCTTCACCCTTTGCTTTCTGCTCAAGCTTCTTTGCTAGCATCTGCTTCTCATCTTCAGACTTCTCTGGGTAACCTCTGAGTGGGGAGGAGAGAGCAGGAACTGAACTCTGGGCAGGGGCATGGGTGATGCCATTCTGTCCCCTCACACCAAAGTTTGGGTTTGGGAGCTCCCACTGCCAGGGACTGAAGCACTCACCTGGACATCTTCCGCCGCTTGCGTTCCTCTGCTTTGGCCTTCTGGGCTAAGGTCAGGCTCTCAGCCTCAGCCAGGTTATCAACTGCGATGGCCAGGAAGACATTGAGAAGGATATCTGGAGGGACAGCGCTAAGGATATGAACTTGGTTCCTGTTTGGAGGATGTGGCCATAGCCGCCCATGGTCTCCAGGGTGCTCTGAGAGGCTTTCCTGGACTTAAGCTCTTGAGATAACCATGGCTGGTGATCCCTAACTCCGCACCCATCCTTATGAGTACTGAGCTCTGGGCTGGCTGCCCTCTTTCTGCCTTAGCTCAGTCTGTACAGCTCAGTCTTGTTACTGCACCAACTGAAGGCTGAATCTATGCCTGCTGGTCATCCAAACCTGTCCTGTGGCATGCTTTCCTCCAGACGCCAGAACCCAGACACCACTACTGCAAGCCCTGAAGCCTGTGTTTTGTTCTCCAGCTGTTCAGAATGGAAAAGCTTAAGGTAAGCACTGAAAACGTTACAGAGTCAGTCCTGCATAGCTGATGCTATGGGGCTGGGTACAGCGAGCTAGGCCTGGCTTTGCAGGCAGAGGATACAGTTCCCACAAACGAAGAGGATGATGAAGTAGATGCAGACAAGCATGCCAGGAAAGGATGGGCCCCCGTAGGCCATGATCCCATCGTACATGATTGAATTCCAGTCCTCTCCGGTCAGGATCTGGGAGCAGAACAGAAATAGAGACTCAAGAACCCCCCACAGCAGAGCATGGGAGCTCGATCCTGCCCTCCTGGCTCCAGCCCCGAACCCTCACAGCCCCTACAGCCCCCACAGCCTGACCCCACCTCCCTGCTCAGCCCTGAACCCGCACTACTGCTCGTGACCCCAGTTGCATTTCCCTGCTCCTGCCTCAAAGCCACATCACCTCCCACAAACCCACATCTCTCTGAGTCCCAGCCAGGAGACCCAGAGCGCAGGCAAGACCCCCCGCACCCTGTCCTCCAGTCCCCTGCTGCACTTCCTGCAGCCCCATACCTGGAAGACACTGATGAGGGCCTGGGGGAAGTTGTCAAATGTGCTGCGCCGCACTGCCATGTCCTCAAAGTCAAACTTGCCCCCAAAGAGCTGCATGCCCAGCAGTGCAAAGACGATGATGAAGAGGAAGAGGAGGAGGAGCAGAGAGGCAATGGAGCGAACCGAGTTGAGCAGAGAGGCCACCAGGTTGCTCAAGGACGTCCAGTACCTGTGGAGAGGAAAGATGGGAGCGTGCAGGTGGTGAAAGAGTGGGGAAGGCTGTGGGCAGGACGAGGCAGGCACAGGGAACAGACTGCCTGGCCCAGGGGGATGTGCTGGCAGCCCAGCAAGGGGGGCTCTGAACCAGCACCACTCACATGCTGGGCACTGGAACTGCTCCAGGCAGGCCCCAGGAGGTGGAACTGAAGCTCCAGGCGTGGTGCGACAGGCAAGATACACTGCTGCCTGCACAGGGCACCAGCAGGCAGGATGGCAAAGGGGGATGAACACCCAGCGGGTTGGTGCCAGAAAGAGAAGCCATGTGTCTTGGCCCACAGCACCCCCATTTACAACATCCCAGAACCCAGAGCGATAGAGAGGACCCCAGGAGACGTCCAGCAAGCCCTGCTGTGTCCTACTTGCCACTCCCAGACCATCTCCTGAGGACAGAAATCCCCAGCTTGGCCTTGTTCCTCTATCCAGAAACTACCAGCTCTGCTCATGCTGCAGTCCTCTGCAGGGATGAGGCCAGTGATGCCTGGGGACCATGAGCCACCAGCACCCACAGAGCTCCTTCCCCAACCTGGTGATCTTGAAGATGCGGAGGAGCCGGATGCAACGTAGCACAGAGATGCCCAGGGGTGACAAGGTGCCGAGCTCCACCAGGATGATCTCCAAGATCCCCGCGCACACCACGAAGCAGTCAAAGCGGTTGAAGAGTGACATGAAGTACTGGCGCAGGCCCAGCGCGTACATCTTCAGCAGCATCTCAGCTACAAAGAGTGCTAGCAGCACCCGGTTGGCATTGTCTGGGGTGGGAGATCCAGCCCATCAGAGCGTGGACCTCTTAATCTCAGCATGGCACAGCAGGAAGGGAAGGAGGGCAGTGCTGCTCACCTCCCTTCTCTGCCCACCACCAAGCCCTGAGCTGTAGCTGCAGCAAATGCTGCTTTTCAGGGAGCACACAGGAGAGGAAGATGAGGAGAAGGGTGATGTACAACTGTGTGCTTATACATGTGAGAGCGTGGCTGAACTCTGCATGTGAGTCCATGCAGTGCGTGCACGTGTACTGGGCTCCGTGTGTGTGTGTACATGTAGCTGAGCTGTGTACACGTGTGCACAGCTATACTCCGTGTACCTCTGTGTGTTTGCATGTGGCAGGGTGCAGGTAGTGTGAATGCATGCACAAATATGTGTGGCTGTACTGCATGAGTGCATGCAATGTGTGTTTGTGTGCACTATGCATGTACAGCTGTAAATGTATACACTCTACCTGTGTTCACCATGCAAAACCATGTCCCTAAGAATATATACACTGTGCATGTATAACTGTATGCACCACACATGTCCAATGTGCAGGTGTGTGAGTGCAGTGGGGATGGTGTACACACACTTGTGTGCTGGCTGTGCTTGTGTGCACGAGCAAGTCTACATGTGTCTAACAACCCCTGTGCCATGCCAGTGTGGCTGTGCACACACAGTAAGAGTTCACACGTCTCCAGGGCAGCAGGGTGTCCTGGACCCCCCCTCTCCCTCAGGCTCTTTGCTCACCTTGCACCTGTGTCAGCCATTCTGGCTGGAAGTGGTGTTCAGAGGCGATGGAGAGGGTGTTCAGTGCCACCAGCAGGATGACAAGCCAGTAGAAGAACTTGGACTTCACCACATCCCGGCACTTTCTACGAAACATTCGGTTCCAACGCCTCCACTGACGGCTGGAGAGACAGCCAAAGGGTCAGCAGAGCCGGCCAGCAGGTCCTGCCCAGCCCAGGGCTGTGCCTGCAGACTGCAAAGCCACCCCTGCTCCCTTCTCCAGTGGCCTTCCCGTAAAAAGGCTGAGGAACATAACCCTGCCCCTGGAACTTGGTGCATTCACTCAGGCATTGCGGTTCATTCACACAAACACCTTCCGGCTCCGTTTTGGCCTACAGTCACTTCTGGTTGGCTGCTACAGACCCAGCTCTTGAATCATAAGACATGCTGTATGGGCCAGGAGAGTATGCTCAGGGCCTGGTCCCAAAGTGAAGAGGTTGCTTACCTTGAGGTGGCTTTTTGCCAGTACCAGAGCAAAATTCTCTTTGCTGTACGCAATGTTTGCACCTCCTCCTGAGCACACAGCTGCTGGCTCTCCCCCAGAAACTGGTGGCTAGCAAGAAAGCCTGGCCCAGCCAGGACAGCAAGCGAGAGACTGGGCAAGCCCACAAGCAGAGCAGCAGATGGTTCAACCAGTGCATACTTACAAGTAGAGAATCCACTTGTTCATGCCCTCAATTTCATACAAGCTCTCTGTCTCCGACCCTCCTTCATCTGATGGCATCATACCTAAGGAGGGAAAAACATCCCAGGCTTTCCTTGGAGCCCTTGGGAAGAACACGTGGGAGGGAACCTCTCCCAGGAGCACATTAGGAAGAGCCTCCGCATTAGAAGTGAAATCAAGACATGCTGTCCCAGGGAAATAGCAGTGAAAAGTTTGGCCAGAAGGTTTTGTGTCAGGCGCAAACTAAGTAGGAGGCACCAGGAACATCTGCCCTGCAGCAAGAGCAGCAGCAACCCAGAGCAGCTGCCTGAAAAGACAGCAGCGTGTACGTAGGCTCCTCAGTGCAAGACACACACAGCGTGGAGAAAACTGGGGTCAGTTTTGATCTTAGCAAATGCTGAACAACAGGAGGTTTGTAAGAGCACTGGCCACAGGTGTGGAAGAGGTGTTTTGTCTTTCCCACTGTTTCCCAAGGCTCTTTGCACACATGTATTGCTCAGCTTGAGGCATCAAAAGTTACTTCACTAGGCAGGGTAACATAGCAGACAGTGGCTCAGTGGCAGAGCTCCTCAGGCCTTGCTGAGCCTTTGGCTAGACGCCCTGTATACTCACTTCCTTCCCTGAGCCCCTTAAAATTGTCAAGCAATGGCAAGAAATTCATGCATCTGTTAGTGTGCAAGCTAGTAACCCTGTACTCTGCCCCTGCACACAAAAGTGCACATGCCCCTCATGGCTTCTCATGGCTTGCCATTGCAAGTGCATTTTGCCAAAGGAGACCTAGGCCTTGCTAGTAGTCTGCAAATATTAAATACAGTGGTTGAGGTGGAGATCTAGCACAAGGCCCAAGTTATTGGTAACTGGGGCCAGATTCAATGAAATGATTCAGGAAAGAAAAAAAAAAGAGGAAGGAAGCAGTTCTGCAGAAGTCAAAGCATTTTGTTTCATAGGGTTTCACTTCTCCAAAGGTGTCTACCCTGCCCCTTTAGGATAGTCAGTGTTATGAACCCAACTCTCTAACTAAGGGTCTTTGACCAAGCAGAGTTGATATACCTTCTCCCCTGGCCCGGTCACTGTCCATGACCTCAGCATGGGTGATCCAGTCCATGTAGCCCTTCAGATCCTCTTCCAGCTGCTGCTTCTCCCGCAGCTTCTGAAATGTGCCTCGTGACTTGGCCTTCTCACGCTCTTTGGTGAACTCGCTGGGACAAGGCAAGCAGTAGAGTGAGACTCAGGAGGGGGACCACATGGAGGTCAGCTACGAGATACCAGAACCCTGTCCAAGGCAGTTCTTGTAGAAAGATAAAATTCTGAAATACCCTATCACCTAGTGCTACCACTAGATTGCTCTAGTGACTTTCCTCTTTCTTGGCCCTGTTCCATGATGCAAGATCATGGAGGATCATCGCCTGACGATCCCAGGCAGGCAGGGTTTCTTCCCCACTACTGGCTGCTCTTTGGGAGCTCCTTGATGTAGGATGCTGTGGTTGGACAAGCCAACTAATGCTAGACGTCAGAGGCTGTGGAGTTCTCCAGCCCTGCTAAGGATTAGACCAAGTGGGGTCTCACCCACGTTGGGGACAGAAAGCTGCCCCAAGGTCTCCACCCTGTGAATGAACAGAGATAGTGAGTGTGATCCACTTGCACGTGTTGGATTGAAACGTACGAAAAAGACTCTGAGCCTACACAGAACTGAAGAGAAAGCCCCCCCCGTCATTCCCCAGGACAACACATACTTCCCAGCAACAAAATCAGGATGCTGGCACCTCACTACAGCACTGCATAGTAGGTTGAGCGTTGTACCAGAGATACTTTGTGCATAGCAGCTTTAACTGAACTACTATGGGAATTAGTACTAATTGAGTCATTTGGCATAGAAGTGTTATGATCACTGTAACCAGACTGATGATAGCTTGTTGTTGTATTTGAAGGAGACTGTTGCAGCATTAATTACAGAATCACAGAATGGTAGGGGTTGGAAGGGACCTCTTGACATCATCTAGGCCAACCCCCTGCCAGAGCAGGGTCACCCAGAGCAGGTGGCACAGGAATGCGTCCAGGTGGGNATGTCTCCAGAGATGGAGACTTCACCACCTCTCTGGGCAGCCTGTGCCAGCTCTGCCACCCCCACAGGAAAGAAGTTCCTCCGCATGTTTAGGTGGAACTTCCTATGCTCAAGTTTGTGCCCGTTATGTCTTGTCCTGTCACTGGGCACCACGGAAAAGAGCCTTGACCCATCCTCCTGACACCCAC
>VWZL01002329.1:76935-93837 GCA_013396915.1 Stercorarius parasiticus | reverse complement strand
ACTCTCTCAACCAGTGTTCTGAAATTGCTATGAATTGCTAATTGCTTTGTGTGAAAATAAAAATTAACACAAAATGAGAGCAATTTTGCACCGAATGTTGAGTTATCTACAGACACAGGAAGTTAAACACAATAGTATAATGTAAATATTAGCATACAGCAAAGTTGCATTTAAAAGTCACGGAAAAAATATCATCTCTATATATTGCTAAAGGTAATTAAATGTAGATACAGACATATAAATGGTGCAGTTGTATTCTTATTTGTTATTATTCATTAGTGTTCTTTTCTTTTTTCCCTGATGAATTATTTAATTCAATACCATAAAGATAGTGATCTATCCATGTATTTATTTACATACGTGGTAGAAAAAGTACGCGTCTAATGTTCATTGATAAAATGGAATAAACTCTGGCAACATTCAGAAACAGCACAAATTTTTATGACAGAAGGAGTTATTTTACCTGTGAAATTGAGAAGACACTTTGAAACATCCTAATTTATTTGATCAATTTTAGGCTTGCTGACCTACACAAATCTCTGCAAGCAATGTCTAAGTGTACTAGAATTTTTAACTCCAGCATTTTTTTATATGAATACATGAAACAATTTGTGACAAATAAATCACTGTTAAATGGTGTACTGCTGAGTTCTTATTCAAGAAGAACGGTATTTTTTTAATTTATTATTTATTTTCCTATATGAAAAAGAAATATATTAGTCTAATAATTATGATTGTCTCTGTTCTTTGAGAAAATAACATATTGTATGCTAAAAAGGATCACAGTGTATTTCTATTCCTGCATTACACTGATCTGGACACATAGAAAAGTCTCTTTATTCAAAGTAAATTGTTTATGATATATTTAACATGGATTCTCAATAAAAGGTGTATATGTGCTTTCTTTTACCAACATGCAGAAAGTCCTTTACCAACATAACAAGAAAACATACCAACAAGAAAAGTCTATTATTTCATATAGATCTAAGCTTCAACTTAAATACCCAGCTTCTCGTCATAGTGAACCAACCTTTTCTTTTGCTATATTTGACAATAAACAGTTACTGAATGTTGAAATAGCATACAGTGTTTTTTCCCTTGAAAATATTCCCATCGCGTGTTGTACTGTCAAAGTGATTTAGGCCACTGTTTCTAAAAATATTTAAAGTCACTTTCTTTTGCTACACAAGTATTTGCATGATGAAAGCAATCATATATTTTGTGTCTCAGTAAGAAATTTTACTATGCTTATCACAACTTCTTAAAACAATTGACAAATCTCACATGTACACAAATAATCTTCTCTGGAAATCACTACTAAGAGAAATTAAAAGAAACAAGCTGTGTAATCAGAGTATCTTGATCTGTGAAGGATGACTGATAGGGATTTATGTTGTTACATAGATTTATTCCCCTGAAAGAGTAATATTAGTGAGTTAAACTTATTGACATCAGATTAGTCATGTCAGCAACAAAATATTATTGCAGAGGGCTGTGGAAAAAGGGTTGAAGAAGCTTTAATTTCTAAAAGAATTGTTCAGACAAATAACA
Source organism: Stercorarius parasiticus (assembly GCA_013396915.1). Lineage (NCBI taxonomy): Eukaryota > Metazoa > Chordata > Aves > Charadriiformes > Stercorariidae > Stercorarius > Stercorarius parasiticus. The sequence goes on along the minus strand of VWZL01002329.1, from coordinate 92,286 downwards.
AATTCCAACATTTTTGAAGATTTTATTGGTATCACTGAAAAACTTTTTTTCCTGAAATAGTTTGCTTCTGGAAAAAAAATGCAGTATCTCAGAAAGGATGTAATACACGTTTTATGCTTTTTAATTTCTTTTTTGATATTCCACCTGGATTTCATTTCTAAAAAAACACTGTAGAAATAAGAGGCCTATGAAGTACTCCGCCATTTCAACACTAAGGGAGAAGCTGGTATCAAATTAGCAAAGCAGGCTTTATAGTACTAAGGAATCAGGAGAACGAAAATATAAAGTTCTTAGTTTTCACTTCTATCCAACATCACAGTACTATTTTCAAAATGTCTCTTTTAAACAGCCTGTTTTATTCTGACCTAATGTGACAAGTATGTGAAAAGCTGCTAAGCGTGGGATTTAGTCTATAATATATAGATTTACACATTATATAGTAAGTAGGCCTGCTGGGAAATATGAATAGATAGTAATAGTAATGCATATGGTATATACAATTAAGCAAATTTGCAAGAATGGATTAACTGTGTAGGCACAGTAATAGGATGCCTGTAATAGTGCCTGATAGGGTTTGTCTTCCTGTTTTCAAACCTTGTTTACATTTAGTCATGCTTTTGACGGAACTGAGCTCAAGTTTTGTATGATAGTCTGCATCACCTTGAATTTTGGGAAACTTTTGGATTATACGGTGATCTGATTCTGAGAAAATGGCTAAAGATCATGTGTTTTTAACTTTACTTAGTTAAGTACTAAAGTTAACTACTAAGGCCTTTTCAGCAAGGATACTTCTTCCTCACATTATTATGCAAATCTGTCTACATTTTGCCAATTTATAAAATCTGTGAATAACTTTATTTCGCTTGTGCACAATCAAATATAACTAGTCAACCTTCCAGCAAATCTATCTTTATCTGTGCATGGTCACATCTGCAAGTGCTTCCAATACTGCACATACTGCTGTACCAACAGAACCAATGGGCTTTTTTACAGGTTGTTAAAGCTGACTAATTGTATATACATAATCATAAGAGAACAACAAACCATTTGTTTTAGCCCATCTATCAATACGAAGAGCTGTATTCTGTTTGCTCTGGCCATGATTTTCTTTAACTCCATAATTTGTGAGGAACCTTTTTCGCCAGACTGTTGGAAGTCAAAGTGCCCATATGTCGGATAACTGATTTTCCCACCCACTTCCAGATTCCAGTCCTTTGATCAGACACATCTCATAAACTTTAATTTCTTCCAGGACTTAGCTAAGGAGCTACTTCTAGAACAGAACTCAGGTGTGATTCTGAGGACAGGTCATTCATCTTTATCAATAATACGGGCAAGACAAAAGTTTTTTTTCCAATGTCCTTCACATTCTTAAAATCTTGTCTCAGAAAACCTTTCACCTCAAACTCCCAGGCATGATTTTGTGCAATTTGTAAGGGACTGCAACGGGTACTGTAAATATCATAATAACACGACTCTGCTCAGATGCAAAAAAAAAGTTTCTATATCATTTTAGCTGCTCTGGGCTGAAAACACATGCCTACACATAATTTTGCCTTTGAGCTAAAAAGGCCTGGGGCCATATGTCATTTCTCAGAATCACAGGATGGTTGAAGTCAGAAGGGGTCTCTGGAGGTCATCTAGCCCATCTCCTCTGCTTAAAGGAGGCTCAGCTATAGCAGATTGCTTAGGACGACACCCAGTTGAGTTTTTAGTGTCTCCAAGGTAGGAGATTCCACAGCCTCTCTCAGCTACCTCTTCCAGTGCTTGACTGCTGCTGTGGGGTCACTCCATTTGACAGCTGAGCACCTACACAGCTGCTCCTGCATTTTATCCTTTCTTAAATACACTTTCTCCAAGGTACCCCCACCTTGGCTAAGGGGCTCAGCCATGCCCTGTGGATCCGTTGGAGCCAGATGGAATCAGATGCATCTGGCACAGGGCAGCCCTGGCCTCTCTTCACAGATGATACTCCTACAGCCCACTCTGCTCCCAAAGCCTTGAATCTGACAGCCAATACAACTAACCTCATAGTAAAAAAGTATTTTCTTATACATAAGAAGAATTCCCTGTTGGAACAGGTTGCCCAGGGAGGTGGTGGAGGCCCCACCCCTGAAGACATTCAAGGCCAGGTTTGATGAGGCCCTGAGCAATCTCATCTAGTTAAAGATGTCCCTGCTTACTGCAGGGGGGTTGGACTAGATGACCTCTAAAGGTCCCTTCCAACCCTACATGTTCTATGATTGTATGATTGTATGATCTAGTTTGCCTGTTGCCTCTCATCCTGCCACTAGGCTCCACTGAGAACAGTCTGGCTTTCTTTTCTTTATTCCCTTGCCATCAGATATTTGTACGTATTGGCAAGATCCCCTCACCCCTCAAGCCTTCACTGTTACAAGCTGAACAGTCCCAGATCTCTCAGCCACTCCTTGTATGACAGATGTTCCAGTCCCTTCGTCATCTTGGTGGCCCTTCACTGGGCTCTCTCTACTATGTCTGTGTCTCTTTTGTACTGGGGAATCCAGAACTGGACCCAGGACTCCAGGTGTGGCCTCGCCAGTGGTAAACAGAGAGGAGTGATCATCTCCCATGACCTGCTGGTGACACTCTTCCTAATGTAGCACAGGAGGCTATTGGTTTTCTTTGCTGCAAGGGTGCATTGCTGCTTCATGTTCAGCTTTGACCTCCGGGTCCTTTTCTGCAAAGTTGCTTTCATATTCGAGTTTCCCTAGAACTTATTGCATATACCATCAGATATGTTTTTACTGTTCTTTTCATTGATTTCATTTAAAATGTCTCTACTCAGGTTTAATACCTACTCTGACTAATCCCCATTAAAAATTGTTTCAATGTTCAAATCTTTCTGCTGTCCGCTTTTATAAACATTGAAGCAAATAATTAATTTAGCTTCATTTGCACTGGTTTTATATTCTTTGAATACCTATTTTACACTTTAATTACCTCTCATGACTTTTGATTATTTGGCAGAATTCTTGCTTCTGACTCTTTCACGAAAAAAAATCACACCCCATGAAATAAAAAACACTTCACTAACAATTTTTTCTTACTCAAAAATATGGTTTGTGATTATTGTATGATAACTGTTATATACAGAAACTTTTTTTGCCACAGGCAAGTTGCTGCTTTCAACAGCACTCACATAGAGGACTCACATCAGACACAAGCCCAGGCAACCATGTCCCCTCCTTCTTATGGGCTGGCAGAGGTAGAAGTTCACTAGCGAGCACACACACGATATTCTCCAGGTTCAGAAGCACAAATGTATTTGTGCATCTCTCAAGCATTGGTATGGCCCCTCTGTCTATTCAGCACCCCTGCCCAGATCCCAGCTTCTCCTACCCACCCCATGAGTCCCATACATCTTGCTTATATCTTGGACCCTCAGGTCTGCACCCTTACCAGTATCAAAGACCAGGTTTGCCTGCAGTTTTCTGATAGCCCATTAATTAGTGTGATTTGTAAGGTTTGTTTTTTATCTCCATCATGTTTGTCTGTTGAATTTGCGCCTCTGTATATTTTCTTTATGGGTCTTCCTTAGTACCCCATTTGACGTGGTCTTCGATCAGATAATTCTGCTGAAATAAACATTCCTACATTCCATGTATTCCTATCAATTAGTCTGACTCACCAGTTTTGGTTCTCGTTACTGCCTGCTTTCCCATTTGTGTGTAAGATTTATGTCTCTAAATTTTTTTATGGCTTCTTCTTTTTCTTATTATCCCTTTTTTCATTGGAAAAGGCAGGTGGTCTCTCTTCCATGTATTCTTTCTATCACAATCAGTCTTCATGCCCTATTTTTAATGTCTGCTAGAGTCCATCAGAGTTCACAGACAGTTAGGGTATTTTTCTCAGTGACACTGTAGCAGGCATTTAATTTTGACTGAAATTTTTGCTTTTCTATTTATCTAGAACTATTTGTAAATTCTGGCAGTGTTCTTTTGACATAGTTGATAGTATAATACCAATACTTAAATTCTCTAGATTTAGGTGTGGAATTTACATCTAAGTTAAGAAACATTTTCCGTGTAAATACAGGGTCAAAAAGTTATATGCAATTAATTTATATGTTGTATTTGCTTTTTCAGCAGATAATGATTTCTTAGCTTGCTCAGTTAAGTATACCTACTGAATGCAATTGTAAGGTGTTTCTGCCGAGACATATTACAGCATCTGACTGATTGTCTTCTCAACCTATATTTAAAATGCTGATAATCTCTGTTATTTCATTTACCACTTATCTGCAAGGTCTAAGACCTTAATTTTTAGTCAGATAATATTTGTACAGAAATATATATTTGGACTTGCTTCAAGAACCTACTTCCATGTACTATACCTAATCAGATCTTTTTTTTTTAACACTTTCTCCTGAAATACTGAGTTTTATGACTCCTTTTCAAAATCACTAAATTTTACAGTCATCTGAACTTCTCAGATTTCCTATAGTTTTTAATTTTAAAACTCTATCTCTCTTTCTTCTTTATTAAAATTAAGTTCCATTAGGCATGCTCCACTTTCATTTAGGTGAAGCCCACCTCTCAAGTAATGGTGCTCTGTCACTTTATTTTTTTTTTAATTCCCAACATATCTGAATTTCCTGCATTATTTTTTTAAGGATAAATTCAAACTGACTTTTTTGAGGCTGTTTTTTTTCCATGGTGCTAGAAGCATTTCAGTTGTTCATGCCTTCAACCTCCTATACAATCCTGCTACTACATTCTAGATGTTAAAAGGTGAATATGAAAAATTAAAGCCTTTGGCCTTCCTCACTTTAAGGTCAGAAATTTACCTACAGGGGAATCAAGAATATTGACTATGATTATTTTATTCATAAGGGCAAATACAGATGAAAGAGCATTTCAAAACAATCCAGAGGAAGGTGTTTTACACTCAAAATCTTCTGGTCAAATTGAGTGTTCCTTATACATAACGGTAAGAGCTTTTGCTAGCCTAAATAATGTTTTAATAATCTAAATAAATGCACAACAGTATCATTAGTAGTGTGCTTACCATGCTCTTGTCTGCATGGTACTGTCCACTTCCCTATGGCTGAACCCTTTTCCCCCAAAGAACAGTCATCTCATCTCTGCTGTTTTCTTATGGGAGAATAGTAGTTGGCATAGGCCAAAATCTCGTCAGGAAGTGTGCCAGCAAAAAACCACTATGGATGATCATACACTTGAGCTAGTGTCTTTGTCCTGTTAAGCTTACTAGGACATGTGTAGCCATATTGTCTCTCTTTTGCAGCCTCTACCTTTTCTAACATAATGTTTTGTTTGTTTTCCTTTATCTTATATGTTTTTCTGACTACTTTATTTCTGAACCAGTTCTTTGTCATGTAGTCACTTTGATTCAAGCTCGTAGGTTGCATCATTGCCATGGTTTAACCCGAGTAGGCAACTAAGACTCACACAGCTGCTCCCTCACTCCCTGCAGTGGGATAGGGGAGAGAACAAGAAGGGTAAAAGTGAGACAATTTATGGGTTGAGATAAAGACAATTTAGTAGGTAAAGCAAAAGCCGCGCATACAAGCAAAGCAACATAAGGAATTCATTTACTACCTCCCATGGGCAGGCAGGTATTCATCCATTTCCAAGAAAGCAAGGCTCCACCTCGCATAACAGTTTCTTGGGATGACAAACACAAGAACTCTGAATGTCCCCCCTCCCTTCCTCCTTCTTCATCCAGCTTTTATTCTGAGCATGATGTCATATGGTATGGGATATCCCTTTGGTCAGTTGGGGCCAGCTGTCCCAGCTCTGTCCCCTTGCAACTTCTTGTGCATCCCCAGTCTACTCATTGAAAGGTAGTCTGAGAAGTAGAAAAGGCCTTGACACTGTGTAAGTACAGCTTGGACAATAACTAAAACATGGGTGTATTATCAGCACTTGGTCACAAATTCAAAACATAGCACCATAAGAACTACTATGAAGAAAATTAAGTCTCTCCCAGACAAAACCAGCAGAGTCATGAAAAGTGCCAGGGGTGTGGGGGAAGAGTACCCCTATTGCCATAATTTAAGGATGTAGCTTACAGGGCCTTGATTAGAATTTTAGTCCCTGGTGGAAGAGAGTCTTCCAAAGAGCAATTCGAGGCATCCAAATTAGTCTCTAATCTTAATTCTGCAGAAGTTAGGTAAACAGAGGCATTCAATAGTAGTAATTAAAGTATTAGAACATCTTTTTCTTTCCTCTACCAACACTTACAGCCTTAAGTACTTTATTACAATCTAAATACAATTTTCATAATTACGTTGGCAAAGCTGGGGGGAGGGGAGATTGAGTGATCTGAAAGTCAAAAAGCCTGTGAAGTTTCAAAATTACTTAAATTGAATTTTTATTGTACGGGTTGAATACCTGTGCTCAGTTTCTGCAAGAGAGAACAGATCAGGAAAATAGGCCTAGTGAGAAAAAAAGAACCTTCAACAAATGAAGACAGAAGAAAACACTTTAAAAATGTCTTCCCTTGCACTGACGATCTTTCCTCTTCCAGTCTCCTTAGAAAAATTAGGATATGACTGATAATTCTGCTGTTATGAAAGTAAATCTAGTTGAGAGTTGTTTTTTTTTTTCTGAACTGCTAGCAGGATAGAGCAGGATTTATTAGAATCATATCAGAATATAGAACATGATGAATTAAAAGAACCAGAAAACTGACCATAAGGAAGCTGCTTTAAGAATGCTGCAGGCAAAGTATTCTGGCTTTCTGTATGGAAGAATAAAAGAGCTTAACAGGGAGGAAAATATATATCGTCCTTCAGCTTTACAGGTTTTTGAACAGACTTTGGTCCTAAAAGTTTAACAAGGCAAGATGTTGGGACAAACATATAAATAAAAGCTCTAGTATATTTAATCACAACTAGAAACAGAAGATTTCTCTCTGAAAAGAGAAATGCCTCTAAACAACATAATTATGTGAGGAGACTAGACTTATTTACTAATTCAGGCAAAATACAGTAAAATGCTTTTGAGGCAATGTGGTTTAAAGGTTGAGATATTTCTTTTTGTTGGAAATAGACTCTAATGTGTTCTTAAATGCAGGTGAAGAAGGGGACAAAGAGGCACATTAAATAATTCAAAACCAAAATAATACGTTTATTTTAAATTTCTGTTCTCTGCCCAACATCTAGTTTCCTAAGTTGAAGACAAAACAGAATATAGTAGACTGAATGGAACAAAAATATTTTGCATTTTTAAAATATTTATCTTTCATGTTATTTAATAATCAAAATAAAAAATTATTTACACAAATTCACTTCCAGTTACAATACAGTTTCAATACTGTTACAGAAAAGAGTTTTCTTGTATAGACCTGCAAAATGAAATATTAATTATGTTTAGAAATTTACCTCATAAGCAAAAAGTTATTTTTCTGCCATTTGCCTCTGCCAGAGATGTAAATTCCTGCCCTTTGAGAGAGAAAGATAATCTGTCCTTGAAAATATTCATGAATAGCATAGCTTTTAGTTTTCACAAAAAAGACTGCGCATACTTTGTATTCTCTAATACAGTTGAGTACTTATCGTACGTAGAGACCATAATTCTTTATCTTCTCCAGTGTATAAGGAAACAGAAATAATATGGTATCCTTTTTGGATGAGTTTACTGTATATTTCATTTTCTGCTTTACATACTGCATTCTCATTTATGGAAAAAATATATTTCAGAAGGTTTTTTTAATGTTAGTGAAAGTAATTAACTACTCACTAAGATAAAAATTATCAAACTGCCTATGAACTCTAATAAAATGGACAATAAACAGCTGTTGAATCTCTGTTGTACGTTACTGCTATGAGGAAGTGAGATGAAGATGACACATTATTTTATTCACTCAAAATATACTCATATAAACCCTTTGGTTTGTGTTAAGTAAAACAGCAATTTTGAATTATTCTGTTATGAACAGTAGCTGTGCTTTGTTCTGTTGCATTAATATTAAAGGTAAAATACCTGTCTGCAAAGCTCCATTAATGGACATTTTCATTCTGTAGTTTTGACATTTAGGTCTACGTCAGTGCAGAGAAGCTTTTAAAAGCTTGCTTGAAGAGCTTCCATAAATTCATAGCTTCAGTGTCATATATGTAATTCTAGTTGTCTTATTATCATACACATTTGTTCCTTTTAATTTAAAAAAAGCATCCTCTGCACTACTGAAGATCTTTTCCCAATATTCCAAAAGTGACTTTGTGACACAAGTCACAGTTAATGAATTCATGTGGACAATGTTCCTACAGGTACAAGAACATCCTTTATAAATACTGTATCTCTGGGTACAGCTACGAAAAACAGCTAAAGTAATCAGGTTGAAAATCTATATTGGAATTTCAGATTTCAGCTGTACTGTTAGTTGTTTCCAGCTGTAAAGTTAAGCATCAGTTTCACCAAAATCTTTGCTGTGTTGTTACCTTAGTTGCCAAATCACATAATTGTTTGGGTTTGAAGGAACCTGTTGAGATCATCTAGTCCAGTCCTCCAAATGATGCTCTCTCTTTTGGCTTGTTTTTATGTATAGCCCTGTGAACTGAGTTTAGGACCATATATATACTATTCTTCATTAGTTAATGATTTGCTCTGTGTTATGGTAAGGTAGGAGAGGTGCAGCCAGCTACAGCAGCTCCAGCCCAAGACTCCCTTATACCTGTCTGCTGGAGTCCAGACTGGTGCCTAGGGGACTCAGGGTCTCTGCCCAGGCTGAAGGATAAAGCTGCTGCATTCCCCTTTACAGGTTCAGCCAGTAGCAAAGCTGAGCGCGTCCCAGACACACACAGAGGACGATGACATGGCTGGTCACACAGACTGCCACAGACAAGATGATACCTTCAACAGCACACACACACAGGGCTCACATCAGACACAAGCCCAGACAGCCGCATCCTCTCTTCCTCTTGGGCTGGTAGAGGCACAAGGTGACTAGTGCAGGACACACATGACACTCTACAGGTTCACAAGCACATGCACATTTGTGGATCCCCCAAGCACCAGCATAGCTCCTTGGCTGCCCAGCATCCCTGCCCAGATCCCAGCCCCTCTTACCGGCTCCACGGGTCCTGATGTTCCAACTGGTCCAGCTTGGTGTTCATTGTTAACATGCGGTGCACACACACTCATCCCACAGACACCCAGCACTCATGGGTCCCCCTGAATATCAGCATGGACTCTCTGCCCACTTGATACCACAGCCTGAACTGAAGGCTCCCCTGCTCACTCGCATGTCAAGCTTGAAGTTTGCCCATGAATACACATGCACACCTAGTCTGGGGAAGATGGACACTCACTCCCGTCACCTGGCACCAGACACATTGGCTGTGACCCATGGTCCCACTCCAGCCACCAGTGCCCAACCCCTCACTTGCCTCACTCACCCTGGTCCCTCTAGTAGCTGGGTTTTGGGACACACAGTTCCCACCTCAGTGGTTGGAGGTTAATGGCACCGACTTGCTCCAGTAGCTAATGCTGAGAACCCACTGGCTCCAGTAGCTGACACCACCAGCCAGGGGCATCCACACCCCTGTTCTAACTCCAGTAGCTGGCACCCAGTACCAGTACTCTCACACTAGTCCCTCCAGTAGTTTGTACTGAATCTTTGCAGCACACATACACACAGGATATAGATAGATTGCACAGATGGTTAAGAAAAGGTTTAATAAGACAGGACAAACCTTGGCAATCAGGTGCAGAGGTCAGCCAGAGAAGCATACTGACTGGCCCTGTTTTGCACCCTGTCTGTACTCCCTCTTTGTTCCCTCCTTGCTCCTTTTTGCCTGCATGGGTTTCTCTAATCCTGTAGGTTCCCTCACTCCTCACAGTCTGGTGTCAGGGATTCCCCCTGGTTTACAATTTACCACTTGCAAAGTCCAGGTTCATCTTCGTGGAAGTGGGACCTGTAGTTTCTTGATAGCCCATCAATTAGTGTGACTGGCAAGGTTTGTTTCTTGTCATTGCCTCTGTGTTTTGTCAGGTCTATGTATCTGTACGTTTAGAGGTTTTTCTCTCTTTTTTTCTTTTTTTTTTTAATCCTCCCAATTATGAGGTTTCTAAGCAGACAGCCTTGCTGGAAGCATTCTCACACTCCCACATACTCAATTAGTGTGACTAATCAGATTTGGTTTTCATCACTGACTTACACTGAGCAGGGGATGACCTCACCAAAAGCCACAGTACTAGCAGCAGACAAACAGAACGATGACAATAGGTTCTATCAACAGCTCAAGGACCATCAGACAAAACAGAGTAGGAGGCCAAGTCCAATCAAAGTACAAATCATTAAGTTTATGGTGAAAAGACACATCTAAGGTCAAACCAGGAAGTCTATCACAGGTCAGGGTTAAGATCAGGCAGAGTGATTACCAGGCAAGTGATTACTACAGCTAAAAAGAAGTCCACTGCTTTAGGTCTAGATTCAACAGATGTAGCATGCTTGAGATCAATGCTGTTCCAACATATTTCCAAATAAAGCCCAGGACTGAGCTTTAATAGAGCTCCTGTGCTTATGGGTAGGGTGTATGGGTGGGAAGCCCCAGGTGAGGCTGAATCTTAGTACACTCAGCTCTGGCAACTATGGAGGACAATGTCAAACATTGCTAAAATCAGGATAAACATTATCGTCTGGTTTTTTTATTAACCATACAGCTAGTCAACACACCATAGAATACAATCATGTTGCTCAGACATGATTTGTCCTTGGTAAATTCATGCTGGCTCCTTAAACGACCTTCTTTTTCTTCATGTGTTTGGAAATGGCTTCAAAGAGGACTTTTCTCTATAATTTTCACAGTGGCTGAAATCAGGCTGACTGGCCCATACTTCCCTGAATCCTTCTTTGTCTCTCCTTGAAGTTAGATTTGACATTTTCTTTTTTCCCCCTAATTACCATAACTTTTCACACATCATAGAGAGCAACCTCCCAGTGATATAAACTAGGCATTATAGCACCTCTGAACGCATCACATCTGGTCTCATGGACTTATGTGTGCCCAGTTAGTTTAAGTGATCTGTAATTTGATCGTGAAGTACCATGGGAAGTGTTTCACTTCTCCAGACTTTGTCATTGGATATATAAACTGGATATGTGTACCAGATCTAAAACTACAGGATTGTGTGGAGAAATTACACTACTGAAACAATCTAAGGAAACCTAGGGTGTCTAGGCTATTCTGTTGCAGATGAATACCCTGGCTGCCTTATGGATTAGCAATATGTGATGAAAATTTTGCTGTCCTTTACTTAGGCATCTAAAGTATCGGTTAAATGATATATGGCTATGTAAGGCTTCTTGTAACTAGTTCTTTGTTATAATGTAGTCACTAAAATGCAAACAATCTTTTGTGGCTTTCTAATAATGTTCGTTTTATGGGGGTCCTAATGAAAAGCAATAGTCTACTTGGTAAAAGTGCTGAGTCAATAGATTTTGAATGTATACAATACTGCACACTAAATAGTCTGAGAAATTGTGCCATAGGTTTCTTGAATTGGGCAGTTGAAGATAATGCTGTTGGGTCTGTCTTCACTCTCTGAAAATCAGGGTAATAACTTTTTCACAGTGATGTAGCCACAATACATCCTGCCTAGTTAACAGAATATTCCCATACTATTGTAATAAAAGGTAAAGAGGAACCATGCAAAATAATTATTTTGAACTTAGAATGGCTTTAGATTAGCATAAGGTAAATGAAGCCTACAACTGTACATTGAATATTGGGGAAACAAAAAACTGAGGAGCTGCTTCTTAAGGAAACATTGTCCATGTCATGGGTGTAATGGGAAAAGTTCATCCAAATAAAAGTGGTATCAGAATTTATACAAAAAGGATGATTAAATTAAGGTTTCTGAAGCAAATTTCTATCCCTGTTATTTTCACTGCCTGACTTTGAAATCCTACTAGTCACTCTTAAAACAGATGAGTGTGTGTTTGCAAAGGTTTGTAGCCACCACCACAGACAGTTTTATGGTTTCATTTTGTTCTAGTATTGTCTCTGATGCCATAACCAATAGAAGTAAATAATTTACTAAGAGCTTTGCTTCTGGAGAGGATTTTACATAGCTGTATTTCCACCCACCTACTTCCCCTTCTCTTGATTGCATGCCCTTCTTTTAAACATATATGCAAGCTGCTCTCTTCATGTTTTCTAAGAACAGCAATTGACTCTACATTGATTTGAAATTTGTCTGATGTTTGCTGAAGTTCTATTGGGGATTCAGCCTGTATAAAGAGGAGATCTCAAGGAAATTGCATTTAATTTGAAGGAGAAACCTTGTAAAAACTCTGCTAATGACATATTTAGTATGAGTACTTGTTGTCAAGTTGATGATACAAAACTAGATATAATTCTTGAAGTTAAAAGTGTTCAACTACCAACATTCCTGATTAGAAGCATACACAGATTTTGTTTAAGTATCTTTAGAGTATACTCATTTTTGCATACCATTCAGTTACATGAATACTGAATTTGTCATCTTTTTTTTTTTTTCCGTAAAATCTTTTACTTTATAAAACATGTTTCCTGAGATGGAAGAACAGATTTCTGAAACTAAGTTGATAGTTGTTAGGTCCTTACGGTTGCACAGAGCTTTCTTTTTGCATTACTTTGGACAGATTTATGTGTATGGTGTCCAGTTGCAGAAATCCCATTTAGTACAGTGCAAAGTTTGTAGATTTTGCTTTGATATTTTGTCAATACACAGAATTTTAGTTTCATGCTTAAAATGCTAATTCAATTAACTTTTCACTCCATTTAATAATTTATCTGTCTTTCCAGAAAAACAGTGAATGCTTCATACATACATATTTTTACATGCAGTGTTACCAGTCACCATGTATAAAACAAGTAATGAGAAAAATATTTTGTTGACTGCTTTGTCATGTAGTGGGTCGCTGTCATAGTTTTGTCCGGATTGGCCAATCAGAATGACAGATGGCCCTCCCCCCCGCCTCTCTCCTCAGAGAGGAGAGGAAGACATAAGGAGATTTACGAGTTTAGAAAAAGAACTAAACTACTTTAATGAAAATAATAATAAATAAGAAAATAGTAAATAATAATAGAATAAAACAAAATAAAAAAAAAGTATATAANATAGTGAAGTTAGCTGACCTTGGTTGTTACAGCAATAAATATAAGCAAGAGCCTCTGTGCATACCATTCCTTGGTATAATCAGGTCTTATCACTCTGAGAGCGAACAGTTTCTGAACAACATGCTGTTAATTTCAGACTTTAGTCAGTTAGAAAGAGGCCCAGCTAAAAAGTAAAATTACAAATCAGAAAATTGGTTCTGTTTTACCTCAAACCAGGACAGAAGCTCACACTCTATGAGCTTTATTAAACTTCAGTACTGAAGAAAAAAAAAAAAAAGGCTATACTTTTGTTTACTGAAGCTGAAATTCCGCCAGCAGTCAGATCCAGAAGTAGGTTTATGTAGCTATTGACAACAGAATACACTCTAAGAGTGTGTGATCTAAGTAGATGTATTGGTAGTTTATTTAAAAATTAAATTCCATTATGGAAAACTAACAACATTTAGCTAAATGCAACTAAAATTTTTGTGCCATTGAAACCATCTTGATTTAACAGACTAGGAGGAAGACACGTAGTGAGACGAGGTAACTTGTCAAGGTAAGAAAATAGAAAGAAAGAAAAAAAAAAGGAAAGAAAAATAGAAAATCTTGTCTATGAATACCGGTCCACTCTTCTGTGCACTAGGAAACAATATCCCTCATAAATATATATTCAGTATTCCTTCAATAATTTGTTACAAATACACAATTATGTTTTTAATCTCCTTCTTTTCTTCTTCCCTCACAATGAAAAAATAAATCTCCTTTACTACTGAAATCCATCTTATTTAATTAACCTAGTATTTCTTAATGGCTTCTCAAATGAGTAAAATTAGCAGCAATAATGGAATAGCTAAGTGGAATTAAAAGGGAAATGCCTGAGAAATTAAAAGCATATGTAAAAGATACAATGGAGACAGCTATAATTAAAGACTTGTCATGCCTTCAACTACCATAGCAATGCTGAACTAAGAGGATTTACCTTAGAAAGGCTCCAAGCATTTGAAGACAGTGAAAAAAAATCCGCTCTTGAAATGTGTGCTAAAAGGCTAAAATTAAATAAGGAACAGATGAGTTATAAGGACAAAATAAAGAGGGCAGAAAGTGTAAGAAATGGAACTCTGTGAGGTATATTAAGAGCATCATGAGATCTTATTTATGTCTCATTTTTTAAAGAATGAGCAATATAAAATAAAACAAAACACAACAAACCCCAACAATTTTACATGGATAGGGGCATTTTGTTCATAACATATCTACCTGTCTGACTTTATATCTGAATTCACACTTTAAGTTTCGATTCTTAGTTTGCAAAACATGCAGAGGAATAGATTTCCCATCTTTCAACTCGCACAACGCATATATCTCATTATCAGAATAAATGTAGCAATGAAGGAGCATATAAAATCATTTGGCCTTTCCTTCTGTTGTATTTTGAAACACGTTTAGAGTACTTTACCAGATATTTTGGAACAGCACACAATTTGTCACTAGTTCATATGTATAGAAGGGTGGATAGAATGACAGTAAAATAGCTTGGCTGCTTCCATGAAACATGTTTATGAATAGGAATAAAAAAATACCCCAGAGATATGCAATAAACTTATGAGTTGTATGCTGATTCCCCGCTGTAAGCAAAACTGATATGATAGCATATATTTTTCTTTAATTCTTAATCTCTGTCGTGGTTTTGGCCGTATTGGCCAATCGTAACGACAGATGGCCCTCCCCCCCACCTCTCCTCAGAGAGGAGAGGAACAGATAAGGAGATTTACGAGTTTAGAAAAAGAACTAAACTACTTTAATGAAAATAAATAAGAAAATAGTAAATAATAATAATAGAATAAAATAAAATAAAATAAAGAAGTATACAATATATACAAAACCGTATCCAGCTCCCAGGATGACGATCGCGTCACCAGCAGACACAGGAAAAGTCCCAGACTGGAGTCAGCGATGGACAGGAGCTGCATTCCAGAACTAGAGTCAGGAACGCTCAGATCGGGATCAAAGGCAGACAAACAGACAAGGTCCTCCTCAGACGTCGGCCATTGAAGAAGAACCCGAGCCACAGCCCCGCTGCCCCTTTGATCCCTTAGCTTTTATACTGAGCGTGATGCAGATGGGATGGAATACCCTGTTGGTCAGTTTTGGGTCACCTGTCCCGTCCGCTCCTCCCTGCAGATGGGACTCCTCTACGCTTCTCCGCTTCCGACCCTCTGACGGGCAAAAAGCGAAGTTAGCTGACCTTGGTTGTTATAGCAATAAGTATAAGCAAGAGCCTC